>JARVLU010000599.1:5994513-6007344 GCA_031762415.1 Simpsonichthys santanae | reverse complement strand
TTACCCCCCCCCCCCCCACACACACACACACACACACACACACACACACACCAACCTCAGAAAATATCTGGACTGTTGTTCTGGCACAGCAGAAAAGTGAGGGATGATGCATTTTGATACACCTCACAGTTATTGGTTGAATATGAAGAGTTTGATCTCAGAGATGTAGTTTGTAGCCGTTGGCAACAATTAAAGCTTCATCAAGGGTTCATGGATGTAAAAACTGTAGAAAGAGTACGCATTACTACCAAAACGTACCACAAGAAGCTTTGCAGCTTTTGTTTGTTATATTAGGTTGATGTCCACTAACTAATTTCTTTAGGGGGTTTTAAACATTTGATAAGGTCAATATTAGAAACATCAAAGTAAATATGTTCTTGTTTTTAGTATTTTTCCTTGTTTTCAGTCACCTCCGGACCGTCTCCCCATGTCGGTTGTTCTGTTGTTTATGTTGTTCTCTTGGACGGGCTGTACTGAAAATGTAATTTCATTGTGCTTCGGTGCAATGACAATAAAGCTGATTCTGATTTATATTGTTTATAACACTACTTTTAGTTTAACTGCATTTTTACTTTAGTTTATTGTTGTTGTTGTCTGTACTTTATATTTTCTGTCTGGAGCTGGTCTCTCTTGTAAATTAGTCCTCGTGACTCAATGAGACTAACCTGTATAAATAAAGGTTGAATGAATGAATTAATCATTATGTATGTATACCGGTATATTTTATTTCTGCAAGGTATCTTTATGAAGTTACAAATGACTAAAACACAAAGTGTGAAAGACATTTCTATATACGTACAGTATATATATATATATATATATTTTTTTTTCCGTCTAACTTTTTTAAGTTGACTAATCTTATTGCTGTGATTTTATTTTTTTATAGTGGTAAAAGCTTTCCAGGAGTACTCTGAACCAGAAGACGCTGCCCCGTCCTCCCCACGACGAGCTCCAACATCAGGAGAAGACGAGGCTGTCGTCCTACCACTGGGGGACAACACACTCACACACAACTTAGGCATTCCCGTGCTGGTAGTCTGCACAAAGGTAAAAAAATAAAAATAAAAAAAAACACACCTGCCGTCCAAGAACTGAATTTACTGTAATAAGCTTTCACCTCGATAGTAAAGTTGCAGTAAACATATTGTTTTCTGTCCTGATTTAAAGGAACCAATAGATTCTACACATCTCAGGTATAGAGAGAGTTTTTTTGTTTGTTTTGTTTGTTTGTTTTTCAATGTTTAGGAGCATAAAAATAACTAAAATCTGCCTCGTTTAGTTCTGGTCATGAAACCTGTCCTTGGTGACCTAAGAGGTCAATGTGATCATACCTGATGAGTAGCTCTGCAATGTATTTAAGGCCTTTTAGACCAAAATTCAATTTTAAATTAAATACTTTGACAAACAGAAAATCGGTGTAGTGATTTAAGGACGGGTGTGACATGTTCTATTTTCCTGGCTTAGTCCAGATTATTATTTTTATTAACACCTATAAAGACACAGGAACATTAATGATCCAACCTACTGAAAATAAAAGCATGCACCACTGTTTCTGTGTCCTGTTTAGACAGGAATCCTTAAGTTTTTTTGTAAAGATTTGAGGATGACTGCAGGCTAATTAAATGATAGATTTCATGTGAATGTTAAAATTTAGATCAGGGTCCAGAATTACTCAGGTTTCTGGTGCTCTCTTCAGTTTTTACTGGACACCTGTGGAGTTCTTTGTAATATTACCGTAGTTGGAACAGTTGCACTAAAATCTCTTCACCCCTTTCAGGTGGAAGAAGTCTTTTTATATCCTCAGGTTAAATTATTTGTTACCCACCCGTTAATGTTTGGTGATGCATAATAGATGCGACTTATACACTGTAAACTCATAAATACGAATAAAAAATTTATGTATTTTTCCACTTTATTAGTCATAGTTTGATTGATGCGACTTATAGGGCGGTAAGACGTGTCCGGTGGAAAATACGGTAGTTTAATATGTTTCTGTTTCCCCACGTTCAACTCCTCCACCTCAGAACTTTGCTGAGACTTTTCCAAAAACAAATGTGCATGTACAACTTTGTAGTTGTCACAAATGTAAAACAAAATGAGGTAATTACACTCTGAAATGTTTTTTTCTGAAACATAAAAGGCTGTACATTAGTCCCTCGCTACTTCGCGGTTCGTTTATCGTGGATTCACTATATTGCGGTTTTTCAAAATAAGATTGGACATGACGTAATTGGCTCATTGATGGATGAGCCATGGGTAAAATAAATGATTTTATATGATTTTGCACCATGTGTGAAGCCCACAAGTGCAGAGAAGCTCCCTCCTGCAGCCGATCAGCTGATTTCCTTCTCTGCCACGCACACATTTCTGCTGTAGCTTTGTGAAGGTTTAACCTTTGCTGTCCAGCTGCATCGATCGACTTTTGTCTTCCAACTTAAAATTCAGAGTATGTCACATCGTAAAATCGTCCCAATCACAGAATATAAAAGTGTTGAAAGTTATTTTTAATTATTTTAGAACTTCATGTTCAGTTGTTGAAGTGTGATTGATCAAGAAGGACATTTCTGCTCCGTGCTGCAGAGCTGTGTGAAGTGTGTGACATCCATTTGATGTCCTGCTGCTCTTCTCTACATTTTAAATTTAAATACTGTAATATTTTAAATAAACAATCCATGCCATATGGATTTATTTAAAATGTTACAGTATTTGAATTTAAATTGTTTAAGGAGGGAGATTGGGGAGTAACAGGTGATGAGTGAGTGTGATTGCAGCCTGACACGTCATGACAAAGTTTACTGAACTTGAACTTGGACTGCTGAATCCCTATTTTGCGGTTTTTCACTTATCGCAGGTGGACGTGCTGCGATAAATGAGGGACTACTGTATTTACACACAAAAAAAGCTATTGAGAGTTAATGAATTGATTAGCATGCCACGTGTCGTGCTTTGCTGCACCATTTTGTTTGTTTCACAGAAATATAAATTACTTTTCTGCTTTTTGTCAGTGTGATGCAATCAGCGTCCTAGAGAAGGAGCATGACTACAGAGAGGAGCACTTTGATTTCATCCAGTCCCACATCAGGCGATTCTGCTTACAGTGTATCCTTTTCATGTGGTTTCAGTGCTTTGTTAGAGGAGTCTCCATGTTTTTAATACAGACTATTTAAATAAATGCTGTCATTGAGTTTCTGTATGACCGTTTTATTGTCAGTCCGTGACTTTGTTCTTTCATTTGCACCTTTAACTGAGTTCAACAGATGGAGCTGGCCTGGTTTATTCTTCCGTCAAAGAGGAGAAGAACCTGGATCTGCTTTATAAATATATAGTACACAAGCTGTACGAGTTTCAGTTCACCTCACCTGCCTTAGTGGTGGAGAAAGACGCAGTGTTCATGTATGTAAAAGATGTGCAAGTTCGCTTTTTGTCGTGACTGTTTCACGTTACGTTGGTGTCAATGCTTGCTTGAATTTTCTTTTAATGTCACACAATTCCAATTTTCATGTGATTTTAAATTCGCTACAAAATATCTCGAAATCCTGTGTTCATTTCAACCACTACACATGAACACGCTTCTTCCTTTTTTAATTTTTTAGTCCATCTGGATGGGATAATGAGAAGAAAATTGGGATTTTGCACGAAAACCTCACAAACGTTAGACCAGATGATCCATTTGAAGATTTTATCACAAAGCCTCCAGTGCGGAAGGTAAGGTAGAGCAAATCCTGGACAGATGATGTTACAGAAGGTCGTGTCAGCTTCTTACAGCCGAGGCCATGAAATCTTTATTTATGTGCTCCTCAGTTTGTTCATGACAAAGAGATCAACGCAGAGGACGAGCAGGTGTTCCTGATGAAGCAACAGGTAAAATGTATTCTTCTAAAATGACGGTGCTGTTTTTAATGTTGAACAGACTTTTATTTATGTGGGAAATACTGCATTTGAAGTTATGTTGCTCATTGGCTTTTTGTAGATAAATCTAATAAGGAAGCAAACAATAGTTAATTTTCTCCCCTTCTCCTTTGTGTATCTTATATAGAATATGTACCGGTAGGTTTTCAAAATAAAATAATTGTAAATAAGTTTTTTTAAAGGTGTGAACTTGGATTAACCATAAAAACTTTTTTCTACTCTGCAGTCTTTGTTAGCAAAGCAGCCAGCAACGCCAACAAGAGGAGCAACAGTAAGTGTCTTAAATCCTTCACGGGCAGGATCTTTGTAGTTTTTCTTTTCTGGATTGGCGAACTAACCTGCTTTATGTTTCAGGAGTCTCCAGGACGGACGGCCTCGGCGTCCCCCAGGCCTGCGGGTCGAGCCGGACAACCAAGCGTAACCAGCGGTTCACCGATGGCTGCCGTCAAAAAGCCTGATCCCAACATGAAGGGTAAGGCCTTTTATTTTTTTATTTTTTTTAACACTATCAGTGGGAGCGATACTAAAAACCTCAGTTCTCCCTTGTCATAAGTGTCAACACTGCTGAGATTTTTTTAAAGGTTAATCTACTACCCTCAAAAGTAAACAATATAATAATTCATACAGCTTGACACACTCTGGTAGAAATAGACCCATTGGCCTTTTTTATTCTTCAGTCACCCATGTCTGTTCACAATTAACTACTGTAATACAGTTTAATTCACTTCAGTTTATTTATATAGCTCTAAGTTACAACAGAGTTGATCTCAGAGCACTGAGCAAATGCATTCGTATACATAAAAGTTAAACTAACATTATTTATCTAAGGTAGTGTACTAAGCTAACTACCAAGGAGGAAGATGCAGTCACTGCTGCAGCTAACTCACTGTAGTTCACAATTTATTTGTGTTAAGTGAGAATGCTCTCACAGTTAATTACTTTTATGTGTACAAATTCTTCTAAATGTTATCAGATTTATGTTTATTTAAATCAATCAGTTATTGTTTAGTTAAATGGAAAATATAGAGTCCATAAATTTAAAAAAGTATGTTGTGTATGGGTCATCGGCTGCCCTGACTAAAGATCTGCATCAGCTAAAGAAAAGTCATATCAGTCACCTGACTTGAGTAAAAACGAGCCATGAAATGTGAGTTTACTGATGTTCACACAAATACAGTTGAGTTTGTGTTGACGTACTTATGTTTTTCACAAATTAATGTCACAGAAGTGAGGAACTTGGACAAGTTGAAGAAAATTAAAAGGTAGAATATTAAGAAAAAGTTCAAACGCTTCACATTTATTGGACAGGAAAATAAATTTCCCATGTGTTGAACATAGTTCAAGCTCAAGAATCTTTATTATCCCCAAGGGACAATTAGTTCAGTCAGTAGAATATAAAACATTCGTACTAGGCAAGACATTAAAATAATACAGAATTCATCTCTGCTCAATGAGAAGTCTGATCTCTACAGGGATGAATGAGTTTTTCAGTCTTTGTCCTACATCTGGGCAGCAGATACCTGCGAGCAACCTGAAATCACCATGGAGTGTTTCAGCCATTTAGTCTCCATATGCATCTATTATGTGTGTAATTTGATATTTTAAAATAATAGCTAATAGGTCTCAGTTTACATTTGAATGGGAAGAGAACTAGCAGTGTGCTGGTTTATGGTAAATAAAATATGCCAAACCTGTAATAATAATACAGAAATGTGTTTTCTTCAGCGGGTGCTGCTAATGAGGGAGTGCTGGCCAACTTCTTCAACAGTCTGTTGAGTAAAAAGACGGGATCCCCAGGAAGTCCAGGATCTGGAGCCGTTGGAGCTGGAGTTCAAGGATCTGGCAAGAAAACAGGTACGACTCGTGGTTCCTGTGCTGACCGTCGGGCTGCTGAGGTTCCTGTTAAAGTGTCGTACTCGCATATTAACCCATGTTATTTCACAAAACATTCTGACCTTTAGACAGAAACTGTTTTTTATATGTGGACGGCTAACATCAGCAAATGTATTTGAACAGTATTTTTCAAGACAGACACCAATAAAACCATTACAATTTTTCAGAGGAGAAAAGATAATATAATTTATTATAAGCAGCTCCGATGCTCCTAACTGAAAACACCCAGAGCAACAAATTTCAGGATCACTTCTTGTGTCTTCACTGCAACTCGTTCATGTTTTAGTCATCTAGACAGCGTTACTGATGAATCAAACCAGAGTTTGCAACTCTTGATTGTATTTTAAAGAGAAAATGTGCACGAGAGAAGAAAAAAAACACAACTTTTACTTTTTAAAGACTACATTGGCCAAATAAATTAATTGTTTCAACTTAATTGCTTTAAATAAAACAATCATATGTTTAGTTGTTTTTTATTTGTACTGAATCATCCAGCTGCCTCAGGAACTTCAGCTTGTCCTCTCTAAGCAGCATTTACTAAAGTGCAAAGCTGCACAATTCTTTTTAGCAGTGTACAAGACTCCACCATTCTGGAGACAATATTCCATAAACATTTAAATTAATGGTTTGCTGCAGCATTTAAAAAAATTCAAACCTCAGAGCCGTGGCTGCTTGCATCAAACTAGAAGGGGACATTTGAGAGGCTGCAAACATTATTGCTGTCTGTAGTTTTATATCTGCAGCCTGAGTAAGATGCTTAAAGCAGGGAAATGAAAAGATGTCTGCTAGGCCTGTCATGATAAATCAATTAATCACATGATAAATGATAATTATCAACCTCATTTTCATTTATCGACTTTATTGTTTCTTCTTGTCTCTTTCTTCTGAATACACTGGAGTGCTCTTCACTGACCCCTCCCTTTCTCTTTTCGCTTTAAAATCTGTTTTAAACATCCAAAATCATGTTAATTAAATGTTTTGTGTGAAAAATGCTATGTTAAAGAGCTCAAACCACACCGAGCGTCTGCCATTTTGAGAACCGAAAAAAGACAGCCCATGCCTCGTCAAGGGGCCTCCCTCCCATTTTTCTCAAAGTGACACACTGCTCGTGCCCTCACTACCCATCCTTCGGTTCAAACGTCTTATACTGCTATTCGGTGGTAAAAAAAAAAATAAAATAAATAAAAGTACTACATGCAAAACAAAACATTTTTTCTTACATTTGACAATAATGACTAATTATTGTCAAATTTCAAACAATATTATTGTTTATCGCAATAATTTCTGAGATAATTAACCCAGGCCTAATGTCTGAGGAGACTTGTGACAGGTCTGGATGCACTGACACCACCCATCACAAGTGCCTGCATGGAAACTAACATCATTACTCCTCTGCTCTCTCAGCTTGTTTTTAAGTACTTCAGATGTTTTGCACATATTTTACTTTTTTATTTCTAGCATAACAAATAAAATATAAATGCTCCTAGTTGAAAAATCCATTGCACACTTCATCACTCTGCCTCAGAGCCTCTGGTGTACTCTTTGTGTTAGCGCTGTAAACACGTCAAAGGATAATCGCATGACTTTGTGTTACTTTACGTTCTGCATGTGCGTTAACTGTGGCAGCGAGTCGCCACAGCACAGGAACACGTCACCATCTAAACCATCCATCTGCTTCCTCACCGTAGAAGACTCATATGACCACACACAGAAACTACAGGAGATTACTTTTGGGCTTTGTCTCCCTTTTTGTTTCCTCAAGGGCAGAAGCCGGGTTTGACTGACGTCCAGGCCGAGTTGGACAGGATGACTCGCAAGCAGGACCCCGTGGTTTCAGCTAACAACGTATCGCCAACGGAGCACGAAGCGTGAAGGCAACAGCTGCATCATCCACTGCGTTAATACTCTGGAAATACAAAACGATATTTGTACATGTGAGCGTAAACAAAAACATTGACCAAATCCCCAACGCCTATATCAGTCAGCGCACAGAGTTTGTGATCAGGAGGTGAGGTGGGAAGAGATGGGGACGTGCTGAAGGCTTGGCTTTATTTCTGTCCTCTCTTCCACTGTAAATGCTATTTTTGTGAAGGATGTCAGTTTGTTGAAATGTGTGCACACTCCCTGGCAGCCAGCCTGATGCTCCGGGCTGCAGGCCCCCCAGTTTCTGGGGGTTGAAAACGCTCTCCTCACGGAGTCTGAAGAGCGGTAACACGCTGGCCTCGTGGCCTCCAGCTCGTCTTATCTCCAGGAAGGAATTTGGTCGCGATTGGAAAGGTATTCAAATATTGAGAAAGGAATTAAATTACTTGCAAACCTTTGTCTTATGTATAAAAAATATGTTGAATATGATGTATTTATACAAAGGTTCTCCTTTTTTTATTTTATTTTATTTTCTGCACCATGTCTTGGTTTAAAGAAACATTTACTGTATCACCTAACGTTAGAACGTCACTGACAACACGACACTAATGTAACATGTCCAGAGAACTGATGGTTCGTATCATTCGCCCTCGTCATCTCGAAGGATTCTGTAGATAGAAGTTCAAAAACCAGATTCAGGTTAACGTTGTACAAAATGTTGTATCTGTCCAAATTGTGAAAACGGCTTCTTGGACTAAATGAGACTAGACGGGATCTGACGGGCGTAGAAGTCGCAGCTTCTTTAGCTACTTGTTTGTATATTTTGGGAGGGGGTCGAACATCTTTCCTACTAAAACTCCGAAGTGCCTCGCACAGTTAGCCGTTTGGGTCATAGTAGAGGTGCTCGTCTACGCTTGAGGAAATGCACTATAGCACCACTGGTTGAAAGGTTTCTGTTCATTTCCTGATAGCCCAAATAATTTATTCAGTTTGACGTTGTTGTTGATGTACAAACAAAAGCCCGTGGTCTTATTTTTCAAAATGATCTCTGTAGCCTAGTTAATGTAATAAACAGAATGCCTTCACACAAACTGAACCGGCTGCTGGTATCAAGAAACCACAAAAGATAACGTTATATTGTATCTCCTAGACCTGCTGTGGTTGAAACCACTCATTAGCAGCCTGATTACTCAGTTTTATGCTGCTTGAACAACAACAACAACAAAAAAAAACAAGTTATTTTCTCCTTCGTTGTTGGACAGCACTTTTCTTTGTCTGGTTTCTCGTTATTTTCCACGGCAAGTTAAAACATTCCCAGTTTCTACGTGAAGTAGCTGTAGAACGTAGGAAACCTGCTCGTCCAGTCGGGTCTTTTTGTCGCTTTAAAGCGACGACCTTTGCCTTCAATGTACGGCTGCCTTCACGGGAAAACGCCTCGCTTGTGTCTTTGAGGGGTTGCTTGATTGTCTTTTATCATTGTCACTGCTATACTGTACCACATCATCATCATCATATCTGTAATATTTCTAGTTTCACATCACAGTCCTCAGTCATCAACCATGTACTCAAGGCCCTACTGAATCATACGGATGGTGTACAAAATAGTGTTTTGTTTGTTTTTTACAGGAATGGTTTAAAAAAAGCAGCTATTTGCTAATCAGTTAATGGCAAAGACGAAAAAGGAACTGGTGTGAATTGGAACATTGAACCAAAGATGCATATTAGTCACTGCTTTCTGCATTTCCATCTCATTAACCTGTGGCACTCTTTTGTTTTAAATTTATTTATTTATTTTTTGTTCTCTATTTTTTGTTCTCTTGCAAGGAGCGGTTGCATTCCACCCAGCAGACCTGCCTTTAAACTCTTAACGACACCCTGTAAACTGGTCCAAATGGCCCAGTCTGCTCCACGTCTGGAGATTCAGCAGGCAGGAAGGGGAATAAAGTGCACGTTTAGGGTGAACTGTTCTAAAAATGTTTTGCCATCGGTGGCTGCCTGGACTTTTTAATTTTTATTGATATAAATATATATTTGAGCTGGAAGTAAATAACAAAAAGGGCGTGATTTAAAATGGGCTTTTTGGGTTAAAATATTCATCTGTTCTTTATCCGTTTAGTTAAAACTGCTGTTTCCCCCCTGACATCTGCTGAAACGAGTGAAGCACAATTTGAAGCACTTTTTACGCAAACGTTCTTGGAGGGATGTTCAGATTTGTTCTTTTTGCTCCCAAGAGTTTTGAGTTTATTCAGATTAAGCATTTCTCGTCATAACTTTTAGTTTTAAAATGTTTAAACGCCTCTGACCCGACGGACCGCCCTGATTTGTGCCGATCGTTCGCAGCCGGTTGTTAATTTGGGGCTTTTGTTGAGTGGAATGACTTGCTCTTGTGCTGCTGTCGTGTCAGGGTTGAACTCACTTATTTTTTTATTTTTTTAATGTAAAGTTTTGCTTAATTCTATTGAAATAGAGCAGGAGTTGACTTTTGTACTGAAACGGGAGCTGAAAGCAGCTGCCTCCTCACATCCTAACTGAACGGCCTTCAACCACTATCCACCGTCTCCGTCTGTACGAGACTCCGAGCTCCTGCTTCCGGTCCTTTTCTCTTCAGGATGTCAGGACTTGTTTGAAGCACATGGCTGGCTGTATTTTGTGTGTCCTGGATTAACTCACAACTTTGATTGTACGTCTTTAACACAATTCTGTAGCCTCTAAGCCGCCTTGTGGATTCTAGCTTCTTATGCCGACAAAGATAAGGAAATTGTTTATCAAGCCCTTTGCTTCAATAAAACCAAGAATACAAGCCTGTATGTAGTCTTTGTTTTCTATTAGTAGTTTTAGTTTTGAAGTTGTAGTTTTGACCTTTCCATTTACTTTATTTTCTTTTTTTTTTTTTTTTTTTGCCAAGTCAAACTTGTTTTAAACACCTGAATTGTGTCCTGGTGACGTTTTTATGCAGAAACTTTGAAAAGCTTGTTTTTTATTTATCTCTCAGCCACAACTGTATCAAATTTGAGCTAAAAGTCTAGAATCGGCAAAGTAGCATTTTTTAATCAAATTTAAAATGGACTCATCTAGCGTTCGTGTTATTTCTCTTGTTAGGTCATAGCTTCTGATTCGCTCAAGATGATTCAATGAAACTTGGTGGTATCCTCATTCATGCGCAATAATCCAGGTAGAAAAATCCAACAAAGTTAAATGTGGCCCTCGTTGACATGTGGCCCCCAAGATGTTATTTTAGATGTAAAATACTTTTATCACTTTAATCTTTTCAGTAATCTTTGATTATGATGTAAAAGGTTCAACAGAGAACGTCAAATGAGACCAAACTTGTTGAGGAACCTACAACCAAGAAAAGATGTTGGGTAACTTGAGTTAATGTAGATTCTGAAACCGGCCTTCAGTTTGAAAAAGGTTTTAATTGTGGCCCCCATAGGTGAGTTTGACACCCCTGCTTTAGCAGAACCAGTACAAGCGGCTATCTGCTTCAACCGGCTGAGTTTGAGAGGAACAAGAAGGAGAAACAAACACAATGACAGGTCCAGGTGTACTTTCTATAGGAGGAACGACAAATTTAAAACATGTTAAAATTACAAATGGGTTGATTAGAGCGAGTCAAGACGGCAGAGTGAGGACATGTGGTCAGTTTTCCTCCAGCAGTCCAAGTACAAAGGACAGCTCAGGAATCTCCAGCTGATCCTAACTATAGGATTTATAAAGGAAAGTCTTTAACCTCCTGAGACCCGAGCTCTGGTTTGCGATGCATTTTTCATATCTTAGATGTTTGTGATTAGATGGACCTGATTTGTGTATAAATAAAGCTTCCTCTTCGAACAGGAAGTTGTCTTTGTTACATGGTATGGGGACAGTGGGCTTATTTTACAGCATAACAATATTAACATGACTTAACAAAGTATAAAACACTACTGGACAGAGTGCAAAGCCAAAATGTAATGTCTCCATATGTGGACACAGGGTCTCAGGAGGTTAGAACTGGACAATGTGTGTTGCATCATTAAATTATGACTTTAAAACTTGTAATTATGACTTTAAAACTCAAAATTATGACCTATTCTCGTAATTACGACTTTAAAAGTCGAAATTATAATTTTAAAAGTCAAAATTATGACTTAGTCTCATAATATGACTTTAAAACTCGTACTTATGACTTTTTTCTTGTAATTATGACTTTAAAACTCAAAATTATGACTTTTATTCTCATAATTATGACTTAAAAAGTCGAAATTGTTTTTTTTTCATTCAACCTTTATTTAAACAGCTTAATCCCATTGAGCCTCGAGAACTCATTTACAAGAGAGACTTCCCGTTGGGCTTTTATTTTTTCTTTCGTGACGGAAATGGGCTTCCACAGACTTATAACATAACTCTCCCCCAAACAAAAGCAAACTGCCACAACTAACAAATGTTTGCATCACTGAGTGACAAAGCTCTTGAGATTTCAGGGCGTCGCGCAGCTGTAATATCAACAATGACCACGAGGGGGTGGTAAAACACAAGGAGGCACAATTTACAAGCGTGAGGAGTTAGAAAGTTTACATTTACAACTCTAAATATATAAGTATTCTGCATAAAAGCGCATTAATATTTTTTTTACTTGAGTGATTTTATTGGGATGCCAGCGAGCTGTTTGTTCAGCATCAAAGCATCCGTCAGAATGTGCTGCCAAAACTGGGTCAAAAGAAGATCCTGAAAAAAAAAAAAAAATGCATGCGAGTTCGGTTCGGACTGGGCTCGTTTTGCAGGCTGTTGGAGAATAAAATGGACTCTGAAGAATGTGCAGCTTTTCCGAGGGGCGGAGACAGAGCCAGCAGCAGCTCCGTCCTCATCGAGCCGAGCGGCGGCTGGAGGCAGCGTCCCGCTGGGAGTTTGCCACAGAAGCCCCGCGGGCTTTACGGGGGCTCGAGCCGCAGTTGATGAATATTTTTTTTTTTCGGTTTCGGAAACGACTCGCACACCGTCGGCTGACGTTACTTAGACATAGTCTAAATATCTCAGCGAGTAATGCAGGGATTCGAACTCGTGACACGCCGATCTCCGCTCCCCGGCGGGGAGGAGGTTACGCCGCGGAGTGACATCAGCACGACACATTGCAGCCTTGATTTTTTTTCTCCCTCCGCGTCGTGTTCCAGACCAGAGCATCTACAGCTT
>JARVLU010000599.1:5972358-5986515 GCA_031762415.1 Simpsonichthys santanae | reverse complement strand
GTTACGGCAGAATCGACCTACGAACGGTTCTTAGGTCCGGAACCCGTTCGTAGGTCGAGGACTGCCTGTATATTGATATCAAATTATCGTCCAGCCCTAAATAAAACGTAATCAGAATTGAAGTGTTGCTTCATTTTCAACCCCCTTTTTGACATCTGTATTTGACAAACTGACAAAGACCATGCAGAACAACGTAGTTTTTAATTCCACAGCAGAAAACTGTGTAGTCTCTGTAAGTCGGTCTAAGGGGGAAGTATCGGTATTGGTATCGATATCGGCCAAAATATCCTATCCCTTGCTCAGCGATGTGATAACTTGTCAGAAGGGAAACATCCATTTAGCCTTTTTCTTCTTCTTCTCTTGCCAGACAGCTTAGTGCAGCCTCATGCACACAAAGTTGTGTGTGTGTTTGTGTGTGTGTGTCCAGAACAGGAAACATGGAGTAGTAATTACCTCTTAGTGTTTACGAACAGCATGGCAACCTACAAACATGCCGTCGTTTTTGCTCAACTTTTAAAACTTGTTTTGCACTCAGTCAGTAAAGATGTTTGTTTTCGGCGTGCGGTTGACGAAGAGTTAAACACACACCTGTGATGTTTACCTTTGTGCTGGAGGGAAAGCAGCCTTGGAAACCATCTGTCATCTGTGAGATAAAAAAAATGTTTAGAAAAGGAGTTGCCAAGAAGATTTCCGCTCACGGTCTTTATCCTTTTGACACATTTCAGAATAATTCTTTAGATTTGGACTCGATTGCACAAAACATGATTGTTTTTCCATATTGTCAGAGCTGTACACCGCTGATATATGATTTAGTTATTATTATTGTCTGATGGTAAAAGAAAGAGGTGGAAGATAATGTTTTACTTTCAGCCTGGCCAGTTCTGCTTCTGCCCTACTTTGTGTTAGCATCCTGCATTGTTAATGCTAATTCTTGCCTTTTATGCTAATTCTGCCCTTTAATTGTTAATTCTGCCCTGATTTTGCTGTTTTGCTACTTTCCACATTTATCTAGCATATTTTACCATTATACTATACCTTTTAAATAGTTTTGGTTCATAGCTAGTACGCTTGTGCCTTCTGCTGACGTTTCATTACTTCTAGCATTTAGCTGCATTTGGCTCACATTTTGCTACTTCTAGCTGACCACTAGCATTTTCTTTGTTATTGTCAGCTTTTCACTACCGTATTTATGGCTCTAAGCTAGGTTTGTAGTTATTTTCCAGCATTTTGCTTCTTCTGGCTCTAATCAACTTTTAAGATTGAACTTTGTTAAGCATCTTTCAGCAAAATAATTCAGCAATAAGCAGCATTTTTGCAAGACATAGTTATTTTCTGGTTAACATTTGAGGTCAGTCCTATTCAACTAATCAACATTAGCATACACAAAAATGGCTTTACATCCGATTTACAGATATTGAGCTGAAGTTTGGTGTAGTAGTAGCTGAGTCATTTAGGGGAGTGGTGCAGAGAAGGCGAGCCTGTGCTCAGAAGGTCGCTGGTACGACTTCCCAGACCAACATCAAAATGTGGATGGGAAAGGTGAAGCACACACACCTGCCTCCACCCTCATCTGCCCCACTCTGGGCACTCGAGCAAGGTCCTTAACCCCTGTTGCAATAAACAATAAATCAATTAATCGCTTGATAAATGTAAATGATCAACATCATTTTTATTTATCGGCTTCATCGTTTCTTCGTGTCTCTGTTTCTTTTATGAGTAAAAGGAGAGACAGCCTCCCATTTTTCTTAGAGACGCTGCTCGCTCCCTCACTATCCATCCCTCAATTCAAACAGTCTTATACTGCCATCCAGTGGTCAAAAAATGTACTACACCCAAAATAAATTAACCAACATTCTTAAATTTGACAATAATGACTAATTATTGTCAAATTTCAAACAATATTATCGTTTATTGCAATAATTTCAGAGTCAATTAATTGCACAGTAAAATTTATTATCATGACAGGCCTAATGCTGGGTTTTTTATTATTCATGCCCATGCTTGGCTTCATGGGTAATATGTCAGTACAGGTATTTCCTATTATTGCACTAAAATAAACAACATATGGAGGCTTTTTATGCAGCACACATTTACTTGGTCTTAAAATATATTGGTTTGGATTTGTTGATCGCTTGTGCCAGAACACAAATATAAGCATTAAGAAACAAATATCCTAAAATATGTCAACGGAGTGACCCATTCTCTGAGCCAAGGACACGGTTTAGTTCAGTATCAGCTTGTTGGATACAAACCGAACTTTTAAGTGTTCAAGGCTAGTGGGCCTTGCTGCTAAACTTTTGCATACGCTCTTATGTGCGTCAGCTCTAAACATTTATTTTCCAGGTCAGGTAGTCTTGTTTGTCCTCCAACAACAAGGACAGGATCAATAAGATGTTCACCTCCTCAGCTCAGAGGAGAGCTCCAAGGCTTCTCGCCAAACATTAATAGCTTCACTGGCATTTCATTTCACTGTTTTCTCCTCTGCTTGTTTCGCTGCATGAACTCTGAGGAGGCGTTGAACTAATATAAGACTGTCGGTCCGCAAAAAGATATGATTTATCACAAAATCTGAGTAAAATGTGTGGAGTTGTCCTGGAGCTCAAAGGGCAGATTTTATTTGTTCTTAATGGATCATCTTATTTACAGAATTCACACCAGGAGTAATTATCACCCTCAGTACTAACAGGCTGAGACTGAATTAGGCAATGTATTTTTTGAGGGGGGGGGGGGGGGGGGGACAAAAAAAAAAAAAAAATTAAAAAATGGTGTGCGTCATAAGTTATAAATTATGTAAAATATCAGCAATGTCAGTTTTAAAGCCTATTTACGGACAAGATGATGATGCACTTCAATCCCTCGCCCTCTTCGTCCTTGTGATGTTTTTTTATTGCATTTGCACACGTCTTTACAAACAACTGCAGCTTTTTCAGCGATCCATGTTGGAAAAAGAGTTTTTCTTCACAGAATAGAGCGTTTCCTTGAAGTTATAAAACCATACGGTTTTCAGAGCTCAAGGTAACTTTAACAGAACCAACAAAGGTAGCGCTAAATAAATTTTCTTACAGGAAAATCAATGTAAAAAAATCACAATACAAATTAATTTTGCACAACTGCAAATAGAACTGTTTAAATCACACAGTTCTTTGGTTGTCTTTTACAGAACCCAAACAAAAGCTATAATTCTGAAGTAACAAATGTTCTGAGTTTCAATCCGATACTTGATGCATTTTTTAAAATTTACACACGTTTTTCATTGTCGTCCTGCAGATTACAGAGCACGATTGCATTAAAGTTATTTAAATCAATCTCGTCATGTGTTTTAGATGTCAGTACGTAAAGAAAATCTGCTCATTTAATTCCTCAAGTTGCTTTTGTAAATTATTAAGCTAAGACAAAAAATATGCCTGATGATGGTGAACTGTTTTTATACACCTCAGGTGGGTCTGTGGGCAGGACGTACCCGAGTGTAGCAGGTCAGATTTACCCCTGTTCAGATTAAACTCTGGTATAGTTTCGCCCAGGCCAGAGTATACCCCAGGGGATGAACTGTCCAAGGCCAAATTATACCCAGGACTGTAAAATAGCCTAGACCAGGGGTATTCAGCAGGTGGCCCACGTAGGCCTGCCACAATTAAAAAAAAAAAATGAATCAATTAATCGCATGATAAATTAAAATTTATCAACCTCATTTTCATTGATCGGCTTTATCATTTTTTTTGTCTCTCTTTCTACTGAAGACACTGGATGACAAAAGGCTCAACTCCGGTGCTCTTCACTGACCCCTCCCTTTCTCTTTAAAATCCATTTTAAAAGCAGCTAAGCTGAGAAGCCAAGCTAACAGGCCGACCTCGGTGAAAAACCTCCGTCTTGTCAAAACTCCAAAATTCACGGTTGAAACCCGTGCCGTTGTTTAAAAAGTTGTTTATTTCCTCTGCAAAAAGAAGTTGAGAATTTGTTTGCTGATTTTTTAAAATTAAAATCTTTGTACGACAAATGCTATGCTAGAAAGCCGAGCGTCCGCCATTTTCAGAACTGAAGCGAGACAGCCCATGTCACGTCAAGGGGCCTCCCATTTGTCTTAGAGACACGCTGCTCGCTCTCTCACTATCCATTCTTCTGTTCAGTCTTGTACTGCCATCTGGTGGTCAAAAACAGGAACTACACACAAATTAATCAACATTTATTCTTAACTTTGACAACAATGACTAATTATTGTCAAATTTCATACAATATTATCATTTATCGCAATAATTTTCGAGACAATTAATTGCCCAGCAAAATTTGTTATCATGACAGGCTTAGGCCCACGGGCCATTTTTGACCCGCGGGTGACTTCAATTTGGTCAACTTCATTAAATAATAATAATAGTTTGTTTGTTTGTTTGTTTGGAGGGGCTCTGGATTCGGTTTATTGCATTCATGATTCATTGCAATAAAATACACAAATTTAAAAGTTCATTGTAAACTTTGGTTTATTTACATAATGACTTTAAACGCTGGATGTCCGGCCCCCGAGCTCTTGGATTGTAGAAGTTGTGGCCCCTGAGCAGTTTTTTTAAATAGGCCATAATGTACCCAGGGTGTAATCTAGCCTTGTCCCATTTAAACCCCAGTATAGTCCGGGCTGGTGGTGTACTATTATGACCTGTTACACCGGCTCCAACAAAGACAAAAAAAAAAAGCCACATTTTTTCCTCCAAAGCAGTGGGCTGGTCATCCAGAGTGATAAATTCTGTCCCACGTTCTGGAAACCTTTTTGCGTTCTCCCTGCCCTGTGGAAATTTGTCTAGTTTATCTACTTTGTTCTGCTCAGTCGTGTTAGCTTTAAGATTTAGACGCGTGAACTCAATGTATTATTTATTTATTAACCTTTATTTAACCAGGCAAATAATAAATATTAATAAAGTACTGTATTAATAAAGTATTTTTGAATTTGAATTGAATTTGAAATCCCATTGAGATCACAGATCTCTTTTGCAAGAGAGGCCTGCACCTGAAGGTAGACTAACATGCATGTTTTGGTCTGTGGGTGGAAACTGGAGTTCCCGGAGAAAACCCATGCAAGCACGAGAAGAACATGCAAACTCCACACTGAAAGACCCCAGGTCCAATCAGGGATTGAACCTAGGGCCTTCTTGCTGAGGGGTTGGATTTTAAAAGTCTAATTTAAATGGTGGCTTTGGGTGTAGCTCTATCACCACCAACTGCAAAAGCAGTGAGCAGAACCAAGGTGGGGAGATTGTGACAAGCCGATTATATCATTAAAAGCTAGTGAAGATTCTCAGTCATCCAGGACATGATAAATTAAAAAAAGTTCAAGAAAAAAACAATAAGGTGTGAAGTAAAGTATAATATAAAGTCCAGTTGTTTTTGTCTTGGAACTTTTTTGAATTTGTCATTATAGCCACGTTTACCTATTACATGATACAACGGCATGCCATACCGCTACTGCTACTCTGCTGCCACCAAGTAGCTGAAAGTGGTACTGCTTAAAATAAATTCTGTCAGAATGAATGAAAACTGTCATATCTCAGCCCAAAATTGGTTTATAAATGTGGAGAAAAGGTCATAAATATGTCGCTTTGGCCTATAAGTCACAGGGAATATAAATTATGAAAAAAAAAAAAAAAGTGACTTATAAGGCGGAAAATACGGTATTCCTTTTAGCGCATGCGCTAATGAGCTACACTATGGCTCATGCTTTTGTAACAGATCGGACAATGACGGGCACTGATCAGAAGCCCCCGTCTGCAGGATGCATCTTGACCAAGGTGCTTTTATTATGGCAGCAGGTTTGTCATTGTGCCTGTTCTTTTTGTCAACAAGTTGATATTAGCCTCAAATCTTTCTACACACCGACAAGAACTGGGAACCCCTCCCAGTCCACTTGTTTTGTTTTACTGCGGCTCTACGAGCCTAAAGAAGAAAAAAGACCTCATTCACGATAGTATGACACTATACTGTATATTCTATTGTTAAGCAGACCATTTAATAAATATTAAATACTTTTGGTGATGCAGTTTTTATTTTTTTATTTTTTTAACCGTAAATGTTGTGGAATGAAGTTACCAGATGCTTTCAGCACACACTTCCTCCTCTGAAAGAGACAGCATATGCCGAATTCCCTCGCGTTTGAAACTTTACCGATTCAGAGCTTGAAGTAATTCATAAAGACAACAATAACCATGTGCCATCGTGCATGCAAGGAGCACACAAGATTATTGAAACGCACACTTCCTTTACCCTCTGGGAAGAAATTTAATCCACATTCAGTCCATTTTTAACCCCACAAACAACTGTGGGTTCTCTCTGAATCACGTTTAATGTTTTCTGCATGAAGTCCCATGGAGGGACAGCATTTAATGTCGCACAGGTCTGCAGGAAAGCTTCTTTCCTCCTTGAATGCTGTATCACCATAACAGATGGTGCATAAGAAGGGCTCAGAGTCCAGGACACCTTTGAAAGACATCAGTGTGTTAAGTCCTGCAGATTAGCATGTGTCTGCACGTAGAGAAAGATCTGCTCGTTTGATGAACTGGTTGCAAAGAAGTGAAGGTTAGCGTCAGATCATTTCTTCCAAGATTATTCACCGTGGTGCTCCCCCTGCCTCCTCCCATGTCGCCTGACTCCTGCTCCACAGGGAAGTGTGGAGGCAACGTGTTTTCCTCCTGAGACATGACATCATCTTTTAGCTCCCATTTAGTTGTAGCTCTTGCAGTAATGCTGCTGTCACAGACAGACAGCTATCCAACGACACACGAGTTACACGAACAGCGGCGCTGAACAGCGTTTGTCCTGGTGAGAGTTGGCCCCGAGGAGCTTTGTCTCGTTTATGTTGGACATTTTTACAACCTCAGTTCAGAAAAAGTTCGGTCGTTATTGCAATGCTTTGCAAATCCGTATTTTATTTCCAATGGAATGTGGTAAGCACATCAAATGTTTTAGCTATATGACTGTAAAACTTTTGGGGTGAAAAGTCATTTTGAACTTTATGACTGCAACACAGTTTAAAAAAAAAAAAAAAAAAAAAAAAAGAAACTACTGTATTGGTCCAGGTCCATGTTTCCCACTGTGAAGCTTCCACTTGTTTTCTAACATTCTGTAACCCTCTAAGGCAGGGCTATTCAACTGGTGGCCCATGGGCCACTTCCGGCCTGCAGGAGATTTCAGTCCGACCCACCAATGAGTTCATTAAAAAATAAAAAATAAAGTTTTTTTTTTGGTTCTGGGTTCCATTTATTGCATTTATGATTCAATGGAATAAAACATTCAAATTTAAAAAGTAGCAGATCATTTTAATACTTTGTTTATTTACATAATGACTTTAATTGCTGGATGTCCGGCCTCTGAGCTGCTGGCTTTCAGAAACTGAGCCCCCCTGAGCAGTTTACTTGAATAGCCCTGCACTATTATCCCATTCTGGTCTCATGGAGGACTCTAGCTGTTCAACAGTCCTGATTTTGTTTGGAACATTGCAAAACAAAAAAAGAATGGCACAACTCGGTTTTAGTCCATGACCGTAGTGCGTCTGAGTTGTCTATTTTCCGTTCTTTTAACTCATTATTTTACCTCTAAATTTGGGGCCTTGCTGTTAAAGAATTTTGCATAATAAAAAATAAAATAAAAAAAGGACTGTGAGTTCCCATCGTTTCTTATCTTTTCAGAACGGGACAATCTGACCACATCCCCACACTTTTTCTCTGCCATTCCCTTGACATGATTGACGTCAAACAGGAAAGGCTTGGTTCTTCAGTTTACTGTAGATATGTCATCTTCAGTTTAGCTTGGTGTAATTTTGATTGTCAATGATTCTTTAAAAAAAACAACAACAGCTATTAATAATCTGGAGGTCTCTCGATGGATAGTGGCTGAAATCAGCAGCAGCACTCGTGAGACACTTTGAAATGGTTTTGCATTCTTTAGAGCAGTATATCCATTAAGAAGTTTGAATATTTTTCTTTTTTTGTTGTTGGTACGTACCAAAAATAAGCCTCTAAGACTCCTGTCATACTAGTTGAACAGAATAAAAAGCCTTTCTAATCATTATCACATGTACAAGCAAGACAAAAATAACATCTGGCCGGCTCAGTGCATCCAGGATGGGAGGTTTTCTTTGTGATGTAATGACCCTCTACGCTCCTTCAGTCTACACACCCTATTAAACAAGACTGGATTGTGGCACATTAGAAAGTATGTCTTCCATTTGGAAGACAACCATAAAGTTGCCACAGTCTTTGTACTCAGGTGGAGGAGTTGAAGTATCTGGGTGTCTTGTTCAAAAGTGAAGGTAGGATGGAGCAAGAGATGGATCAGCAGATCAGGGCCTCAACCGCAGTAATGAGGTTGTTGTTCTGGCTAGGTCTTATCACGATAACAAATTTTGCTGGGCGATTAATTGTCTCAGAAATTATTGCGATTAACGATATTATTGTTTGAAATTTGACAAAAATTAGTACTTGTCAAATTTAAGAAGTGTTTGTTAATTTTTTATGTACTACCTTTTTTTGACCACCAGATGGTAGTATAAGACCGTTTGAACCGAAGGATGGATAGTGAGGGAGTGAGCAGCGTGTCTCTTTAAAATGTGAGGGAGGCCCCTTGACGTGACATGGGCTGTCTCGTGTTCTTGTTTTTCGGTTCTCAAAATGGCGGACACTCGGTGTGGTTTGAGCTCTTTAGCATAGCATTTGTCACACAAAGCTTTTAATAAAAAAAAATCAGTAAACAAGTTCTCGGCTTCTTTTTGCAGAGAAAACATTTTTTAGACGAAGGCACGGGTCTCAACCGTGAATTTTGGAGCTTTGACAAGATGGCGATTTTTTCCAGAGGTCGGCCCGTTAGCTTAGCTCGTAGCTTAGCTTCTCAGCTTAGCTGCTTTTAACAATGATGGTTAAAACAAATTTTAAAGAGAAAGGGAGGGGTCAGTGAAGAGCCCAGAGTTGAGCCTTTTGTCATCCAGTGTCTTCAGTAGAAAGAGACACGAAGAAACGATAAAGCCGATGAATGAAAAAGGTTGATTTGTTTGTTTGTTTGTTTACCTACCTATCTCATAGCAGGGTTGTCATTTGAAAGACTGATGGGAGTTTTGGATACTCCAAATATTTGAATCAAATTTTATTTTATAATTTTTGTAGCAAAACTGTAAATGCTTTAGGTCTTCATCACCCCAGCCACCAAGTTAATTATAATTTATTTTAATAAAAGCAGTTCAAGTCAGAACCGCTTGTGAAGGGTTTAATCTGACAGTCATTTAGAAGAACATTGTTTGGAATAATGGTCTCAATCATTGTATAATGTCTGCTAATTGCTCCTGATGACCTAGTTTTAGATACATCACTGTCAACTTGTTTGTGGGGGACGTTATTCTGCACAACAAGTCCTACTTTTCAAACTTTACTTTCTCTTCCTCGTCACTTCAGGTCCTCTCACTCATCAGTTTCATCTGCATAGAGACCATCATGATGTGCTCTGTCTGTGGAGGGGTCTACTTCTTCGAGTTTGTCAGCTGCAGTGCCTTCGTGGTGACGGGAGTTCTCCTTCTGTTCTTCAGCCTGAACCTTCACATCAAGGTCCCCCAAATTAACTGGAGCATCACGGTACGTACCGAGGTCGACATCTGGAAATTTGCTGCTTCCTGATAATCCGTTCAAAAGAGCAGCTTGGTAACTTTGTGATAAAAGTCTCGGCAAGTCTCTTTCAGTTACGTTACCGGATAGACACAGGGAGGGCTTTTGTCACTTTGAAATCTGATAGAGAAATTTGGTTAAATGCGTCAAAAAAAATCAATGGCAGTCTGTAGTTTTCTCTTCCATTATTAGATGCATCGCCAAAATGTTTTTAATCTGATGGAAAATTGTATACTCAACTATCTCGGCTGCCTCTAGTCTCTCTGTGACAGTTCGATAAAGAGCTAAAATCATAACCTTGCTGTAAAGTGAACCCTTATTGTTAAAGCAATAAATCTTTATAAGAACACAGACAGAAGAGTTTTCTCCAGCTCTCCAAGGTCATCTGCATCGTTGTTTTATTTGCTCCTATCTTGGGAACGTCTGATGAAGTCTTGAGCAACAAAAAGGCGAAAATAAACTTATTTTCCATCACTTTGACAAAAACCCTACATTTTCATTATTCAGTCTCACAAAAAATACTTTAGATAGTTTAGTTTTTTGATGCTTCAGTTTGAGTGGCTAAAGATTGAAATGTTCCAGTGCTAAAGAGTGGGGGACCGGTAGGTGATTGCTTAAGTTGCAGTCTCACTGAATTCTTAAGACCGCTACATGCTCAGCAAGACGTGCTAAAATTTGTTCTCATTGTCACAGTTGCGTGACGAAAAATTAGTGTTTTTGTTCTTGCACTGCCTCTAAGAACGATTCTGTGCACAGTCCCGTGGCCGAGCTTTTATCTCACAGGAGTAACTATGCACCGTATGCAGCTGATTTGACCATTAAAGTGCATTTTTTAAGGAAAAGTTAAACTGAGACACACTTAATTTCGATCAAACAAATAATTGTTTTTAGGTGGCTATCTTGTTAAATTTCGAATAAATGCACGGCGAGTCATCCCATAGGATGCTTCCACAAGTCAGCTTTTTAAATGCAGCTGATTTGACCGTCAAAGTGTATTTATTAAGGAAAAGCTCAACTGAGACACACCTTTGCTATAATTTTGAGCAAACAAACAATTGTTTTTAACTCTTGTTAAATTTTTTATTAAAGTCCTCCCATGCACACTCCCACGACCGCCATTTGGCAGCCAATCGATTTTTGGCACAACACCGGCCCACATTTCCGGGGTGTCCACGGTGACGTATAATAGATGTGACTTATACGACGGTGCGACGTGTACAGCAGCAAGTACGGTAATCGTTCTCAAGCGTATATGTACTTTCTTATCAGAAATTGAACCACGTTAGCTTCACCCAAACGTCTGTTTCTAGAAGATTGTGTTGGAATCTTGTTAAAAGCAGCGGAGCTCAACTTCACGGTGACTGAGTGGATGGGAAGGCAGTCAACATTTAAAGAGTTGCCTCGTCAGCTGTAAGCAAATGAGCTGCTTAGTGTTCTCCAGCAGATTCTGGCAGGCTTCCTGTATTTTGCCTACACACCAGTGTGTGTATAAATGTGTGTGTTTGTGGCTAAATTGTCTCCCAACAACGTTTCCAGAGGCCACACAGCTTACAGTGCACATCGTGGCAAGGCAGTCCAGGATGTCCCATCCAAGCACAGCTCCGATTTCTTTACGCTTTCCTCTGCAGTTTTTCACCTCAAACACGAGAAGAAGGTGGTTCTGGTTTCTTCTTTTGGCAGGACAATACCGAAGGAAATATTTTCCAGTCCTGGGGAGGCCAGAGTCAACTGAAAGGTGCTGATTTAGGGACGTTTTCTAGATAACGTTGAACGTTTTACTGATTAAAACTCGTCTCTGCTGAGAGTTTGAGTTTTTGTTTTCTCGTGCCGCACGCAAGAGTTCATTTATTTTGAATTTAATAGTAACCAATAGAAAATAAATCTGTTACTGCCTGAATGCTGATTGTTTTCCCAGTTTTTATTTTTCCGTCCATTATTTGTTTATTTGCAATCCAGCTACGTCTGCATTCATTGATCTCGTTTAGCCAGTCACATGTCAAAACATTCAGCTCGTTCAGACAGCAGGCGCTCTGGCTTTTGTTTTCATGTAGCTTTTATACTAAATGTTTAACTTTATTTTATTTTACTTCATTTTTAGTGATATTGATTTTATCTGTTTAACTTGTCATTTAGTTGTGTTTTGTGTGCTTGGGTTTGTAGCTCTGGTTTTTTTATGTTCTCTATCTTGTTTTTAACTTTTCAGCACTTTGTTTCAGCTGTGGCTGTGTTAAAGCGCTTTATAAATAAAAAAGATTATGATGATGATTTATTTGAAAATATTTTCTTCAGAGAAATAAGGTGATTTCTTCAGTTCATGCAATGTTCTCTTAAATTTGCTTCAGCAAACTGGCTCTACTTTTGTCCTTTTGTGCTACATTTAGCTTTTAGCTACTGTTCTACTTTTAGTTTCTATCTAGCCATTTACTATTTTCAGCTTCTAGCTACCCTGTAGATCTTTTTGTCTATCCTTTTTATACTATAGCGAGCAGTTTGCTGCTTCTGGTTAACCTTTTACTACATTTAGTAAAAGGCTTTTTACAAACTTGTGCAACTTTTAGTTTTTAGCTCACCTTTTGCTGCTTTTAGCTGGTATTTTGTTTATTTTATGCAAGCTTTTTGATACCTTATGCTTTTATCTAGACGTTTTCTATCTTTAGCCTTTATCATGCTTTTTGTTATATTTAGTTAACCTTTTGCTGCTTTAGCTAGCATTTCCCCACTTTTACCTGTTTTCTTAAAGCTTTTTCCTAGTCTTTTGCTACTTGTAACTCTTTACTAGTGTTTAGCTACTTAACTAGTCTTGTGCTATTTTTAGTATTCAGCTAACCTATTATGCTTATATTTTAGCTAGCCTTTTGCTCCTTTTGGCTTTTAGTGACCGTTTTGATGTTTTTAGCTTTTAGCTAATGTTCTTGTAGCTTTAACAACAAAGTTTCAGCATTCTGCCTTTTAATGTGGAGTGAGCATGTATTATTGTTAAGAACTCAGAACACAAGAATGCTTCTTAACACAGTGCACTTTAGTTAGCTGAAGGAAAGTGTTTTATTTAACAAATATTAAATGAATAGAACAGGTTCTGTGTCATACAAACTCTGCCCCCTGCTCTCCTTTTTGGTGTGAGGTCTTTTGGCCTCAATGTTCTTTTCCTGGTTCTACAACTTCTGCTCCCCCTCCAAACTGTTGCAGCTAACAAACCCACGACGGCTGGTGGTCCTCCACAGTGTTGGCTCAGCCTCGTGCAGAGTTCAAAGCTGCCTCAGTCACAACGGGCCCCCGGGAACTTCACCATTAGTGCACATTTCAGAGTGTTCGCCAGCGTTTAACCCTTCTGCTTGCTTCTTGTGTCCCAACTACAAACCGTGCACTGACCGTAGTTCTCTTTGGAATGAGAAGTCGCATCATTTGTTTTGGAATTGCAAAAAGTTTTAAATATACATGGTCTTAGGGTTTCTGCTCGACTTTCTTGGTGGTTTTGGCTGCAGAGAGGAGAAATCTGGGTCTTGATTAGACTTCCACCTCTTCCACAAGGAAATGAATTCAACCCCTGTGAAGCGAAGTGATTAAGTTAAGCTTTGAGGTTTGGCCCACCTGGTATTTTATTTTCCTACTTCTAGACGAGTGAAAGCTAGCCGCACTTAGAGCTTCTAGGTAGAAGTAGAGCAACATTAAAGCTGTAGACCTACAAGACAATTTAACGAGGAACTATGAAGAGAAAGCAGTGATGTTCTCCTTTAAAAAAACAAACAGAGCTGCTGTTTGAGTCAGTGCAGTAAGTGTAATTTAGTTAGTTTGTTCAGAGAAGCGTTCATATCAAATCCATATGAATGCATGATTAAAGTGCATGTTGTAGAGGAAGAACTTGTGAGAGCTAATCAGAGCACAGTTCTTGTGTTTCATCACTGTTTTACTTTTGTAGTTTTTAATTTAATCAACTTGAACTTGCTGAGTTGTGCAACTCCTAAATTCTTCTGCAGCCTGTTCACCAAATAACAGCTTTGGGCAAATTTAACAGTCAAGTGGAGGAGTTGACGTTTCTGGGTGTCCTGTTCCTGAGTGATGGAGCAGGAGAGGCTCAATGGATTACAGCCTCACTCAGTGATGTAGGTGTTGGGCATATAACAGAGATTTAAAAATCTAAAATGATTTTGTGATGAAAAAGGAAAAGGTTTAGCCATTTTAGTCAAAACCTTATAAACTATGTTATACAGTTACAAGATGTTTTAGCTCTTGGAGCATGTATTGAGGATGACTCAGCTACTACCGCACCAAATGTTGGCTTGATAGCCTTAAAATCAACTTGAGGTTTATAAGTTTTTGTGTTTAAAGTTGATTATTAGTGGCAGCCATCTTGAATTGGGCTGACTCCAAAAGTTATTTGGTCATAGATGTATACTCTGCTATAGCTTTCTGAGAGTTTTGATCAAATCTGCTTAGTGGTTTGTCAGATATTTTACTAACAAACTGACCAACAAATACACTTCAACAGAACTGGGGGAAAAAAATAATAATAATAAAATAAATAAATATATAT
>JARVLU010000599.1:5953161-5966778 GCA_031762415.1 Simpsonichthys santanae | reverse complement strand
GAGCAAGCAAAAAAAAAAAAAAAAAAAAGCATGAAGAGGATAAACATGTATACGTTGCTTTGGCATAAAAGTCATATTTATTGTGCGTTAATGGTCAAAACAGCTTCATTTTGCCTGTGTGGCGCGGCGCCATCCATCCATCGTGGCCAGAGCCGCTAGCTCTCCAGCGTTCCTCCGCCTGCATCAGCTGAGTGAAGAGCGCGCGCACGGGAGGACTCTCTGTGGCAGTTCTTTGAAATTTAAAGCGTCAGTCAAAAATTGCATTATAAATATGGGAAAACAAACGTATATAAATCACAGGACTGACAAATCTATGCAACCAAAAAACAACAACTGCTACTTATACACAGGAAAATACGGTACTTTCCTTGCATTTTTCATTCAACCTTTATTTAGACAGATAAATCCCATTGAGCCCAGAAAACTCTGCTTAGACCGACAAAAAGTAATGAAACTGGACACGTTGGGATTTTGCTTTAAACGAAGTCCTGTGTATTCATAGTGAGTTTATTTGATTCCATACAGACCTTTAAAACCCTTTATTCAATATGTTCTTACACTTGAATGGTCAAAAACAAAGTGTTTTGTGTCAGTAATTTGAATTAGTCAGTGTCAAATAATCGTCTTGAGCCTTTTGCACATATCCAAGGCTGAACTTCAGCTGTGCAGCACCCTCTGCCTGAAATCTCAGGTGTTCCCCTGTTCCTGTTCGATGCTCCGAAAACATTGGAAATAAAACCACCGGGTGCCTCGATCTGTGTCGCTCGACGTCTGTTTTAAAGCTCGACCACGCACAGAACCAAAACAGATTGCTTAAATATTTTTGGTTTGGCCAGCGAAACTGTGGTATCCTGAGAAATTGCATCATTTTTTTGCTTTTGAGGATGAAGTTTTATTTTTTGTAGTAGTCTTAAGGTACTGAGAAAAGTAACTCTTTGTCGCCATCTGCTGGCTTTATTTTACTATAACTAGTATTTATGAAGGAAGGACCTGGAATGTCTTTGTTGATGAAACTGAAACAGTTGCAAGTTAAAATTATTAATCTAAACTGTTCTTTTTAGTTAAAGACTGAAGTATAAAAGACAATCATTTTGATATTTATGTTTGTAGTAACTTTCAAGTGCATTATGCTTTTTAGTGATATAAATGGACCATAAAGTGTATTTGTTCTAACCAAATTAGTTTTCTCTGCGAACAGTTTTGTGTTGCAGTATGTAATGGAAGGATTTGTGAGATAAAATGCTACTTTGTGTATTTTGTGCACCTTCCTGTTAGCTTTTGGTAATAAATACACCAGGGTTTGTACTGTTGAGCCAAAATGTGTCGTTGTAATTTTATATTTAAAACACTCCTCAGCAGTTCAAGTGAAATAAATAATTCAGTAGTATAGGATAACTTCTTTTATTCAAACAGTTTCACACAAAAAAATACAGTATATAAAACATTAAAACCAAAACAACAGTTTTGTAATGTAAAAAGGATTATGTGCACACAAAGTGGAGTTGGATGTTGATTCTAACTAGAATATATATACAGTATATATTTTAAATAAAATGAGTTACTTTTTAGGGTAGTACATCTTTAAAAATACATCAGTAATGGTTTTTTTTATTTAAAAAAAAGTTGATTTAACGGGACATTCAAACTATATTGTGCTAATTAGCTGGATCAATTTAAGATCTGTTAGCATGTAGCATCTACCAGAACAACTATCATCTTCCAGAAACCTAAACACATAATCTTACCATGTCATTATTTTTAAACACATTAATCAGACTGGCTGAAATTTCAGATGTATGCTAACTCAAGTTAATGTTCTGTTGTCAGTGCTGTTGAGACTTAATTACCTGCAGAGGCAGTAAATAATGAAATGTTTAAAATACATGCAGATTAAAAAAAACGTGTTTCACAGGGTTGTGTTTAAGCAGCTTGAGCGCTGAAGCACAAACTAAGATGAATATATATATATATATATATATATATATATATAGCATTAAACTCCATATTTATTTGTTGATTTATGGATGAATATCCAATTAAAAGTGTTGAAAAGAAGCTTGTGAACTGTGACAAATGAATTAATTTATATAAAAGAAAGACATTTAATATGTTTATTTATTTCCTAAAAGGTTTTTCAGGTTTCCCTCCTACAGCAACATGTTTTCTCAGTTTAATTTTGCAGCATTGAAATGACAGACATTCACAGCTTTTAAAATAATCAAAAGATTCAAGAGGATAAAATTATCACGCCAGATGTTTCATGAGGTGATCACAATATGGAAAAAATGAAATTAAAACTCATGCAGTGTTAAAAAACCAGAAACATGATTACGGTAAATTAAAGTGTTGTTGCTAGAATCGACGTTAGAACAAACTCGTGCAGGTTTCCAGAGTAAATGACCGACCCGCAGCAGACGCGGCGCCGTCGTGGGGTTTGTCCTTCAGTCTTTACAGGAAACAGGTGCGGGTGTGGGTGCAGATGGCGGCTCAGCAGTGCTCACTTCTCCATTAGAAGTTCAGATGAAATCCACCCGCCGGTGAGTTTCAATCCGAGTCCGAGTCTGAAAACTCGTCTGGAGGGCAGAAGTTACAAAACACAGTTGGGTTGCTGGACGTACTTTCTTACAAAAGCAACAGAAATTCTTCTGCAAAACACCAAATAACTGATGCAGTGGTGCTTGAAAGTTTGTGAACCTTTTAAAAATGTCCATATTTCTGATAAATCTGACCTAAAACAACATCAGATTTTTATACAAGTCCTAAAAGTAGATAAAGTTAACCAAATGAGACAGAATATTATACTTGTTCATTTATTTATTGAAGAAAATGATCCAATAGTACATGTTTGAGTGGAACAAGTATTGCTTTGTATGTGGTGACATCAAACAGGGTGTCCGCTCACACCTGATCATCATCCCATTGATTGCAATCACCTGACTCTTAATTTCACCTTCAAATTAACTGCTAAGAGGTTCACATACTTTTACCACTCATAAATATGTAACATTGGATCATTTTCCTCAATAAATAAATGACCAAGTATAATATTTTGTCTTGTTTGTTTAACTGGGTTCTCTTTATCTACCAGGACTTGTGTGAAAATCTGACGATTTAGGTCATATTTATGCAGAAAAATAGAAAATCATAAAAATTCACAAACTTTCAATCATCAGAAAGTTTAGCAACATTTGAATAAAGTTCATCTTGGCTCATCGGACGTACCGTACATAAAACTGCTAAAATAACCTCATAAAAGGTTTTGCAAAGTGATAGAAAGCAGGAAATTATTATATTTATAGTTTGTTTCACTGAAGGTACTAAAAAATGAAAAAATAAAAAGACAGTTGCCCAAATAGTTAAGATTTTTTTATTTTAAATTACAGAAAGCTTGTCTTCACATCAGATGCAGAATTTATAAATATAAAAGGATTTTAATGTTTGTTTGTACAGGACATTGGAATTTTTAAAGGTGATCAATAAATTTAAAAAAAAAAAAAAAAAAAAAAAAAAAAAAAAAAAAAAAAAAAAAAAAAAACATCCTAAAGACTGATTTTTTTTTTTTCAGTTTTAGTTTAGATGTTTCTTTTATTTTGAAATATGAGAAACAAAATGACAGAAATTGATTGTAAACATAAATTCTTTGTGTAAAATGTCTTTAATTTTTAAATGTAAAAAAAAACACATTTTTATTTTCATTGAAATAACAGATTTTCTTTAATTTCATGCCTATTTATATTTGAGCAATTGTTTTTACATATTACATATTGATCATTTTACTATTATATATAAAAACATGATTAAAAAGAAAACCTTTATTTTAAATATTGAAAATTACTGTATTCTACAACACAGTTCTCGTCCTTTTGTTAAAACTTTGCTGATGCTTTTACTTTTAGATTTCACTTTTTGCTTTGTGTATTTTGTTAGTTTGTACTGTGTATTAAATATTTTATAGTCATAATCAAATTGAGCTAAACTTTCTGAAACTGTACACAAATATATTCTACACCACAATCTGAATTATTATTATTTGTAATTATTAAAAGTTTTCCAACACGTTGACAATGTGTGCTACATTTAAAACTCACATACTGGATTAATTTACAGTAAATAATTTTATTTCATGTATCGATTTGACTTTACCTCTCGGTGCTGAAGGCTCCTCGTTGGACTCTCCTCCGTGTTTCAGGAAACCTGCCAGCTCATTAAAAATCAGATAAAAGTCTAAAGCGAAAACAATGGTGGCGATGAACCCAAAAACCTGTGGAGGAAAGGACAAATGACGTGAATAAAGTGGGACAAACTACAAAAATAAATCACAGAGATGCTAAAACCTGAGTCACACCAGATACCGTTGGAATGACTCTTTAATGAACATTCCTGGATATTCAAAGTGCACTCGAACACTCTGACTTCATCCCAATTAATGGGACAAGCATGCAGGCCCAGCATGAGTAACAAAAAGGTGAAAGCAGGAACCTTTATTTGGACCTAGGAAGGAGGTGACTTTATCAGCTATTGCTGACATTGACTGAAATGCATTCTCAGCAACTGTGTGGTCATTAAGTCATAAGTGTGGCAGGAGCATGAGCAACACGCATGATGATGCTAAAATCAGCCTCACCCCGGCAGCTTTAGAGGAACCATCTGCGTACTTAGACACCGCCATAATGGAGACGATGAAAAAAATAATGGAGGCCGTCACACATCTTATGAAATCCTTTGAAAGAAAACACAGAGACACAGCCGCATTATTTAGCCTTTGTCTTTTTATATAAAGCTGCAGAAAGTTGCAATAGATGTGATTTACTCCCACCATCAGAGGCCAACAGAAACCTTTGAACCTCTCATTGAATTTTGTAGAATAAGCAAAGAGCAGGAAGACAGCGGCCAGGAACTCCAGCAGGGGGACGGTGACGAAGGCTGCCGCTGCTGACGCAGCAAAACACACAAAAGATATGAAGCAAAGAGCCTGAGGAGACAATAAAACATGTTTCAGACAGAAGCTTGACTTTAATTTGACAAAATCAGAGACCGCGTCATATAAGTCTTGCAGCTTCCATGTAGAGAGTATGGGGTGCTGTTTGTAAAGTTACACAGTCAAAAATTAACAGCAATATTTTGTTTTATTTAGTCTTTCATAAGAATAAAAAAAAATGGTTTTTTTTTCCAAGTCAGATTTTCACCATGTTATTCATACATTTATAAATGTCACAGTTCCAAACTAAATATTTAATTTACAAACTAAATATTTAACTTTCAAGTTAAATATTTAGTTATTAAACTAAATATTTAGGTGTAAATTAAATAACTAATTACCTGGCTAAATATTTATTTTCAAAACTAAACATTTAATTTCTAAGTTAAACATTTGTTTCCTAAACTAAATATTTAATTAGCTAACTAAATATTTAGATAGGACCTAAATATTTAACTTGCAAGTTGAACATTTAGGTCTGAGCTAAATATTTAGTTAATATGCAAATTCCATGCCAAAAAGCAGAAGTGGACTATCAAAATAAAAGATGAACCCATCTGCCCTGAATGTTATGTCACATGGGTCATATGGGTTTAACTTGCAAGTTAAATATTTAGCTAGCAAGCTAAATATTTATCTATAGCATGTTAAATATTTAGGTCTAAGCTAAATATTTAGTTAACAAATTAAATATTTATTTTGAAAATTAAATGTTTAGTTTGGACAATGAATATTTGGGTCTGAGCCAATATTTTAGTTAGCAAATTAAATATTCTTTTTAATTAAATGTTTAGTTTGGGAAATGAATATTTAGTTCTAAGCTAAATTTTCAATAAGCAAATTAAATATTTATTTTGTAAATTGAATGTTTAGTTTGGGAAATAAATATTTAGGTCTGAGCTAAATATTTAGTTAGCAAATTAAATATTTAGTTTAGAAATGATCTGTTTAGCTTAGAACTTAATATTTAGGTCCAAGCTAAATTTTTAGTTAGGATATTAAATATTTATTTTTGTAAATTGAACGTTTGGTTTGGAAAATGAATATTTGGGTCCAACCTAAAATTTTAGTTAGCTAATTAAATATTTATTTTGGAAATTAAATATTTTAGTTTGGAAAAGTAATATTTGGGTCTGAGCTAAACATTTATTTAGCAAATTAAATATTTAGCTTAGAAATTAAATGTTTAGCTTAAAGTTAAATACTGTATTTAGCTTTTAAATTAAATATTTAGATTGGAACTATGACATTTATAAATGTGTGAATGACATGGTGAAAATGTGACTTTGAAAAAAAAAAGTTTTTTTTTCCTTATGGAAGACTAAATAAATATTTTTTGACTGTAACTTTACAAACGGCACCTCATAAGAGAAGCACAGCTGCTAAGGTCAACGTTTATTCACAAAGTCACTTGAGCAAACATAGCAGCAACATTAAACTGGGATAATGAAAGAGGCTTTATGAGCTGTTGATTACTAAGCATGCAGCCTGTCTCATGTTTGAAGCGTCCCATTAAAGGAGTTGGACAGGACAGGACACCGTCTCAGGACAAATGCAGGCAAGTCCAGACGCTGTGATCTCAAGCAGATGTGGACTGTTCTCCTGCTCAGGCCTGAGGGTTCAAACACCGACTGAACAAAGCTGCAGAATCCTCCCACAGATCATATTAAAGGAAAACGAACAGATGAATGTTTCTCTTGATGAAAATATTAAATCTTTACGTTTTCTCTTTTTGGTAAGTGGATTCTTCAAGAGTTACTATTATCTTGAAATCCGTTTCATCGCTTGTCAAATTGATCAAATAATAAAATCCTTTTTTTTTTTTTTCATTTGACTCCCCCCTTGTTCAGGAGACGCCACAGAGAGTGAACTCACGCAAAGACTTGGCAATTGTTACATCGAAATAAAAAAATGAACTAAAAAGTAAAAAATAAAGCCCATTATGTGACGAAGAAATATATATTCTTAGTTACAGTTGGGTAAAAACCTCGTATCTCCATTTTTCATCATTTTATTGAGTCTGCATGAATCATTTTAATTATTTTTTTTCCTTAAATCTTGCATTTCTGGAGAAACATTATTGAAATCAGATCTGCATACCATTTATTTTTTGACTAAATAGTAAAACACGCTGAATTAAAAAGAGTTTTATGAAGCAGATGTTCATTTTAGTCAGAAGAGGCTCTGCCTGTAAGACAACATTGAAAACACTTTTTATACTGAAGCTATTTTAGATGCAGATTTATGTTTTTTCATTATTTTACTGTTTTTGTTGATCCTCTTTATGCTATTTGTCTAATCTGTTCATCTACCAGTCAAATAATGAACATTAAGTCTGAGATACGACTTGTTTAGGATTTGATCGTTAAATTAAGAGCTGTAAATCCATATGAAGGCCTTTATTTTGAAAACTTTGAAATGATTACAATCCTGACAGAGAATTTTAACACCCCTTGTGTTTAGGTCACATGTTTTTGTGTGTGAAACGCCTTCAGCATGATGAGTGTACAATCTGCGATTGAACAAAACTTAGCAGGTCTGTTGGCTGAGAATCCTCCCGAGAGCGGCGGTAGCTGCTTTTCTGACGCTCGGTGACTCTGGGAGGAGATGAGGCTGACGAACACTCGTACGAATGGCAGAGCTGTGCACTGCTGTCTCTTCAGAGTCACGTAAAACATTCAGTGTGGGCTGATAAAGAGCCGTCTGTGAGCTTTCAGCAACAAGATGATGTGACAGTTCAAACCAACGAGGAAAGCTCCTCAGCACAGACAGAGAGGCGGAACATGAACTGATACCAGAGCTTCTCTCTGAAATAGCATGGACGTCCAAAACAACAGACCCTCACTCAAACCTGAACAGCTAAAACTTCTACATTATGTTCACATAAACTCAGCAGCCATCTTCCTTTTAACTTCCAGACGAGGCACATTCAGATCGAAATCACTGTGGACTCGTTTTACTTCTGTTGTTACAAGTTCAGCAGAAGTGCAGCGGCAGGCTTTTTAGAAGATGTTTCCCACAGAGATGTTACTGTAAGGCTGATAATAACTCACAGGTTTAATGAGGCAGAAGTAAAAATGTTCTTCTATCTGGTGTCTATCTCTTGTGGGCGTGCTGAGAGGAAATCTCAAGGCCGTTTCCGTTTGACACTAAAAAAGTCTGGAGATGTTTGACTTTTTCTACTTACAGCTGTTTGTTTTCTCTTCAGAGGTCCCCACAGAGAGTCATGCATGCTCCATCTCTCCTCTGGACATGTCCAAACCATCTCAGTCTGGGCTCTCTAGTTGTTCAACCTGTGCTGGACCTCTGATGATCTCATTCCTAATCTTCTCCATCCATGTCACTCCTAAGGAGAACCTCAACATCTTCAGAAGTCCTGCACCTTTGTGACCTCTTTTACTGTTGCACCTCCTCTCTATACTTTGACTAAAGTGTCTGCATGGTTTCCAATACAAATGTTAAATGAAATATACTTATGTAGCACCTTTCTATATCTAATCAAGATACTCAAAGCTCTTTCCAACCCAATCTGTGCACTCTAGTACATCTGTACAAAGAGTGCTTGACATCACATTCATACACCAATGGGACACACATCGGAGGCGTTGAGCAACTGCTCCAACCACTTAGCCACAGCTGCCCCTACAACATCCCTGCAGCACAGAGATTAGAAAAGAAAACAACTAATAACCACCATTGTTTCCAACAGACTGAATATCTATTTTGTGTATTTAGTGTGTTTAATATATTTATGTTCTCTTTTCTATGCAGCTCTCAAGTCATAGGGAACTGCACAACACAATGGTGTCTTATCTGCCTATTTAATGATCACTAATGGTGTGCCACAAGGCTCAGTTTCAGGACACACTTTTTTTTTAAATAATTTATATTAATTATTAATATACATTAATTAATAATGTAGGTCAAAACATTCCTGATGCTTCTTTGCATCTCTATGCTGATGATACAACTGTTTATTGTCAAGATAACACAGTTGCTGGGGGGGGTTCCAGTTTCTACAGTCTGCATTTCACATCATTCAGTCGTTACGTCTCAAACTGGTGCTAAATGCTGATAAAAACGAGGGAATACTGTTTTCAAACAGAAAGTTGGTGCCAGCAGTTCATCCTCTTATCTCATCCATGCATGGCTTTCCTATTGAGATGGGGCTCGTACAAATACATGGGAATTTTTATTCTTTTGAGCCTCATGTTGAAAACCTGTTAAACTGAAATTGAAACTGGGTTCCTTTTCAGAATCAGATCTTGTTTAACTCTGAACGCCAGGAAACACCTTATAGCTACCATCTTCACCTGCCATTGATTATGATGACACTATATTTACATGAATGCTCCTGCCAGCTCCTTGCAGATGTTGGATGCTGTCTACCATGGAGCACTAAGATTCATAACTGGTTGTAACTACCATCACTGCACCCTGTACTCACTGGTCAGTTGGTCATCATTAGCTACACGTAGGCTCTCATACTGGTTCACCTTAATCCATAAATCAATCCTTGGTCTGCTGCCTTCTTACATCTCCTCCCCCATGTCACGTTGTCAGTGCAGTTACAACGTGCGCTTTCAGGACATTATTACCGCTCAGGTTTGCCTCCCAGCCTGGAGCTTCTCTGTGTGAAGTTTACATGTTCTCCCCATGCTTCTGGAGGTTTTCTCCTCCCACAGACCAAAGACCTGCATGTCGGGTCGTCATTAACTGATCTTATTAACGTCGCCCTGATCATGTTAATAAGGCCAGATGTGCACAACCGATGCTTTCTTACCCATGCAAACAGAATCATCCTGATTTACAGATGTGCATGGCTTTAGATGGTTTAGGGTGGCTTCAGAGACACCATGAAGAAGATATAAAGTGTTTCTGGCTCCTCGCACAGAGTGGAGGATGTGGCGGATGTCTCTGCCAAAACCAGAGCTGAGTGTCACATGACTAAAGTGCAGTCAGGGTTCATCCAGTCTCCTCTTTCTGCAAAATCTCATGATGCTGCTGACCCCACTCCTCCTCCTCCTCCTCCTTGCTCCATAATCAGTTCCTGGTTTGTTCAAATCCACGGAGAATAAAAGCTACAACAACATACTCTTTCTCAACTTTGTTTTAACTTTCAGAGGTTTATCCAAAGCAGGACATGAATCTTAATATTCAGTTTACAGATTAAAATCTGTTCAAGTTACACATAAATGAGGATTAAATCAACACATTTGCTGCTGTAACTGCAAGTGAAGTTGCTGTGGCGCTTGTGCGTAAAAGTTGTGCAGCATGATCCGCACGATTGGAGTCCTCTGCGCGTTTCTTACCACTTCAGCCAGAAGCAGCATTCCTTTCTTGGAGGAGACGAACTCTCTGCTCGGCAGGACGGACAGCAGGACGGACCTGCGCGGCCCGTTCGAGTCGGGAGCCTCGATGTCCCCCATGTGGCCCCGAAAACTTCCCTCTGTCCTCGCGCTCCAGCAGGCGACGCGTAAAGGAGCGGATCAGGGCAAAGCAAGGAGGAAAAAAAAAAAAAAACCACAGAGAGACTGTGGAGGCGTGAGGCTTTCAGGAGGTGGAAACGGAAACAATGACAACGCGGAAACAGCGTGAGCTTCACATCTGCTTTCTCCAGATGTGAAATGCGATGCCCACACAGCTGCATGCACGAGACCCGGAAATATCAGAGTTAAAAAAAAAAAAAACATGTCATCCTGGTGGCAAGAAAAGTCTGACTCGGGCAACTTATTAAAACACCAGTAACTGTAGCTTATCACCCCCCCTCCCCCCCCCCCCAACACCACCACCACTACCATTTATGAAGCCTTTAAAAACAGCAACAAGGCCAACCAAAGCGTGGGACAATAAAACAAACAAGCAGAGGACAGATGTGTAGAGGTAAAAAATCAAGAAACAATTAGAACAACTGGGTTGGTGGTTCCCCTCTTCAAAAAGGGGGACTGGAGTGTGCTCCAGTTACTGCAGCCTCCCTGGTCTGGAGAAGCGAGTCCGATCGTTGGTCGAACCTCAGATCCAGGAGGAACAGTATGGGTTCTGTCCTGGGACACTGGATCAGCTTTTTACCCTCACTAGGGTCTTCAAGGGGTCATGGGACTTTGACCATCCAATCAACATATGTTTGTGGACTTGGAGAAGACTTTCGACCATGTTCCTCGGGGTAAACTGTGGGGGGTGCTCCAAGAGTATGGGATTGGGGGCCCGTTGCTACGAGCTGTTCAGTCCCGGTGCAAAAGTTTGGGTCACGTTGTCTGTAGTAAGTCGGATCCCTTCAGGGTGGGAGTTGACCGTTGTCACCGATTCTGTTCATAAATTTTATGGACAGAATTTCTTGATGCAGCCAGGGGAGAGGAGAGATTCTGGTTTGGGGGCTCAGGATTCCATCTCTGCTCTTTGCAGATGATGTGGTCCTGTTGTGCCGTGGTTTTTGGCTCTCACTGGAGCAATTTGCAGCTGGAATGATAATAAAGCTCCTCAAAATCTGAGGTGACGGTCCTCAGACAGAAAAGGGTGGATTGCTCTCTTCAGGAAGAGGGCGAGGTTCCGCCTCAAGTGGAGGAGTTCAAGTATCTCGGGGTTTTGGTCACGAGTGAAGGAAGAACGGAGCGTGAGATTGACGCACACAGCTAACCAAAACTTCAGCTTGGCTAACCCATATTCTGCTAACAGGCATAAAAAAAATTAATGGCAGCTAATGCTAACTGCTAATGCGACTATGACTCAGTCTGCGTCGTGAATGTTCATCTCCTTCCAGTTGAAGACTGGTCTGTTAATTTGATCCTGTTGGTTTGTTTAGAAGGTCGGTGGGGTCATTTGTTGCAATTGGGCCAATCCTAACCAGAGTTTTAGGCCTGAGTAACGCAGGCGGACACACAAAACGCTAAAGATGCTACACGCACACACAAGGCACATGGCGTTTAGCAATGATAAGCTCATGCACTTCTGTCACTAAAAGTCCCAAGTGAACACAAATCAAAACTGCAGAGTTACACAATACAGTTCAGCTGCTGCGTAAAAATCACGTCTTGTCACGTGCACACACAGTCAGCCAAAAGCATGCCTAAAGGACTCTTTGAGACACGCCCACAACAGACAGCAACAAATGTGAATTTTGTTAGCAGACAAAGTTATCAGAACCCAATTTAGCAGAAGTTAACTGACGGTTTCCAAGAAAAGGAAAATGCTAATCCGCTAAACAAAATGTAAGCTTTGCTATTAACAATTAGCAGAACCACGCCCACACTGTTTAAAAACATAAGCAAATTTTGTCATTAATTTAGACTTTTTTTCTACTTTACCATCAAAAACTTCAAAGCAGCAACAATCTTTTTATTGTTGCTGTTCCACGACGGATCAAGTCCATCTTCAAAAAGACAAGCTGAGTTTCAGACTGACAACATTTCACGCTTCTTATCGCAGTACCTTCAGTAAGTTTACGATTTTAGACTTTGAAAATTGTCACGTTTTGTGATCTTAGCTTTTTTTTTATAGGGTTTTGATTGGACTTGTTCCTCCACTGTTACACTGTTTTATTCATAAGTACAAAACCAGAATGCACACCAGATGTGAAACATCCATCCATCCATTATCTTTTACCCCCTTCTACCTTTCCGGGTCAGGGTGGTCACTGGTGCCCATGTCCAGCAGGCACTGTGTGAGAGGTGGGGGACACCCTGGACATGTCTCCAGTCCATCGCAGGGACACCCTGGACAGGTCTCCAGTCCACAACAGGGACACATGGAGACAAACAACCATTCACTCTCTCACCTAGGGACAATTCAGAGTCACCAATCAGCCTAACTTGCATGTTTTTAGTCTGTGGGAGGAAACTGGAGTACCCGGAGAAAACTCATGCAGCACGGAGAAAACATGCAAACTCCACCCAGAAAGACCCCCAGCCAGGATTTGATCCAACGATCTTCTCTCTGACAGGCAACAGTTCTACCCACTGAGCCACCGTGCCGTCCAGAGTGTGACAATAATATTTTCTTTAACAAAAAAAGAAACGTAAACTTTGATTAAAAGGAAATCAGTCATGCACTCGTTCATAAAATAAGTCCAACTTCACAACTTTTATAAACTGTTTTTATTTCTTTTACCCGCCTAAAGATAAAAGATGAAACATAACGATTGACCTAATGTGTATTGCAGTTTAATGCAGAAATATCGATGAGCATGTAATCGAGCTTCCACGTGGTTTACAGCAGGTTCAGCTTTGTTTACCTTGAGTGCGTACCCTCATTTCAGAATTGATTATGAATATTTTTGGAAAACTAATTGATTAATTGAGTGATAAAGTTCAGGATGACATTTTTTATTTTTTTGTTTCTTTTCAATTTGTTTACTGAGTTTCTGCGTTTTGTGTTTCATTTCTTTGTTTGTTGAATGTGATGTTCTTGAAGAGCATGTAACTGTCCACTAACAGCAGCCCGACAGACAGGAGACTCACGATCTGTAAAAAAAAAAAAAAAAAGACCACGTCAGAGTTCATAAACACACTAAACAGGCTTTATGTTACAAATTAACACAACAACGTTCCTTCTATGTTTACTTAAGTACTAAAATGTCTCTGTATGAAAACAAAAAGTTAAAGTGGTTACTTGTAGAACGTTTAAGGCGATTCTCTGGTATATAT
>JARVLU010000599.1:5873803-5884290 GCA_031762415.1 Simpsonichthys santanae | reverse complement strand
TGAATGTCCAGAGGACCAGACTTAGCTTTTTTAGATTTTTCTACCTGGATTATTGAGCATGCATCAGGGTATTTGGAGATCAGGTGTTTCACATAAGATTTAAAAGAAAGTTCCTCGTTGATAATTAACCCAGGTATTTATAACTGGAGACACTCTCGAGAACTTTACCTTGGGCAGTTTTTTTAGAGGGATATTCTCGAATGAGACAGACAAAATTGAAAAAAAAAAATGTTTGAATTTGAACAACAGTAAATTACACAATCATCAGTGGTAGGAGGCATTTTGCAGATGTTCATACAGTGCAGTAAATTGTAAATAAGATGGGCCCCAAGAAAGAGCCCTGGGGTACGCCCTTTTATTTTTTTACTTTAAGAAAACTTGAGCTCACTCCAGCCATCTCTACACACTGTGTCCTATTTGCCAAATAATCTCCAAAACAGTAAGATGCTTCTTTGGAGATGCCCAGTTTGAGAAGAATATTTACCACGATAGTGTGATCCACCGTATCAAATGCCTCGGATAAATCCATAAACAGAGCACAGCAAACCTTTTTTAGACTCCAGTGCCTCAAACACACCATTTAAAACTTTTAGAGCAGCCTGACTGAAAAAGATTTAAAAGATTATTTGTTTCTAAAAATAATTTCAGTTGATCACAGATTTTTTCAACTTTTCAAACACTTTTGCTAAAGTACATAATTTAGAGATGGGTCTATAATTGTTCACGATTGACGGCTCACCTCCTTTTAATAATGGAAGAACGAATAATCCAGGTAGATACATCTAACAAAGTTGAGTCAGTTCCTCTGGACAGAATCAACCCTGTTGGATGACGAGAGTGAAGTTCCAAGCTTTAAACTGCATGAGATACTCCACTGAACAAGCTGGATTAACATGCAGCTTAATCTCAGTCCCCTCCCACTGGAGACTTGTGTCTTTGTTCGTCTGGCTCACAAGACGAGTGACGTTTTGATCCATCACATGAAGCTGTGAATGAGAGTGGAAATCACATTGTAAGTTTATCCACAATAGATTTTGCTAACAGACGGACAAATGAACAAGTGAACACACAGATAAGGCAAAAACACATCTTTCACCTTTAAATACTGACAAGCAAGCAACAAATTCTAACAATTAAACTTGACTTTAATATGATGATTGATTGGCGTTCATCAAATGTGTTATCTTTCCCCCTAAGACAATTCTGTTTAGGATAAACTGCACAGAAAGCACAGTTCATATAAATAAAGTGCTGCGCCTGCATGTTTTAGTTCATAACGACTAAACAGATTACGCAGATTTTTTTTTTCTTGATCTAAGTTATTTACCAATAAAATCTGGCATGTCTCTTGATAGGGCATCGTATCCGTTTCATCCCTCAGGAAATTTACAGATGTTGGAGTTTGACTGTAACACACTCTCCTGACATTTGAATGAAATCAATGTCTTCAGCTTTTTCTGGCTTCAGTTGCTTTTCCTCATGAAGGCTTTTTGCGCATATGGTCTAAATGTCACCGTACGGTCTGTTCACTGCAGCATTTGCAGGTAAGTCGTCATGTGAAGAAAGGTTGTGTTTTTCTGTTTGTTCATACTGAGATTTATTTATTTATTTACCCACAGGCTGCTGACCAGCCATGTGTGTTTGCATGCGTGTGTGTGTGAGGGAAAGATTCATTCAGTGGTGTTAATCCATTCTTCCTGGGTGCTGTACCTGGCCCTCCTTCATGCTTCTCACCTCACACTGTCACCATTCTCCTCCTCCTTCATCCCCTGGTAACCCAAGCCTGCATCCACAACCCATCTAATCCCTCAGACTGTCTTCAAAGGGCTTCACGGTTTTATGAACAATCAGGACACACATGCAGGACACACACATCCGCTCACCTGGATACGCTCTGGATTCAGAATCTGCTCACACTTTGCAACATGTTACCTTCAGAGGGCAGCAGCGTTTCACTCAGGCTGATTTCTGTTCATGGTTAAACAATGCTTATAGGTCTGTTTGCTGAAACACTGATTCCCTCGCTTCTCAGGTTTATCATAAACTCTGTCTCGTTTTCTTGTACGCCTTTTTGCTCACTCCTCTCCCTACAGATCCACTCTTATAGTCTGGATTGACAGATCTGCTAAATCTGGTTATTAACTCTAATTAAGGCTCATTTGGCTTGCTGATTGCATTTTCTGCCCCTTAATTAGACTGTATTTGTTGACCTGACATCTTGTATCAGATTAGATTATTGAATTAAAACAAAGAAACAAACAGGCATAAGTGCAGGTGGTGTCAACCTAGGGGTGACAACCTCTTAAAATCTTAACACGGAAACTAGACAGACTAAAATGAAAGCATCAAAATTACCTCTCCACACAAAAACACAGCTAGATCACACACGTACTTTGTCTGTATTTTTTCATTCAACCTTTATTTAGGCAGGTTAATCTCATTGGTATATTACGTATGTATAGATGCAACTACAGTATATGCACAGCCTTTTGTTGCTACTTCTTGATCAGACCAGCCACAGGAAATCACTAACTTGCTGAAATTCTGCCAAATAGTTATCAGTAGTTAGTACTTTATCAGCTATGAAATCAGTCATAAAGCACAACATATTCAATTCAATTCATTTTATTTATATAGCGCCAAGTCACAACAGAAGTCATCTCAGAGCACTGCACAGAAACATTCATATACCAACATATTAAAAAACAAGTTAACACTATTTCTCTGCAGATGGCTTGGACTTTAATTTCATCCCAAACTCATGTTGAGCAAGCATGAAGGCGACAGTGGAAAGGAAAAACTCCCTCATGAGGAAGAAACCTTTAGCAGAACCAGGCTCAGCAGCCATCTGCTTTGACCGGCTGGGTTTGAGAGGAACAGATACACAATGGCAGGTCGAGATTCACATGTTAAAATAGAAATAAATTCAAATGAAAACAGTTTAATTTTAACAATTAATTTAAAGAAATTAGGTCAATTTGTCCTCCAGTAGTCTAAGCCTATAGCAGCATAACAAGTCAACCCTAACTATAGGATTTATCAACAAAGGAAAGTCTTAAAACTGGACAATGTGCCAGCTTCAGACAGAAACTGGAAGTTGGTTCCAAAAGAGAGGAGCCTGATAACTGAAAGATCTTCCTTCCATTCTGCGTTTGGAAACTCTAGGAACCGCGAGTAAGCCTGCAGTCTGAGAGCTAAGTATAAAGTCTGTTGAGAAAATATGGAACAAGATCTTGAATATAAGATGGAGCTATGTTGTTGAGAGCTTTGCATATTTTGTATATATCATGAGGGGAGAAAAATAAATACATTTACTGACTTGTGTGTCATCCATCAGTAACCACAGAAATGCAACCACTATGGTGGTGGTTATGACAAGAAAAACAAAAGACTAGCACCTACAAAACTGATACCTTTGTAGGTTTTCTTCTTCTTCTTTGTGGAAATTTAAAAAAAAAATTGTATTATATAAACTCGGCATATTGTCACAGCACATACCGTATTTTTCGCCGTACCCGTCGCACCACCCTATAAGTCGCATCAGTCCAAATATGTCTAATGAAGTGGAAAAATCCATAAATATGTCACTTTGCCATATACATCACATCTATTATGTGTCACCGCTGACTGATCATGTTTTTTACGCATCACCACTGACAACCTGGAAATGTGGGCCGGTGTTGTGCCAAAAATAGATTGGCTGCCAAATGGCGGCCACAGAAGCATTCACAGGAGGATTTTAACAAGAATTGAATAAGATTAATACTTGAAAACAATCATTTGTTTGCTTGAAATTATAGCAAAGGTGTGTCTCAGTTTAACTTTTCCTTAATAAATGCCCTTTGACTGTCAAATTAGCTGTAATTCAAAAGCCGATACGCGCAAGTAGGCACGTGCACGAGAGGACTCGCTGTCCATTTCTTCTAAATTTAACAAGATAATCACCTAAAATAATGTGTTTGCTCAAAATTATAGTAAAGGTGTCTCTCAATCTAACTTTTCCTTAATAAATGTATTTTGACAGTCCACTCAGCTGCATTTTCAAAATACGATACACAGAAACATGAACGCGCAAAGTGAAACTCGCTGTGAATTTCTTTGAAATTTAACAAGATAACCAACTAAAACAAGTATTTGTTTGCTTGACTTTATATTAAAGGTGTGTCTCAGTTGAACTTTTGCTTAATAAATGCACTTCAATGGTCTAATTAGTGTCATTTCTCCAGGGCGGCGCTGCAAAATGAATCTTATCTGACGGTTGCTCCCAGCAGATGATGGTGGCAGGTTGTAGCAAGCCGAATTTGTCATTCATAGCCACTTTTACCTATTACATGATACAACGGCATGCCATACTACTTGAGTGCCATCTAGTGGCTGAAAATGTTAGTGTTTAATATTTTCAGTCGATTGAATAAAAACGGTCAGATCTCAGTCAATAATTGGTTTATAAATATGGGAAAAAAATCCATAAATACGTCACTTTGGCGTATAAGTCGCAGGGCACGCAAATTATGCAAAAAAAACAACAAAGAACTGTGACTTATAGGTCGAAAAATACAGTCTATTTGATATTGACACACTGATTTGCCAAATTCCTTATGTGAAAATTTCCCAAACGAGTTGTTTCCCACCTCTTGTTTCTTTGTTTTCATCTTTACACTCCCACCCCCACTCCCTCTTTATGCCATTTCCTATGGCGTTGCGCCTCGTAGCCCCGTACTCTCACAGATCTTACTGTGCCTCTGAGGTCTGATCCCAATTCCCCACATAGCTGTTGCCTGGGCCTCATTAAGAGACCCTGTTGACTGGCAGTGTGAATGTCCAGGCCTCATGTTTCGCTCTGTGCCCAGAACCTTTTCCCCCATCAATCATGTAAAAAGAAAAACATGTCAAAGCTAATACGTTGTGAGAAGATCTTTAACATGATTTCATTTTTTATTTTTTATTTTAAGAGCACTTTTCTTCCGGTGACAGTTCTGGTATTTGACTTTAAGAGATGATGCATGTGTGCTGTCACACCTTCATTTAAAAAAAAAAAAAAAAAAAAAAAATATATATATATATATATACAGTAAATACAGTAAATACAATTTGATTAGAATTTGAAGCACAACATTGATTGCCTAAATGTATTATTCTTGATGTGCGTTTAGTGTCAGTTTAACATATAAGGTGTTTTGTTCTGTCATGATTATAAAGTTGGGAATTTAAAGGCAGGTTCTACCTCACTGTACATGTGATTTGTCTTTTTGACAGGAACGTTGAGAATAAATTTAAATCAGTTCTGCCTTGTGATTTGACCTCCTTTAAATGGGTTGCAGCTGCTCATGTTTCTATATCCCAGATGTTATAACTGAGTTGTAACTGTGATTACAGTTTTTTTTTAAAGATACAATTATTGCTATGTACAGTATAGTCTCATTTATCGCGGGGGATCCGTACCCTGAAGACCCACGATAAGTGAAAACCTACGAAGTAGTAATACAAGTACAGGTAGTAAGCATTAGTTTATTTAATTATACATATATATATATATATATGGCGTTTTAAACCGTTCCCACACTATTGCAATATTCTAAGCAATGTTTATGAACTCTTAACGCTCTAAAAGGGCACAGAATGTCATGATTTCAGCTCCCTGCCTCCTCTGCTCTTTGCCACCTGCAAGCACTCTTGGCCACGCCCACTTCTCGCAGGAAGTTTATCCTGTAGTAAGGGCTGCACAAGGGTGCAGTAGGTGCTAAATCATTTAAATTTTTTTATTTTAAATAAAAATCCGTGCCGATCCTTGCGGCTCATCCATCAATCAGCCAATTGTGGGTCATGTCCAGTCTTAATTTGAAAAACCGTGATTAAAAAAAAAGTCTGTCTCTGTCTGTGAAATTTACAAGTTCTCTGGTTGGTAAAACCATTTAGAAGTTCATGAGGGGTCTGTTCAAACTCTAAACCTGTGAGTTATGATTTAGAACAATGTTCTGTGGAGATGTCTTTGACTTTTAAAATTGGGCAAAATGTTCAAAAATATAATAACTAGCCTACAAAGAGGGTGGCAACAGTAGCAGCTGCCCCTCTGTGCCATGCTCTAGAACTGCCACTGCAGCGGTAACCCCATATTGATATGTAATTAACATCACACTGATATAAAGGTTTATAAAATGATGTTTGAATAAAGCGCAATAAAATTATATTGTTGTTTTAAAACATCCTGATGCATGCACATGTGTTTTAAAACAGCAACAATTAATTTTGGTTGTTGCCTCACTCGGACTAGCCATTAGCTCGTCAGTTTGATCAGAATTAAATTCTGTCTGCAACAGGTAAGATACTAACTCATCATAACATTTTACTATAACCCCACTTCTAAAGATCTGAACAATCACTTTAACACACAATTTCCTTTCAATGTATCGTGCTGCCAATTTCAATTAAAGGTACCGGGACCCATTTCAAACTATGAAATCCTGGGTAAAAACTGTTACCCAGATTTATTCTGATATATTTATGCAACCATGAAATGTAATGTGAACACAGACCTTTAGCTGCAAATTTTACTCAACAAATCTGAGCAAAAAATATTTCCTAATACATCAAAAGTATCAGATTTCTAGACACCAAACTCTTCTAAACACGGAGTTGTCGACCTGTTTTCAGACCAAGAGAGACGATCATCACTACAGCGTTTCTGGAGCTGAAAAAAAAAAAAATAACGGGAAACTATATCATCTTTTGTTTAGTCCTTTTCTGTAGGCGGGAGACTTTTTGTTTTTGAAATAAATAAATTTAAAAAAGAAGAAGAAGCGTTTAACGTGTTTGAACGGGTGAAGACTTTAGGGAAACAAATGCACTGTGAGAAAATTCTGATCTTTAAAGGTTTTTGTTATTTGGCAATTACATTTTTGGACCTTTTTAAATACTATGTACATTCACATTAAGTTACTGATGTTACTTTAAATATATCTATATGTATCTATATTATATGACACCCTACGGGCAGTTGCTGAGGTTCCATTCAGTAGCTGAATTCTCTTCATATTGCACCTCCGTCCTCTCACTGTCTTACAATGTGAGCAATACAAAATATTCTACAAGAGGGGGGTTCATCTTGTCGCTATAGATACAACAATTCAAACAATAAGTACAACGTGTGTGGTGGGGGCTTCCTTTTCCAAACAAGCAATCCTTGTTCAGTTTTCACTGCTCATCCCAAACTTAGATGAAAACAAAAGGTTAAAAAAAATAAAAAAATAAATAAAACAGAATCCTTTGTTTGGATCTACACAAGGGCAGCACATGTGGCATCAGCAATAAAGGACATTAATGGAAAAATGAGCGGAGGAACAATATCTACAAGCAGGTTCAACCCTCCCCGTGTGTCTGCTTTGTGGCTCTGTCCAAAGCAAGCTCGGGTTCCAGGCGGACTTGAGTCAAGTCGTTGGGAAGTGTGGGATGAGGGGAGGTAGAAAGAGAGGAGAACGACGTGTACACCCCCCCTCCCTCGTTTCTCTGTCAAATCATGCTTTGGGAAAAGGAGGGAGTGAATGTAAAAGAGCGATTCCTTGAAACATCTCCTCATTTTTTCAGCTTTAAAAAACAGCTTACAAACAATCTTCCCAAACGTTTTCAAGCTTATGTTGAGTTTTTTTTTTTTTAAATCGTTTTATTTTTGGGCAGTTCTGTTGCCTTTAAACGTCTCTTTGTCTCCTTTGAGGCTTTTGTCCTCTCTTGCGTTCACAGAAGAGCCACACTGTGGCAAGGTTTCCATCAGTTTCGCGAGGTCCTTTCTTGCAGGCGGATTCACAGCGTTGTTCATATTCACTAGTCTGGGCCGTCACTGAGGAGTCGCCGTATTCGTTTTTTTGAATGTCCGACTGCAGGAGGCAGCTACAGCTCAAAGCAGGTCGCAGGTTTCTCTAATGTTTTTTTTTTATTTAAACGTTGGGACTCTGGCTCGTGTTCTGCAGCGCCTCCGGGCCCGATCCTCTCAGGGCTGGCGTTTCTGCTGAGGAGGTGTTGTTGCTTTTGCGTTTGGTTATAAGATGAGTGCTTCTCTTTATCGCTCACGTTTTTCACTTTGGCAGTGTCATACAAAGGTTTGGATCAGGTTTTTTTTTTTTTTTTTTTATCATCTTTGAATTTATTTGGGTTGCAGAGAGGTGAGTCCGGTGTAAGATTTTCTTGGCTCGCTAGCAAGGTAGTTAGCAGTTTAAAACTAATTCATTTAGTATTCTTTATTTAGAATATTTGGACTTGTCTTTGTTTTCCCTTAAAGCCAGAAAGAAACCTTTAATAAATACTAAGCTGTGTTTCTGAGGAACTAATCACATCAAGGCTTTACTCCTTCCTTCATACATTAAAAAAAAAGGTTATGCTCTTGGCTCTGTCTTCATTAGAGACTAAGAGCCACAGCGAGCTGTTTGGACTGTTAGCACGCTTGCTGTTCTTCCATTAGTGCTAAATTAAAGGGAAATCCTATCCAAGTGCTAATTGGCCTAGTCATCCCTCATCCGTGCCGTCTTTTCACAGCCCATTTCCTGCGTCCTTATGCGGACGCCATTTACCGTGCTTATATAACTGAGGGCACATCTTCAAGTCAAAGCTCCGCTAACACGTTTGATATGTTTCTATGACGAGATGACAGACACTGTAATACGCTTAACGCTACAATGAACCCCTGGCTGGAATCTTTGTATCTGTGGCTGATCTTTTTTTTTTTTTTTTTGGAAAAGAGGCAGAAAAAAGTTGGACAGGAAGAAAGTGAGAAAACCAGTCTGTCCATAGCAAATTGTTTTTCAAAAAGTTTCGGGGAGTGGGAGGAAAGGGAGCACTGTGCAATGGAGATTCCTCAGTTTGGTTTTGTGTGGAGGGTGGCCACTGTCGTTTTCGGCGTGCACAACAAGGAGCGGGTGTCAGCGAGAGGCGGCGTCCAGCAGGGCGGGGGTCGCTGGAGTCGTGGAGCGAGAGGCACTGCTGGAACTGCTCTCTTTGGGGCTGGCAGAGATGCTGCCGCCGCCAGCACCCCCCGCCATACTGCTCTGGCCCACTAGGGACAGGGGTCCTGGAGGAGAGCTCTCAGAGTGGGTCGGGGGCGCACTGGAGGACGCTGACGAGCTGGAGGAGGAGGAGGGGGTGCCTAGAGGGACGCTGCTGCCCCCTGGCAGCCCCTGCAGGCCCTGACCGCAGACGTGGTGGTGCTTCTCCCAGTCTTTGTGTTGGCAGAAGGAGCCACAGTAGCGGGCGGTGTTGCAGCCGCTGCACGTCTCACTGGCTTTCCTCCCACAGTTCCAGCAGCTCTGGTGGAACAGTAGAGACAGAGCAGATTGATTATAAACAGACGTTTTATTGGTCATTTAAACACAATTTTAATATATGATGAAGGTTATTTTAGTTTATGCTCCTAATTTTCTGTTTTTAGTTACACTCCACGTGGGGATTTTTGGCCCGAGGTAACTGATTAGTATTACAGGTGGTGGTCATCTGCTCTGCAACAGTCTGAGCCAGGAACTTTGCTCCAGCCATCTGGATTTGTCTGCTTTAATTTCCCACAAACAACTGGGACCTGTACTTCAAGCAGTTTCAACATACCGTATTTTTCACCCTATAAGTCACAGTTCTTTTGCATAATTTGCATGCCCTGCAGCTTTACGCAGAAGCGACATATTTATGGATTTCCCCCATATTTATAAACCAAATTTTGGCTGAGATATGACCGTTTTCATTCATGCTGACTGAAAATATTGAACACTACCATTTTCAGCTGCTAAATGGCACTCAAGTATGGCATGCTGTTGTGTCGCGTAATAGGTAAAAGTGTCTATTAATTACATAAAAGGTGTGCCATAGTCTGCCACCTTTGTCCAGCTCGCCTGGAGCAACTGTCAAACCAGCTTCATTTCGCTGTGCTGCCCCGGTGAAAAGAAGCTGATTTGACCACTGAAGTTTATTTATTAAGTAAAGGTTCAACTGAGACACACCTTTAATATAATGTTGAGCAAACAAATAATTGTTTTTAGGTGGTTATCTTGTTAAATTTCAAAGAAATGCACAGTGAGTCCTCCCTTGCACATGCCTACTTCCACATATCGGCTTTTGAAATGCAGCTGATTTGACCATCAAAGTGCATTTATTAAGGAAAGGTTGGACTGAGACACACCTTTGCTATAATTTCAAGCAAACAAATCATTGTTTTTAAGTGGTAATCTTGTTAAATGCTTGTAAAAAGTGCTCCCGTGCACGCTATCGCAACTGGCAGCCAATTCATTTTTGCCGCAGCACCGGCCCACATTTCTGGGTTGTCAGCGGTGACGCGTACCAAACACGACGTGTCTGCGGTGACGCACAATAGATACACCTTATACGGTGAAGCAACATATTTATGGATTTTTTTCACTTCATTAGACATACAGGTTGTCCTCGACCTACGGCGCTCCGTACTTACGGCTCCGCCCCCAGTGACGTCATCGCGCCGTTCGTTGCCTTTTTTATGCAGC
>JARVLU010000599.1:5838207-5849292 GCA_031762415.1 Simpsonichthys santanae | reverse complement strand
GCCAATGGAGAGAAGCTAAAACTGGAGAGATATGATCTCTCCTACTAACTCCAGTTAAGACTCTGGCAGCAGCATTTGGATTAACTGAAGACATTTTAAAGACGTATTTGGACACCCAGATACAAACCGTTGCAATTGTCCAGTCTGGACGTGACAAATGCATGAACCAGTTTTTCTGCATCAATTTTAGATAAGATGTTTCTAATTTTAGAAATTTTATGCAGGTGGAAGAAGGCAGTTCTAGTAACATTTTATTAATGCCATCCAAGGAGGGGGAAAGGCTGAAAAATGCATTCCTAAGATGCTCAGGACTTAAAAGCAAAAACATATACATTATATAAGCTGAAATAGACTAAAACTCAGCCCTAAGGTGAACTTTGGTTTTCTTTTTAGCTGTGCTTTAATCTAAAAGGCCAAAAAAGACACAGTGACAAGTACACATCTTTTATTAGTTATTCAATGTCATCTTTTCAGCCGTGACCGTATAAACACAAGAACGCTCAAAGGAATTAGATTCTGATTTACATTTTTGCATTCTGCTTCCATCAAACGACAAGTTTAGGTTTTCATTAAACGTGATGACTTATTGGCAGTGAAGCTTTAATCGCAGGTGAACAGTCCCTGATCTAATCTGAAAACTGATCCAAATATGAGAATCAATCAAGTTGAACACGCGCTGCAGTTGGGAGGATGCTGTTCAGGCATAATTCATGAGACTGATACATGACAAAGCATTTTACTAACAGGAAGTACTTACTCTCTGAGCTGTGAATGGCTTTGCTTGATTATCTGTCTCACTATATTGTTATTGTTTAGCTTTTAGTCTTACATACTTTTATTGCAGCTCATTCTCTCCTCACACAGGATGCGTTAAGTGTGGACACATCGCCATCATGTGTTAGTCAAGAGCAGTACAGCTGCATGACAGTAACACTAAAGTCATCCATAGGTTTTACTGTTATATTATAGTATGAGTGTGCAAATGCTGAGAGGTTACTCCTTCATTTAATGATGGCTTATAAACAGTTACACAGGTCATGTGTGTCACAGACAGGAAATACACATTCATGCACAGGCTCCCATAAAACACAAGAATATGTGAGTGTAAATACATGAAGGGCAATTAATGTCACCGACTAGTGAGCAGTGGGCTGGCTCGTTTTAGAGCTTGGCAAAAGTGAGCTGTAATCAGCCGCCCTGCTGCCGGGCTGGCTCTCTGCCCTGCAGAAAAATGTCACGCACAGCAAAAGCATGCTGCAATTAAAGGCCGAGCATTCCTTGAAGGAATGTATATCACCCATCGCCTTTCATGCCCGAGTTTGATTAAGGAAAAACATCTTCTGATTACGTGTTGGTTCTACCTTGTAAATGACGTCACGTGCACACTCAGGCAACGCTGCAAGATCTGATATCACTTGGAGGGTGTGTTGAGGAACACTCTCAGCTACTACCACACTCAATTTTAGCTCAGTATATAAAAGCATAACTGAGGTATAGCCATTTATGCGTTGGCCAGCTTGTAGATGTACCAGTATACCCAGTGATTGATCTCTGTAATTTTCATTAAAATTTGAACAGTGGTTCATTTAAGTTCAGATAGATGAATATGTATTTTTCTGTCTGTGATACACTTGATCTGCATAACTATATTGGATTTTTGGCTGATATCCGATATGCCGATATGTTAAAACTTATTTGGCCAATAACTGATACCAATATTTTTAATATACTGTACTTTCCTTTGTCAGAACATACCGGTAGTCCTCTTATTTAGGCTTATTTACTACAAAAATTGTACAACAGCTGTAAGAGCTGGTGACATATTCAATAACAGACATATGCATAGCACTTTAACTTGTATTAAATGAAAAGTGTTAAATGTTATTTATTAGCATTAGTCACCTGTGATGCTGTCTCACTTGTGGAGGCTTGTTCCAGGTTCTTAGCTGCAGTGTGGGGTCCTCTGCACTCTTGTGCATGAAGGACAGACTTTTTAAGTTCAAGGTTTTTGTTTATCCATTGTGCCGTAAGACTAATCATGCTAACGGGGCTAACACGACGTCCACATGTCTCTGGTGAAACTCACCCAACAAGTCACGCTATCTGCTATTGGCTTCTCAATGACGATGGAAATGACGGATTGTAGCTCGAGTAAGGCTACGTCAGAAAAATATCTCTGACTGGGGACGATGTAGCGAGGCTCAACATGGTCCAAAATTTTTCGGAATCTGACATCCTCAACGAAAAACACTTCCACACCACTGACATTTTGAATTTTCCTCTCCGCCGTTAGCTCAGGTAGGCGCACGTGACGTCATCACATTGTGCTGGCGCTGCAGCCTTGTCACTGGGTTGTCATACAAAAACAGCGTCTTTTATATCGGTGAGTTATTTTATATTTATATTAAACTTTAACGCTAATATCGGCCGATACCGACACCATGCCGATAATATCGTGCATCCCTAACTTCAGGTTCTTCTGTAGATAGAGCCTAAGTTGGTACAGGTGACTTACAAACTGATCTGATGTGGTCTTGATGAGCAAAGCACAACAAAAAAACTACTTTTGAAAGCTGTAGACGTGCAAAGTACACCCGACGGCTACTATCTGAGAGTTTCCTTCAAATCTGTCCATGTGAGATGTTTATTATCGATTAGAATACATAGAGTTGCAGATAGCTGTGAAACATTTGGCCATTGCTCAAGATTCAAAGTGAGTGTGAAATAAAATCCTGGCAATGCTAATAAAGAACCACAGCTTGCACAATAATATTTAGATCGAAGCACATGCAAGCTATCATAACTTCCACTTACTGGTAGCTTCACTTAAGTATAATGTTTCCGTTATAATCCAGATGGTCGCTATTAAATTAATGCTTAGATATGCATGCCAGCTCTGTAATATCTGCACTGTTGCAAATCCCAGGTTGCCGAACTTTTGTTGTTAAATTCAACACTTAGTGTGAAACGACACATGGGTTAACAATAGAGCTGGCTGTTTTTTTTTTTTTTTTTTTTCTTACACCTGCCTGTTTTACTGCCTGCTGACATGAAAACATGTCTCTCACAGCATGCGCAAGAACTCTGCTGGCACAGCCAAATGATTCATGACATAGAAATTGTACTTTTTTAGATGCTTTCAAATAAATCTATGTTGCACAGTTTAAAGGTAATTGTCGCAATGACGCAAATTCACGTAATATTTGTCTAATATTGATGGTTAATGTGTGTTAAGTCGAGTAATGCTGATGTATTGGTACATGTTTACACACATTTGTTGAATAAAGTATGCGGATAAATGGGATTTGTTTACATTGAGCGCATACCCACATTTCAGAACTGCATATTTGGAAAACTACTGGAGTAAACTGCACCATTTGATATAGATCAGGATAACTTTTTTATGTTTGATTTAATAGATTGTGATGACTTATCTTTAAAATTAGGTTAAAGTGAGAAAAAAACAACAACAACTGAGTAGTCTTACTTGATTTACTGGTGGCCGGGGTGAAAGAGGCGTTGCGACTTGTTGCTTGGCTGACAGCCGGGGGTGGAGGAGGCATGGTAGGTGGGGTGGACCTGGGCTGGGTTTTTACATCCGCAGGTGAATCTGGCATTGTTCCAACCTTCTGCGCTCTGCTACCTGAAAAAAACAGACGAAATCCAAACAGGAAAAAATAGAAATTGTTATGAAAATGGGTTTTAAAAAAACAAAACAGCTGGTTAAAGAGGAGAGCACTGACATTTTCACCTGTAACCAATCGATTGTTTCTGTAAACCAAAGGCCCGTGTACAGAAGTGAAACAAATCAATGCGGGGAGTGAAAATAAAGCCGGACTTGTATTGTGTGTCTCGTTGGAGATTCATGAGGCCTGGGAGACGTACAGTAACACCTGCTCCCGCTCAGCTGTTGCTCACTGAACCCCCCCCCCCCCCATCCTCATCCCTCCTCTCTTGCTCTCTCCTTCACACATACACAATCCATGCAGCAATGACATCCCAATCAGTGCCCCCCACCCTTCCCTACTGCAACCTCTGACCCCTGAGCACACATTCACAGGCGCACACACACACACACCTCCCCGCCTGTCCCTTCTTGTTTCCAAGGCCCAGACAGCCGGTTTGACAGCCAGTGACAAGTGCAGCTGGATCTGCTGCTGTCCATCACTGCAGAGCGGCTTTCAGCAACGCTCCGTCCTGCTACCAGAGGCTTCACTGGCCCAAAGCAGACGCCCTGCCCGGACCAAACAAGGCAAGGCCATGCTCCGTGCATGAATGATGGGGCAGCAAGGGATTGAAGAGCAACGTATCGAAAGGAGGATGTGTTACAGCCACCAGTGTGTGTGAGGTATGTGGTCTTAGATCACATGCTGGTAAGTTTATATATATAAAAAGCTTTTCTTCCCGTGGTGAAGCAGAAAACTTTGTTCACAAACTTTCTCATCTGTTCATCTATGACTGAATGTCTCCCGATCCGCCTGTCTGGAATGAAATCCTTCTGCGATGTAAACCTGAGCTGAGCCTGATGACTTTTTCAGCCTTTGAGCAGATTGTTTTAACAGACGAGTGTAACAGAGAGCAATAAACACCCACTATCCAGTAACAAACAACGGAACAAATGTTACCGTAAAGATGCTTTTTCTCGTTTGCAGTCAGTGCAGCAGACATTATTACATAATTATTAGAGAACTACACAGGCATAACCCTTTAATTATATTTTATGAAGAAAATATGATAAAAGAGGACATTTTTTTTCAAGAAATATTATGATTTCTTTAGTAAAATACTGCCAAGTGAAACAAAAAAAAAATCCTCATTTGTATTCATTTATTTCTTATCATTTTTATTTTTTTATTTCAACTTATACTGTATATTTTACACACAGATTTGATTGTATTGTAAGGGCAAAATGAGAGTGAAGTTTTAAGATTATGATAAGATGAGAACTCCTTGAGCAAACGTCAAATCAGTTGCATTTTGCCGCGCCGGCCAGGCAAAATGCAGCTGATTTGCCCGTCAAAGTGTATTTATTAAGGAAAAGTTAAACTGAGACACACCTTTACTATAATTCTGAGCAAATGAATACGGTAATCGATTGGTTAAACTTTTTAAATTCTTGTTAAAGTCCCCCTGTGCACGCTCCTGCGCCGCTATTTGGCAGCCAATCGATTTTTGGCACACCGCCCCACATTTCCGGGTTGTCAGCAGTGATACATTACAAACGCGACATGTCAGTGGTGACGCATAATAGATGCGACTTATACAGCGAAGCAACATATTTATGTTTTTTTCCCCACTTTATTAGACATTTGGACTGATGCAACTGATGCGACTTATACGACAAAAAGTACGGTAATCAACAAAAGTGGCTACAACTGTTGATTTTACAAAAACATTGCTAAAATCTAGAGAGATAGTAGATAATCTAAAAGGCATTCTCTGAGTGCTAACACAAAATTCCACGTTTCTGCATGGGATTAACATTATTTACACAGGAAGACCAAAGACTTCATCATTTCTCAATTTCACATAAGAGATGAAGTTAGTTTAAAACAGAATGGCGACGGGCCGTATGGATTCCTTCAAGGAATACTTGGCCTTAAATCAGAAGTTTTTAAAAGACGTTTCAAATATCTGTCTCATGTAGAAATCATTTAATAAAAATGTAACAATGTGGCTGCTAATGAAAAAATAATCTTGTTTTATGAAGCGCTTCTTTCTCTCTTTTGCTTGAAAAAGTGGAAGAAGCAAATTATCACGTTTAGCACTTTTATATATATCACATGTTAAAATCCAAATGTACAAAAAGAAGGAGAAAAAAGTATTTTCTTAATCTTTTTCTAAGTATTACAGAGGAACATTTGAAATAATCTACTCAGTACAGTAGATATGACAGAAACTTTGACAAAACATTCCAACTTTAAGAATAAAAATCTATTATAAAAAAGGTTCATGTCATCACATTCCACTTGCTGGCTACAGAGATTATCTGTTTTCATCTTAAAGAAAAATAACAGAAGCTCCACTACAAATGCTCTTGAGCAAATGAGCTTAAGCCTCAAGCTTCATGTGTGTTTACCTGAAATCCAGCCTGCTCATCAGCCATCATGTTAAAACAATATCACACATTTTCATTTGGCGTGCTCGTCCACAAACCCCCGGCACTGGTTGGCCTCGGTGCTTGTGTGAACCTGTTTCTGAGAGCTGACGTCGGAGCGTTCAGCAGCTGGTGTCTGTATTTAAAGAGCTGCACGAGAGCCATTGACACGGTGATCCTCAAGAACACCAGGGGCATTCGGCTGTTTGCCCCCATGCTAGACGCTCTGAACATAAACACACAAAACAGCCAGATGGGGCGGCAGGTATAAATAGATGCAACCCGCTTTCATCTATAGAGCGTTAAACCCACAAGCAAGCCCTCCACTCGTCTGAAACGAAGGACTAGTTCTGAAGTTTTAGGACCCCTGCACTTAGTGTTTCCCGTCTGATGGCAACTTCAATACAGAATGCAAACCTGTCTGCAGGACGATGCATCCAAACTGTGATTAAATGAACACAGGACCATTCAAACTTCACTATTAAAACTGGTCTCATTTTACATAGGTAAGGTACAACTAAATGTTTCAATTGAAATCACACACTGAAAGCTACTGAGTTGTTTTGATAACTCAATAATTGCTGTTGGTTGGTTTGACCAAACTTTGTGTCAAAACGTTTGACCCCCATGCTTGGACTCAAGAAGTTTAACCTGTCTGACTTAATTAATAACAGTGGAAACTGGTCAATAGAGGGCGCTAAGGCACCGTCCCACCACTCACCACATTACATGAATAGACAAAAATTTAAATAAAAATGAAATAATAAAATAAAAATATTTTGAAATATATGTAAATATACATTTTGTTTTGTGAGATAAATGTTTTATAGTTAGAGATGAATAAAGTTGTTTCTTTCAAAAACGTCTGATTGGTGATGACGTATTTCCGCCCTGGGGCGCAACAATTTTAGCCCACAGACTCTCATTAAAAGTTGTACGTGCGTAGCTAGCCCCTCCTCGTTGAAAGATATAGGGCCATTCTGTGCGCACCGCTCCTGCGCCCAGAGAATTCACCGTACGGATCGTGCTCCCAGAATAGATCATGCCAGTCTCAGCCAGCCTGTGTGAGAGGCTAGGCTAGCTGCTGCAGGTAGGGTTTAAGCCATTGAAAGCCCTTTATCTAATGCCCATGTTGCTATTTCTGACAGATATGCCTCTCAACCTTTAGATGTCTCTGTTTGTGAAAAAACCTTCATCTGACTGTTTATTCTAAAAATGGGAACTTGTGAGTTTTTTTTTTTTTTGTTCTGGAGCTAGCATGCTAGTGTTAGCCTCCAGGTTATTGTATTGGGCTCGGTCATAAATCAATGCTCTTGCTACATTTATTAGCATGTTAATTAATACTTTTCTATACTAAATGTCACAGATGGTATTGTTAAACTATTTCTGAACACCTGCATTTGTATTAATCTGAACAAGGAAAAATAAGGCTCTTGCAATAAGTAACTAGCTCCTGGTGTTAACATTGAAGTATTTAAATTGAAGGTGCATCAAAATGGTGAAATGCTATTGCTATCTGTGCTAAGATGCAATATTAGGACATTTAATTTGAGGGATATTTAAGAGTTCTCAAATAATGAACTTGATTCTATTTTTTAATAAACTTATATTACTATAGTAATGATGATAATCCATGTACATGTATTGCTTATACAGTATTTATGATGGTTTTGATATTGATAAAACCCAGGGTTATTGATTTTTAGGTCAGTTTCACACATGCCAGGTTCCTGTTTCCATGTCTGTTGTTGAGTTGACCAGACTAGATGGAGAGCTAACCCTAGTTTTGAACCAGGAAATGAATCCCCATAACTCCGTCCTGTGTGGTAAGAGGTGCTTTTAGCCTACAGCTACATTATCATTCATTCTCTGTCATATATGTCCATATGTCTATTTTGGAGTTCGTTGTTAGTGTCAGCTAGTAGCACAGACTCATGTCATCATCTAATAACCCAGACTTTGAGTTCTTCTTACTCACGTTTTAAGCAGCTATTTTTTTTAGCAAAGTTTTTGGTTACAAATCATAATTTAACCCATTATTCTCAGTCAAAATGATAGCCTGCAGAGTTAAAACTATCCAGGGTTGGTCAGTCCAAATTTGGCCCAGTTCTTGGTTACAAGTAATTAATCTGATCATTATTAAATCAGCAGTTTTTAGGGAATAGCCTACCAAAAATGAACAACTAAACCATGCTGAAATAAATTAGTTAATTTGCAACTAAGTTATATATTTTGTGATTTCTCAAATAGTTAAACTATTTTATGCATGAAAACATGCTGGGTTTAAAATAGCTAACACATTTGTAATGCAGCGCTGGGTTAAATTTGGACTGAGCCAAACTTTGGATAGTTTTAACTCAGCGGGGTTATCAGTTTGACTCAGCATTCAGGGTTACGTCTTGGATACAAAACACTGGAGTAAAAATTACTAACTTATTGAGATAGAGTTACTAAAAAATTGAGTTTAAAAGAGAACCCTCAAACTCTAGTAAAACAACTTGTTGCTGCTAGCTGGTGCTAACTGCTATTAGCGTCAGCTCACTTGCTTCAATTAATATTTTGTGAAGCCAAACTCATTGTTTAGTACAAACTGAAGTCTATCACAAATTCAATCAGGTTCATTATCTTCTTACAAGTTGCTTTTCTTTCTTATTTTAGTTCTTCCATCCTAATGCAGAGTCCAGTCCAGCTGCTGGCTTAAAATGGTGGACTGATGAAGACACGGGTCATCTCTGACCCAAACACTGGATCAAAGCTTTTGACCTAATTTTTGGTCAAATCAACCAAACCCATGACCCAGTGAGTCATCAGAATAACCCGTCAGTTTTCAGAGTGTAAGACGTGTTCTGTTAATATTTATACAATGCTGATGACAGTGCAGAACTAATAACTTATATTTTATAAATGTTTTTAGGTTGCAGCTGTTACAAAAACAACTCATGTTTTTCAAATTTGATCTATACTGTATATTTTTAAACAGTTATAGTATATACTTGGTTGGTAGCCTCAGTAGCTTGGTGATCAGCTGTGGTTTCATAATCAAGAGGCTGCAGGTTTGAGCCCAGGTTGCATCAGAAACCTGGAATAAAACGATATAAATCCTGTGGTTAGTCAACTTGGTTTCCTGACCTATTCCTATGTTTCTATAACCTTTGACTAGTGGAAGACAAATTGACCTCATTTATAAAATGAACAGTTTGTATTTGTAATTATTCGTTCTTAACATGTGGTTTCTGATTTTTTAATTATTCTATAAAGAACAACCTGCTTGCCTCCATCCTGGACCTGCCATTGTGTATCTGTTCCTCCTTCCTGTCTTCTCAAATCCAGCTGGTTGAAGCAGATGGCTGCTTGCCCTGAGCCTGGTTCTGCTGGAGGTTTCTTCCTCGTATTGGAGTTTTTCCTTTCCACTGTTGCCTCTGCGCTCGCTTAGGATGTGAGATTGAAACCAAGTGAAAACTCAAAGCAATCTGCTGTCTCCTTAGATAAGTAACTGACTTTACATGTATGTGGATGTTTCTGTTCAGTGCCCTGAGATGACCTCTGTTGTGACTTGAAGCTATATAGATAAATTGAATTGAGCTGAATTCAAACAAATGCCTCTTGTACAAGTTCGGTCATTGTGGCACCCCGGAGGAGCAGCAGAAAGGCAAACAACATAATGTAATGTTATATATTTATTATTGTCCCAAATCCTCTTTACAGTGCAAGAGCCGAACACGAGTGTGATGAAGGAAGGGGAGGGAAGCAAAGACGAGGAGGATAAGGGGACCGTCATGTCCGTCTGCTCCCACAGTGGGATTATGGACAGCTGTTTAATCTGACCAGCTTCAGGACATACACACACACCATGCTCTGGATTTGACTTTTAATACATTAGGAATTCTGCTCTGTCTGAAACCCCATCTGTGACCATCTGTGCTCCCACTGCGCTTTGTGCTGACGGACAAAACATTTACACCGAAAGAAGTTTCAAAAGAGGGACACCTGGTGAAGGAGAATTCAATTTCCAAGGTTCAGCTCTGGATCGTGTTCCTGTCTGCGAGCTGCCATTTCCTTCTGAATGTCTGAAAGGAGCCACTTTGAAGGCAACACAGCTGAAAACAGGCTCATCGGTTTCACCGCTGTCTGTTCTGAACACTCCTGAACTGCGTGCTGAAAATAAAACAGCACGGTCCAGTCGTTACCCACCGCTGTTTGCTGCTGCTGCCTGTTCGTGTTTTGTTTCTCAGACCCTCCAAACAGCTGTACGTCTGCGGGTTTGACGTAATCGGGGCTAAAAGATTGCTCACCAAAGAAACAGTCTGCAGTCCGCGTTCTAAAAATGCGCTCTGTCTTCCACCGCTCCCCTTGTGCCATGATGAAACAAGATGAAAAACAATTTGCAGCGAGAGGCACCAAATGGTGCACACGCACAGTTTAGGGTTGTTTCTAACTTTTGCATTTGGTTCTGGTGTCTCATTAAAGACTGTACAGCGTGTGCACACAAAAGTTGATGATATTTAAAGGGATGTATATTATTCTTTGACTGATTTATTTCACAATCCAATTCACTATATTATCATAGTGCCGAGTCACAACAGAAGTCATCTCAAGGCACTGAACAAATACATTCATATACATTAAAAACAAGTTAATAACGTTATTACGATGTTACGATGACTACCACAGTTACATCTCCATGTATTCATGCTCAGAGTATGAGTTCAGGACGACTCTCAACTACCGCAACACCGAATATGAGCTAGATGTGAAACTGAGTTATGTGTTTCCTAAGGTCGGTTGTCTGTGGCAGCCATCTTGAACTGAGTTGACTCCCAAAATAAGTCCAACTACAGGCAGGAGGTGGAACACCTGGAGAACTGGTGCAGGAAGAACAACCTTCACATCAATCACCTCCTTCTACAGGTGTGCAGTGGAGAGCATCCTGTGCTCCAGCATCAACGTGTGGCACGGAGGCTGCACAGCTGCAGAAAGAAAAGCTCTGC
>JARVLU010000599.1:5768350-5782667 GCA_031762415.1 Simpsonichthys santanae | reverse complement strand
TATATATATATATAAATATATATATATGTATATACTTCCTCACTCAGTGTTTCTTCCCCCATGTTGCCAGATCCTGTGTCACCTGCGTCTAATCACCCAGGTGTTCATCATTGTGTCTCGTTAGTGCCCTTTTAAGTTTAGCATCTTTGTGTTTCCACCCTGTCTGTGCTTCTCTCAGCTATTTGTGTTCTGTTCCTCTGAGTTTATACTCTGGAGCTTTGTACTGTTTTGCTGCCACGTCAGCATTTATTTTCTGTTAATAAATTAGAATTAATATATATATATTTTTACCTTGGAGTTTTCCCTTGCCTGTCTGCACATGGTTTCAATATGCCACAGACTTATTCTTCATTCTGAATGTTGTAAAATGTATTTTCATTGAAGCATGTCTGTTTCTGAGAAATATTAACGATGTAAAAAAAAAAATAACAGCTTGTTTTTTTGTTTTTTTTTTCCATTTGTTTGTTAAAGCGGACCTTAACTGTGTGGAGTTACATTCTGGTTGTAGTCGTCATATTCAGTTGAAGATTTTTTTTTTTTTTTTTAATCATGCAAGCAAGCATGAATACCATTCGTGCGTTTGTCATTTTCTTTCTTGAGTCTAATTGCATGTTTTTTTGCACCTTCGATAAAGAAAAACGACTTTTCACACAGTTTGAGTAATTCCGTGTCTCATTTCCTGTTTCAAAATCTCACAGAAAAAACAGAACTTAAAATGTGAAATGACACTTGTAATGTGATTAAGTGGCATGTTTGTTATACTCGAGGCCATGAGATGACGTAGTCGGTTAGTGCCCAGACAGGAAACCGTCCTCATGCTGTCCACCTTCCACTCCTTGCTGTCCTCTCCTGCCTGTCAGCTTATCAGGACTTTGGCAGGAGCTCTGATCAGGGCCGCTCGGGTGTTTGTCTGCTTCTTATCCTACCTTGTGGCATAGAGAGCCTCAAGCCTCTGAGCATACCCTGCATGGAGGAGAAAGATAAAACAAAGCTAAAAAAAAAAAAAAAGATTGCAATGAAATACACAGGCAGCAGGGAGACTATCATTACTAGAGGAATCTCCTTTCTCAATGGAAGTTCCTTTAGAGGAGACAAATGGAGGAGAGATGTTTTACTTAGTTTATTTTTGACTAGACTTCAGATTAAACCCTAGATGCTTCTGTTGCTGTTTTCTCTCTCTTCATATTGTATTTAAATAATAAAACTGATCTAACTTGAAATTCATTCAAACTTTATTTATACAGGTTAATCCCATTGAGCCTCGGGGACTCAATTACTCGCCATTTTTTATGCCAGAATTTAAAAAAAAAATCTTATTTTAGGATGACACATGGCAGAGTTGTAGCTGTTTTGGTCAAACCTTGTAAATACCGTATTTTCCGCCATACACATCACACCGCCCCATAAGTCGCATCAGTCCAAATATGTCTAAAAAAGTAGGAAAATCAATAAATACATTGCTTTGCCATGTAAGTCACATCTATTATGCGTCACCGCTCACAACCCAGAAATGTGGGCCGGTGTTGTGTTAAAAATCAATTGGCTGCCAAATTGTGGCTGTGGGAGCCACAATTTAACAAGAATTTAACAAGATTAACATTTAAAAACAATTATTTGTTTGCACAAAATTATAGTAAAGGTGTGTCTCAGTTGAACTTGTACATTACAAATGTACTTTTACGGTCAAATCAGCTGCATTTTCAAAGGCCGATACTCAGAAACTGGAACGCGCAGAGGGCGATTCGCTGTGCATTTCGTCAAAATTTAACAAGATAACATCCTAAGAGCAATTATTTGTTTGCTCAAAATTATAATAAAAGTGTGTCTCAACTGAACTTTTACTTAATAAAAGGACTTAAATAGTCTAATCTGCTGCATTTTCAAAAGTACTCGCTGCCTCGGTGCTCCGGGAGGAACGTTGTGCATTTCTAGACTTTACTTGATTTGATGGTTGCTCTAAGCAGCGAGCAGAATGAAGGTGGCTTTGTATGGTAAGCTGACAGTGGCATTAATAGATACATTTACTTATTATATGACACAACAACATGCCACACTGCTCGAGTGCTGTCTAGCGGCTGAAAATGTTAGTGTTCAATATTTTCAGTCAGAATGAATGAAAACGGTCACATCTCAGCCAAAAATTGTTTTATAAATATGGGATAAAATCCATAAAAATGTCACTTCAGTGTACATTATAAGTCACAGGGCATGCATATTATGCAAAAACAAAAAAACGTGACTTATAAGCTGAAACATACAGTAGTCATAAATTATCTCTGGCAATTTTGTGCGTCTCTGTGTTCCCTCGTTGTCTGGGCATTAATCCTGTTCCAAGCGTCCAAGCTTTACGTGTTCTCAGCTCACATATGTAAGTTTTGCTGCCTTGTTTGTTTTCTTTAATAAATATCATTATAATTATTTTACTCTTGACTTGCCCGAGCATCATTCTGCACTTTGGGTTCAAATCACCACCAGTTTCTGACAAAACTTTGCTGAGGTACGACAATTTCTGTGTAGACTATGGATGAATAGCCGTGAAGGTCATCTTGAATTGAGTTGTTTCCAAAAAGATAAGAAGCTGTAGGTGTATATGCAACAATTTTTTGGTTCAAATCTTGAGACATTTTGCTAGCACTATTGTGACATTAAATACTTTGTACTAAGGTTTACAGAAAAGAAGTTGTACAATATGATTTGCTCAAAGTATGTTAGGAATTATACTCAGATACAACCACACCAAATGTATCCCTTTATATGCATATTTGTAGCCATATATGTATATACAGTGTATACTGTATATATTTTTTTTACTGTCAAGTCACTTTGGCAGTCATATCAAATTGGATTGAGTCAGTTGTGAATGTACAGCCATTGATTACTTTCTGAAAGTTTTCATCAAAGTCTATTTAGTGGTTCATGAAGTATTTTAAGAACAGACAGAACTGACTTGAAAAGTTAATGTCAACGTTTTAAGCAGGTCTTGATCGATCTTCTAGCACTTGAAGTATTGGTTGGGAATTACTCTCAGCCTCTACCACAACAGGTTTTGCTCCACATTTGTGTAATTAGCCAAGTTATAGATGTGTTTTGTGGCTGCAAACATTACACTGCTGTGGCAGCCATCTTTTATCAAAGAGACTTAAAGTATCATTTGTAAATGTAAATTCAATGATTTCTGAAAGTTTCCTAAAATTTAGTCAATGTTTCATGAGATTTTGTTGCTAATGGTAAAGACAAATGAACACACATATACAGTACTGTATATATAAACACAAATATAGTCAAAGAAACTTGTTCGTTAATAATATTACCGGATAAAATCAAACAACTGTCTTTTTTTTTCAGGTTGCACAATAGAAATCTTTTGACTTTATAGTCTTCCAAGTTCAAAAGGCATGAGGCTGAATTTCACCCCTAACTGGAGCTAATTGAATTTACTCCTTCCAACCTAATTTATTGTTTAAAACCATTGAACTCAGGCCAGTGACAAGTTCAGGCGAGGACAATCTCTCACGGTGTTGGGTGTCAGGAAATCAGCCTCATTTTGCTTGTAATATCAGCGTCAACCCTCTTTTTGTGGTTCATACTTCATGGCAGACTAAATGCATGTCTGGAACTTGATGTCGAAGTGAAGGTCAAAAGAAGAGGCAGGACAAAAGGTACACGGCCAAAAGACAACCATTGAAAAGAGCCAGATAGGCACAGCCACACAGACGAACAGAAAGAGGGAAAGATGAGAGACAGCAACGTGCCCTGTGGAGGGAGAGGAGGAGGAGGCAAGTAAATAGTCAGCGGCCTTAATAGGAATATCAAGCAAGTGAAAGGTAAACAGGCTTCTCTGGGCAGATACAAAAGGAATGTGGCGGCTTTGAGAGCGCTGGAGTGCTGGCACGCTACTGTGGCACAGCGATAACGGCCCCAGGCCTGCCTGCATCCCAGAGATAAGGCTGAGCGCTGGCATGTGTCGCCCCTGATCCCAATTTCACAGTCAATATTCATCCAGCTCGACAAACAAGCAACATTTAAGATAAAAAAATAAATATAGAGTCCTTCTGCTATTACCTCCTGTTTATTAATCTGCACACAGCACCCACTGCCTTTTAAATAGTCGTAAACACCCAGGCCTCGCTGCCACATCCACTCCCTCCACCCTGCTCGCCTCCTCATCTTCCCCCCGTCTTGCTTCACATCTGGGGATTTGCAGGGCTTCACTTATTCTTTCGAGATTGCCGCAGGCATGTGTGCGTCCCCGTGTGTTGGTTGAGCACACCTGTGCATGCATGAGTGTATTGTTCACTGATATCTTTGACGTATAAGCATACCTACATGTGCATGAGCAACGAGCTCCCTTTGATTGTTGCAATCAGCGTGCACGTGTTTCTTTGTGTGCTAACGCAGTTTTGCGTGCAGTGATTTTTTTTTTTTTAATTGGATGTCAACACATGGAGTCACAGGCCCCAGCTGTAAGTGTGAATTTCCAAATGTCTTCATTTTGAAATGCTCCTTCCCACAGCTGGCCCCCACGCTGCAAGGGAAGCCCAAGAAGTCACATGGTTTTGTGTGCAGCCAGGTTCTTTTTATTTTTATTTTTTTAAAACAAAATATTATTTTGCATACATAATTGTTAGCTTAGAAGACTATTCACTGAGAATAAATTAAAAATAATAACATAAATGCTAAAAGTACTAAACAGAACTTGGCACTTAAGACTTCTTGAAGTGAGGTTTTGAACAGTTAATATCTTACCTGTCATAGATAACTCTGTAATTACCTTAATGTATAGAAATGGAGCGAACGGCTAGCCCTGGAAGGGTCAAGACCAAATTGGATTCCTGGAACGCTAACTCACTGCAGTCATGAACACTGATCAACATAGATTAAAAAAAATAAATAAAAATAAAATCTGCACATTATAGTTTTCTCATGTGGATGGTAACGTTCAGGGCTTAATTTGAGCCTGATCCTGCCAGAAAGAAATCCAGGAAATCTCTTAGCATTTCAGCAGCTGCTTGGACCCTGTAACGCTCAGGTTTACTAATACCATACTATTTGGACTATAAGGCGCACCAGATTGTAAAGTGCAATATCAATGAACGGGTCTGTTTTCATACACAAGGTGCACCAGATTATAAGATGCATTAAGTGAAACACGTTCATTTTGACTGATTTTTTTTGTGTACCACATAATGTCTGTTCGAGGTCAGTAAGCACAACCAGAATTAATACATAAAGTGGACTGGATTGTAAGGCTCGCTTTCGATTTTTGAGAAAATTAAAGGATATTCAGTGCGCCTTAGAAGAGTATGGTAATAAAGTTATGAACAAATTTGACTGCCTTGTCATTTTGGGAGCCATGCTTGAACGGCGCCGCTCCTCTCTGCTGCTGAGACGATAAATAAATAATTCCGACCTCCTCAGGTAAGCTGCTGTTCTAATGATGCTCTGGACACTTGTCACCCACAGCACACATGTGACAAAGAGTAAACTTGAAGCGAGAGCGATACCTGACCCTCTTTGCCTCTTATGCATTGACAACATTTCTTAGTTTTATCAACAAGTTTGTCAAAGCAAAATTTTGACTTTTTTTTTTTTTTTTTTTTGTAAATACAGATGTAATGTTTAATAAATGTTAGGATTATATTATTTGCTAACAAAATATATTATGTCATTAAACAACTTGTCAGGTTCTTCTCTTGTGTGCAGTGAAATCAAAGTCCACACAACTTCGATTTTTTTTTTTTTACGTGAAACCAAACACGTTACATCATTATTGATAAAATGTATACCAATGGAGTTCCAGGAGGTTTCACATGTGGAGTCAGAAAAGTTGGCTCTGAACCATCAAGTCAGTGGGGCGGGGGTTAGGATGCAAGTGTTTACAAATGTAAGTAAACGTAGATGTTTAACAATTAAAATACACCAAAATGCAGGAAACTGCATCTACTTTAGTCAAAAATTTCTTTAGAGGACCCCAGCACACACACACCCTCCAAACCGGCTTGCCCACTATTTGTGCTCCGGCATCGATAGGTTTACAAACTAAGCCTTGGTAATGTGTCCTTAAATTTAAAAAAAACAAACAAAAAAAAAAAAAGAATAATTGGCTAAATTTGTGACTGAAAACCAGTCCCTTGTTTATCACAGGGGATCCGTACCCTGTAGACCTGCGATAAGTGAAAAACTGCGAAGTAGAAATACAAGTTGTAAGCAGCAGTTTATTTTAACATGGAAAGGCATTTAAAACCCTTCCCACACTCTTGCACTATTCAAAACAATGTTTCTAAGCTCCAAAAGCTCTAAAACAGCACAGAATGTCATGATTTCAGCTCCCTGCCTCCTCTGCTCTTTGCCTCCTGCAAGCGTTCTTGGCCACGCCCACTTCATTGTGCTGCACGGAGAACAGCTGATCAGCTGCAGCAGGAAGTTTATGGCCGGTGCTAAATAATTCAAAAATAATTAATTTTAAATAAAAATTCCATGCCGATCGTGCGTCTCATCCATCAATAAGCTAAATGTGTGTCATGACCAATATTTTGAAAAAACGTGATAGAGCGAGTCCGCGATAAGCGAACTGCGGAGTAGCGAGGGACTACTGTACTATGATTGTTTATCGACTGAAACAGCCGACGTGACTGAAAACAGGTCAAGGATGGCGACCTCCATGAAGAGCTGTTAGGGATGAAGAAGTTTCACGTTTGTTTTGTGTCTGTACTTATTTACACTCGTTTGAAGAAAAAAATAATGGGTTAGTTTGAAACTGTAAACTTACCAGACTAACAGAAGTTTTATAAAAGTTGTGAGTTCTGTTTTTTTTTTTCTGCTTTATTCCCAAAGTTTGTTCTTTACAATTATCCAACGTGTTCTCTCATTTCTTTTGCGTTCAAAAGCAGTCACTCCTGCATCAAACGTCTTCTCTGAAATTTCGTTCTTTTTCAATTCCAACATATTTACAACCAGTAGGTCAATCATATAACTCCAACTTTCAGCTGCTTTGAGGCACATTCAGCCAAAAAGCTTTGTTTACACTGTGTCCACACACATTTCAGAATTACATTCAATATATTCGAGACGCTTCTGAGCTCTTTTAAAGTGCACCACTTGATATAACATTTCTAAGTTTGATTTCATAATTTGCAATGAGAACCTTTGACACATCTCAAACATCTTACAACGGTTCATGTAAACGCCATTTTACAAAGCTCTCTTCAATTTTGCATTAAGTTATTTACATAAATCTATTGTTCTTTGTGAGTGCAAATAGCAGCAGTAGCTAGCTGTAGCACAATCAGTGCTGACTCTGGCTATATATTTATGACTAGAATGTCAATTTAGCTGGAATAATTATATAGCTTCAGTTTTTAGACTTTATACCCATCTGTATCAGTTCATATGAAGACACTGTGTACACAGATCCCAATCATTCCAGTATCAGAATGAGCTAATAATGGATTTTTTTTATTTACTAGAATTTTAGCTTCTTTGTCAAAAAAAAAATAAAAAAATAAATAAATAAATAAATAAAAAAATTAAATAAGTAGTGTCCAAATAAAATTAAAAAGCATTCTGTATGATTTTCTTTTTTTTTCTTTCTCGTCTAAAAATAATAAAGAAAATATAAATGCCATAATACAACATACTAGTACATTATACAATATGTTAAACAATAAACATTCACATTTGTGATGTTTATTGGTTAAAAAAAATGCTCCTATTGTTGTAAAAGATGAAGGGCCATCTTATCTCATCAAATTAAAGTGAATTTCTCACAACCAGTGAAATGTAAATTCACAAAATTCAGATTTTTGTCAGGATTCAGTTCATTGTGTGTTTTTGCTCTTTAACTCCAGGCCTTCGTTTTGCAGGTGAGCTGAGAGAGTGAAGGTTCCACACAGGTGGGACCTGTTGGAGCTGATTGACACCTGGGTATTTAGGCGGCGCTGACACAACACAACAGTCCAATTGCTCCCAACTGGTGGACTTCAGTTTGTGTTTGTTGGACCTGTTGATATTCTAAAGGAAATGGTTTTTAGTTGGATCTATGTTCTGGATTATGTTGTCTCTGTTGGGACCTCTGCTTCCATTTCAGAGGTGGAAAGAGTATGAAGATTTGTACTCAAGTACAAGTTAAAAAATACTGGTGTTATTAAAAATACTAAAGTAAAAGTACAAAGTACTCCTCAAAAACTACTCGTGTTAATAACTTTTTTTTTAAACAAATTTATGTTTTATTGTGTTGTCAACAGAAGATGTTCAGTTTGATTTACTGTACAGTATAGAACAGCTACATTCAAAGCACAGACTCGGACATCATCTTATTTTAGTACCAGGCAAACCAGTGGCAGTGACAATATCTAAGATGTTTGCATACTTAGTCAAACTAATAACACATACAAACATCAATATCATACAGGTAGCTGTAAAACCTCGTATACCACAATATGTTTTTGGAGATTAGACGCTGAAGTCTTGTAAGCTGCTATCACTGTAGAGATGTAAAGTTTGCATCTGGACACTGTCTCCTTTTCACCCTCTGTACATGAAACATTCCTCCATGTACGACCACGGGCACTCGTCCTCTGCTTTTACCTCGTCATTTTCTCTGTCTCCATTTTGGCTTTTTCTCCAAATCTTCAGTCCATAAATGACTCTCTACTCTACAGAGTTGTCCTTTGCTTGCGTCATAAGTAATTAGCACGTTCATGATCTGAGAGCCTAATTGGCTACAAAGATGCAGATGAACGGTTTGAATATTAATTCAAATTGTGGCTGTGCTCAGTAGCGACTCGAGATTTATTTTATTTATTTAAGTAGTGAAGTAGATTACATGGTCTAAACTGTACTTAAGTATGAGTAAAGTTACACACTTGAATAAAATACTCATAAAAGTTCAAGTACCCCCCAAAAAATCAACTTAATTATGTAATGTGAGTATTTGTAATTCATTATTTCCACCCCAGCCATTTCAAGGTTGGAAATTCAGCTCTGTCCTCTGTTCGTGCCCGCCCGCTTGTGCTCTTCAGTCTCACCTGCTCCTCATCATTTTTTTTTCATTTACCCTTTATTTATACAGGAAGTCTCATTGAGCCACAAGAACTCATTTTCAAGAGAGACCTGTTTAGGGAGCAGATGGTGGTGGTTAAAGGCCTTGCTCAGGGGCCCAGAGTGGGGCAAATGAGGGTGGAGGCAGATGTGGGTGTTCCACCTTTTTCCACATTTTTTGGTGCTGTCGGTACCGGGGCTTGAACCGGTACCGACACAGGCCCACCGTCTCTAACCAATGCGCCATCACTCACCTGGAACCTCCTCCAGTCCTGAAACAAGGACAAATCTGCAAGATCCACTCACAATCCAGTTCTACTCAGGCTCACAAGCTGTTGTCCACTCTTCACAAATGGATTCCGGTCCAGTTCCCCCTCCCCTGTAAATAAACCCATTCTATGTATTTACATTAAGACTGGGTGTACCTTCTTGGTCCTCTGGCTACTCGAGTCCTGTCTTCATTAAAAGAAAGATGATACTGATACTACCCTACGTGTAATGTTTCACCTCTTTATTGTATGTCCAAACAGGTCTCACTCATAAATGACTCTGAGGCTCAATGTGACTTCAGAGTCAGAGAGTCAGAGTCAGTCAGAGTCAGACTTATATGTTTAAATAAAAGTTGACTGAATGAACTTGTTCTAAATCTTTTCTAGTTTAAAATTTGTGGTAAATACTGGAACAAGATGAGTGATCCAACCGATGTTTTAATTCTGCAGCTGAACTTGGTTTCTCATCTGCAACTCTCACAGAGATGAACCTTAAAGAAGAAAGAAGTGCAGTTTGGCCTTCAGCTTAGTTTTATTTCTTTGGCATTTCTTGTACGTTTGGCACAGAAGGGTCATTTAGCTTCATTAAAATGTGACAATGCGATCAGAAAAGATGAGAGAAATACAGTCTTAAGAGGTTATAACACATGTGCATGTTGGTCATATTCTGTAGTTTCCACTGTTAAAGCCACAGACATTACATTCAACCGCTTCCATTATTTGCTGGCAGCTGGACTATAATCATTCTTACCAATGCTCTTTATTACTCCCTGACCAGCAATCCTCAGCTTCCCTATCATCCTCACCATTACACCTGACCTGCTTTATCACAGCTTACTCACTCACCCCCTCCCCCCTCTCCATGGCCTCCTCCCGCCCTTCCTTTCTCTCCGCGGTGCACACCTGTCCATGGCTGGCCAGCTGGACGTATCCCTTTAAACCTGGCCTGGGCCGAGCCGGTGTCTCCAGGAGATTACTGCACATTCTCCTAGGCTCCACAGATGGGATGCAGGCTGCCAGCTGGCACAGGGACACCCACTACTCCAACTGGAAACTGGCCAGTGGGTCCTGGCTCTGCGTTCACACTCTTCACTGGCAATTTTACATTTTCCAGAGTCATTTACTCTTGGCTCTTTTTTCCGATTGCAAACGGTCACAAAAGGTTGTCACGGTTTGGCCTTTTCCCCTCTCATGAGTATTTTCCCGATGTTTGACGTTGACACTTTCTGATGAGACAAGTTGGGGGTCAAAGAGTCGAACATCGAAGAACTCAGTAAAAGTCAGATTTTGTGCATCAGGATGTTTTTGTTTTATCACCTGTCACAAAAGGCTAAGTGATGGTTTTTCCTGTATTTCTTGGTGTGGGAGTGTGTTCGTTAGTTTGCACTGTTAGCAAAACATCTCATGAACTGGCGGACGATCTGAATAAAACTTTCAAAAAATATTTAGCGAATACATCACCAATTACCAAAATGCTTGTTTTTTAAGGCTTACAAATCTAAAGGACTTGAGAAAATAATTGGGAGAACTTTTACTGGAGTCTAATTAAATTAAAGAGTAATTCCACATCATGTTAAAGAGAAATGGGAGAAAGAGCAGGAGACTACAGTATAGTGTTACATCTGAGGGATCTATAACTGAAACGCAACATAAAACGGAGAGATTTCTCTTGGAAAAATTGTATCAGATATTTTCAAACCACAAAACAGGTATGTAAACAGACTGGTCTTCCACCTGTGTGCTGGAGGGATGTGGTCATTGACCTGCTGACCACTCCCATATTTTTGGGGGGTGTCCTTTCCTTAAGCCTTTCTGGGAGGGTGTTCACCCGACTGTCAAAGAGGTTTTTGGGTTATGATGAATTTACTTGCTTATTCTTTTATTTTGTGGGTATGGGCCTAAACGTATACCGAAAGCTGATAGATGTATCCTAAAAATCATGATGACGGCAAACAAGAAAGCTATAACTAAGTGATAACTTGGTGTGAACCCCCTCCAATCAAACAGTGGGTGGACATTGTTAATAATATTTGGAGTGTTTGACCTTTAAATTAAGAATACAAGAAGAAAATTAAGAATACAAGAAGAAAAAGGGAAGTCTTTCTGGAAAAAATGAGACACACACACTTTATGGTAAGAGGTGACAACCTTTGGGGGCGTAACTCGAGGACTGCCTGTAAAATGAAAAAACATAAAAAACATCCGTGTTTGTATGCTTCTCTTTCTCGTCCTCTAAACACCTCACACACACACACACATGGACATAGCGTGCGCCTTGAAGTGTCTTTGTGTTCTAAGTGCAGAAATTCTGTTGTTGGAGCTCCGTCAAAGAGAGAATTTCTGGACGGACGGCGTTTTTCTATTTTCTTCTATTCTACGCACACACAGTCCACTCACTCTCTCTTTATCTTCTGGCCACAGGTTTGAGAGCGGTGAAAAGAGGAGACTGAGGCTTATTGAAAGGTGTCGCATGCACAGATGTGATAAGGGTGCCAGGTAGAGATAACCAAGCCTCCTTCATCACTATGTAACAACACAGAAACAGACTTAAAACAGAATACACACACACACACGTGTATATTTAATGTTCCAGGATAGGACAAGTTTATTATCCCTGTGTGTGGTGGCTCGATAAGGCCTTGATCTCCTGAAGTAACTACACGATGAAGAGACGAGCTAAAGCTGCTGAATTAAAAAAATAAAAAGTTATTATATAAGAATTTAAATAATATTTACATTTTCTTTTTATTTTATTACAGGGGGAAATTATAAACTTGGTTACTGTAGTAAACATCCATCAGCAAAGATGTGTTCTGTTGCAGTCTTACCTGCTGTTCCTGCATGATTGTACCTTTTACAGGTAGTCCTCGGTTTACGTTTGAGTTCCGTTCCTACACATTGAACGTAACCCGATTTGAACGTAGACCGGAGCTCATCCCATGTGGCGGCCATAAGTGCAGATTTTTGCCCGTAAGTCGGAAAATTACACGGTAAACAGCGTTTTAAACACGTTTTTTTCAACGTAACACAACACCAGCATACATTCTGTACCTTATACATGTACAGTACTGTATTTCCAAGCAGTTAGCTAACACAGTACCCTCAAAAAACACATAAACTACTGCACAGTATGTTTCATAAAGTCAATGGGAGGTGTGATGACGTCACTGGGGAGACGGCCGTAAGTCCGAAATGCCGTAAGCCGGGGGTGACTTAACCCGAGGACTACCTGTATTTATTTATATTTTTTTGTGCAATTTCTGGAAAATGTCTCAAGTTTCCACAATTTTTAGTACATTTGCCTTCCAACTGCAGATATTTGAGCCTGGCACACTCACAGGTTCATTTAAAACTTCATCAGTTCATAGACTTCCACAAAGCGTTGAGGCCTTAACTAAGAGAAAACGTGCACAAACTTTCCTCCCCTTCCTTCTGCTGCACCACCTGCTGAGCTCCAAGATGATTACAGTGCGAGATTGCTGCGCCAGATTACTGCGACCCCAAGGACCCCTCCAGATGGACACACACACGTTCTCCACACACACACACACACACAAACAAAACACCTGGCATCTCATTTCAGAGCATTTCTTTGCAACCGTGGATGACTGCGATGACTTCATGCACAGTATGTACAGTAGATACCTGCAAATATTTGTTGCCGCTCGACCTGCATGCACATATGGACACGTGTTGGCAAGAGGCAGCCTTTAAATAACCAGGAAGGGACCTCAAGTGAAAGGGAAATAGGTGGATAATTGTGTATTTGGCTTACAGTTCTTTTACAGAGTGCCTGCTTTTGGCTCAAAGTGTATAATAAGATGCATAAAGTTTTGAATTGATGCTTTCTACAGCACAGAAAACCCAGAAAAAGCTGCTGAAATGCAAAAGTGTACAGGTTTAATTTTAGCTAAAACATTTTATTATAACATTTTTGAGAAATACTGTATTTGAGAAAGAATTGTTCTTTTTGTTTTATAAGAGGGACCCGCCTGGCTGGCCATCAGCCTCACTGTTAAGGTTTCATCTCTCCGGGCTGCAACTGCTGGAGAGCAGCGTTCATGAGAGTCTGCAAAATGTCTCTGAACATTTACTGGAGTTCTAAATTTCATCGCTTGAATCGCAGAGGCTAAAATACAGTTTTGTATTTGTGCTGCTGCAAGTTTCAGAAGTTGGCCCAGAACAGCAAAGGTACACTTTTGCTGGTTACCGTATTTTTATGACCTATAAGTCACACCGGAGTATAAGTTGCATCAGTCCAAAAATGTAAATCCATAAATACCTTGCTTCGCCGTAGTCGCATCTATGTCACCGCTCATGCGTCGCATTTGTTACGTGTCACCGCTGACGACCTGGAACTGTGAGCCGGTGTTGCGCCAAAAATCAATTGGAGGCCGAATGGCGGTCGTGGGAGCGTGCACAGGAGGACTTTAACAAGAATTTAACAAAATTAACATTTAAAAACAATTATTTGTTTGCTCGAAATTATAGCAAAGATGTGTCTTAGTCTAAATTTTCTTTAATAAAAAAAGTACTTGACGGTCAAATCTGCTGCATTTTCAAAAGCTGATTTGCTGCCTTGTTGCTCCGGGAGTGCACAGAGGGAGGAAATCAGGAAGGAGGAACGTTGCGCATTTCTTTGTAATTTAACAAGATAACCACCTAAAACTATTGTTTGCCCAATATTGTAGCAAAGGTGTATCTCAGTTGAACTTTTACCCGATAAATGCACTTCACTGATCAAATTAGCTGCATGTCGCCGGGGCGGCGCAGTGAAATGAAATGAAAGCATGATCCCAGAGCAGGCTATGGCAAGCCAATTGTGTCATTAATAGCCACTTTTACCCATTACATGACACAATGGCATGCCGTACTACTTGAGTGCCATCTAGCAGCTGAAAATGGTAGTGTTCAATCTAAAAAAGCTAATTCTGGTCCTCTGGACATTCAAAAAACAAAACAAAGCAAAGAAAATAATTTTGTTTTGTTTTGTTTTGTTTTGTTTTGTT
>JARVLU010000599.1:5748373-5760674 GCA_031762415.1 Simpsonichthys santanae | reverse complement strand
GGAGAGAGTAAAGGGTTTAGAAAACTGTCATTGTCATTTTAAGAACATAATTTTCTCTTTAAAAATAATATCTGCATTAATTGATGAAAGCATCTCATCACATGTCACTGCTGAAGCTTAAAGAATGCACCTGCTAGGACCTCCAGCAGGCTAACAAACCTGCCCCTGCCCTGCATGGGTCGAACCCCACGCTGGGCTGAACATCTGATTATTTCCTCTAGATAGCTGGACGTATTTATGTGGTCAGTGGGAATGTTTTACTGTTTGTGTGCGAGAGGCACCAGGAGAAATGGGAGAGTGAAAGAGGCAGGAATTACGAGGCAATAAACAGAAAAAGCAGAAGAGAGGGTAGAAAAGATGGAAAAAGAGAAAGGATCAAAGGGTCAGGACTGAAGCAGTCGGGCTCTCGTCTCTGCACAGCGGGGAGCCGCAGACCAGCAGCCCTACAATTACACAGCCATTTAGGACAGGCAGAGGGAGGGCAGCCGCCAGCTTAAACCAAGCCACGTTGGAGAACAGAGAAGGGCTGACTAAATAAAGCATTTACATTTCAAACTGTTTAAAACTAAAATGTCTCCAAAGCGCTTTTCCCATTTCAGGATGTGTTGCAACACACCTGGGAAAAGTTGGGTGGATCATTGCAAAAAGACATTTCAAAGAGATGAGGAGCATGTTGCTGTTAACAAGACAAACTGAATGATCTGTTTCATAAAATCTCTGTTAAAATTATAAATGGACTCTGAACATTCCAAATTAGGAGAAAAATCTAAATTTAATTTAATAGGCGCCACAATGCTTGAGTGTGAGAGCAATACCTTATATGCCTGGTTTAGCATTTGGTTGTTTTTATAGCTGGTTTGCACCCTCTGTACAGTTAGTTTGAGTGTCTGTATTATTTTCAGTATAATCCTATAATATGGCCACATGTGCTCTTGTCATATACTGTTGCACTCAGTACATCTTTACATGAATGACAAAGAACATGTATTTACCAGACACAACCAGCATTGATCAAACTAAAGCATCTGATGGGTTTAGTTTTTGTTTTTTTCCCCTTCATAAAACTCTACATTTATCTCTTTAGGGATTTTTACAGTGGACGTGAGGTGTAAATGAACATTTGAAAAAACAAAATTATATGTGGCCAAAGCGGAAGTGGTCGGAATCACATTTAAAAAAACTGAATTGTTTGAAGGAAAAAAAAAAAACAAAAAAAAAAACAAAACAAAACAAACAAAAAAAAAAACGGAATTAGATTAAACCAAAACGGAAGTGGCCAAAGTGGAAGTGGACGAAGCGGAAGTGGTCGGAATCACATTTGAAAAAAACTGAATGACATGTGGCCGAAGCAGAAGTGGCTGGAATTACGTTTGAAAAAAATAAACGGAATTAGATTAAACCAAAACGGAAGTGGCCATAGTGGAAGTGGACGAAGAGGAAGTGGCTGGAATCACATTAGAATACACAGCATCACATTAAGCAAAACCAGAAGTGGTGGGTTTTCTTTAGTGTTTTTCATTTTACAGTATTTTACTTTTTACTTTATTAACAACCAACTGAATGATGTACAGAACACACACAATGAAGATACAGTTAGCAGGCTAGCCTTTAGCTTGTAGAAATGGAGAGCTATGTTTTCTGGTTTTGCTTAATGTAATTCCATTTTATTTCTTTTTTTTTTTTTTATGTGATTCCGGCCACTTCCGCTTTGGCTGAATTTAATTCCATTTAATCAAATTTAATTCTGTCCGCTTCCACTTTGGCCATTTCTGCTTTGGCCACTTCTGCTTTGGCTTAATGTAATGCCATTATTTCAATTGCTGTTGTGTTTTTCTTGTGTTTTTTGAAATGTAATTCAGTGGTTTTTTTTTGTTTGTTTGTTTGTTTTTGTTTGTTTGTTTGTTTGTTTGTTTGTTTGTTTTCCGAATATTGTTAATTTACACCTCACGGCCATCTTATATTTTTGGCCGTGATCACGAAAACAGGAAATTACCTTTGAATTAAACAATAAGGCAGTCCAAGCTTTCTATTGAAAATTTGTATCAAAATAAATACATTTCAGAAAAGTAGAAAAGTTTAAATTTGTCATATAGATTCACTAATTGTTTAGCAAAATAACTTTCTTTTGGCAAATTTTTTTTTCAAACACCAGCTTCCATTTTTTTTATACTGAACTTATTTTTAATTATAATCTTCTTTTGTTTTAATTTCTATCAGAATTGTGATCACATAATTGACACATGCAGCCGATATGCATATGAGGCTGGAGGCTTTTCTTTTGATGAGGATGGGAACATCTGCAGCCCCTCCACCCCCAGGCTTGTGTGAGACTGAACTGTGCAGAGACATTTTCCACAGCTTCTTCTTCTGCAGTCCTGTTAATATTAGCTTTTCATGCACAGATGCTGATTTTCAAGAGATGCTTGAATTGATAATACTGTGGAAAAACCCTTGTGTTTTACTTTTTAATTCATAACCCTCTGAGGATCGAACCTGCTTAAAAATCAAAACTTTAGTTTTTTTTTTTTTTTTCCCCCTAGGTCCTGTTTTATTAAATCTGCTGTATTTGTAACAAGTCTGAAACTCATAAGTTGATATGAGATCAAATGCTGCTAAAGACGCTCCACCAGCATTTTTATAAATCAACTGGTATATAGGATTAGCGATAAATGACAGTCCTGTCCTTGATCTGAACATTTTTTTGTTGGCTTTTTTTTTTAAACTAAATTTCATGACTCACAAAGAAACTCTGACAACAAAGCTAACTCAGTGAACAGCATTCAGATTTTGCATTGCACATGACGTGCACTCGGCCCATCCACCACAAAGTTATATGTTTTTTTTTTCATGCTTTCTTTTAATATTTATGGCTGATGATGATGCAGTGAAGCTATTTCCCCTCTACAAATGCATTTTCTTTTTCATATTCACTCTTTAAATAAAATGCTACTGTGCCAGCTAAAAAAAATACTAACAAATGTCAACATTTACTCCAAAATAAATGTATTTTCTAGCTACAGCAAACATTGTAACGTCTAGTTTTATGTATTCACAATGTTAAATGTCAACAGACCTTTTATTTTATTTTTTACAACCTTACAAGAATAGCACACTGGAACTCCAACTAATTATGTTGCATCTTTAAAGAGATGTATCAATCGATGAAGAATTAACTTATGGAAGAGCAGTGTTAGATCTACTGCTAATGGTTCTTCAAAAAACACTTTTAGGGCATGATTTACTAGAACCACCTTCTTCCACCTGCGTAATATCGCTAAAATTGGAAACATCTTATCTAAAAATAATGCAGAAACACTGGTTCATGCATTTGTCACATCTAGACTGGACCATTGCAGTGGTTTATTATCTGGTGTACAAATGCTTCTTTGAAAATTTTCAGCTAATCCAAAATGCTGCTGCCAGAGTCGTAACTGGAGTTGATGGGAAAGATCATATCTCCAGTTTTAGCTTCTCTATTGGCCTGCCCTCTCCTCCGTCAACTCCTCTGAGGCAGTCGTGCCAACATGAATCAGAACACCAAAGTTCACGCTCAGTACAAATCCAAATCTGGAGCATTTTGGCACGACTGCTTCAGAGGAGTTGACGGGGGAGAGGGTGGACCCCAGAAACTCTTATCACCAGCAAACAGTTTATTTTTTCCACTATGGGAGTGTGGTATTTGTGGGACTCCAGTTTGTTTGTAGCTTCTCGCACTGAAGAAGTCCTTCGGATGAAGGATGAAGCGTCTCAATAATAAAAACTGTCCAGATGACTTAACATTGTTGGATTTGTACCTGGATTATTGAGCATGGACTGTTGAAGAACACAAGTTGTACAAAAAAGAAACGTAACAACGAACACAATGGACTAATAACAAAAAATAAATGAATAAATCACATGCTTTGTTTATTTCTCTACTTCAAAAACAATCTTTTCTTATTCATTTTAAAACTTTATGTGAAATGGTGCTTTAGCTCAACAACAGAACAACTATCAGTGAATGTATCAAAAAAAGACAACAAAGTTCATGCTCAATCATCCAGGTATCAAATCCAATAATTCTCAGTCAGGTCATCTGGACAGTTTCTTTTTTATAGAGACGTTTCACCCTTTATCCAGAGGACTTCATCAGTCTGAGGTTCAGTATCAAAAAAGAGCGCTACGGGAGCCTGGACGTCCAAATACAAAGTGAGGACAGACGAAAACGTCATCTCCAGCTTGATTTGAGATCGAAGAGACTGTTGCAGCCACATCTGAATCAAGAAGACCCTGGAACTCTCCAAGAATTAATACAAAAATAAAAGTATGGTTAGTTTTGATTTGGTAGTTATTGTTTTTTTTTTTTTTTTTAACTCCCATACACAAAAGAAAAAGGAGTCTGGGGAAGATGAAGCCAAAAGGACTTCATCTCCAAAGCTTTTCCTCTTAGTGGAAGCAGATGAAGGATTTATTGATCAGAGCAGCAAACATGGCGCTGCTGGTGCAGCATCAGGCTGTAAGCCTGGTGATAATGAGCGTGGCCCTCCAAGCCCTCCCTCTTTGTCCTGCTACATCTCAATCCCATGGTCCTTAAACATCTTCTCCGAGCCTCCTGCTGCTTTCACACCCCGTCTCCCCGTCTTAGACAAACACACACGCGCTCGCGCACACACGACCTCTTCTTGTCTCTCAAAATTAGTCACACTTATTTTCACAGCGATAAAGAACCAAGAGCGATGATGTTTTCTCTTCTTTTGTAATCAGGCTGTTATTTTCACATCGTGATCCCAATCAGAAAGTCACTGATTAAAATTAATGTCCGCATTAACGATCACAATTTAGACTTTTAGTGACACTTTAAAGATTTAAAATAATGTACAAAATGACATGGAGTGGTTTATCTTGATTAACGTCCATTAGAATAAAGACGGACCCAGTTACGTTTCTTAAACTGAACTTTGATTTTACTTTTTGTTCTTGTTCATTGTAAGAGCAAAATGAAACGGCAAAACAAATACGCCATCTTTTCTGAACTTCTTTTAATTTTTAAAAAACACAGAGGAACCTGATGAATAATAGATGTAGATGAGCATTAATACACCATATTATTACATTATTATTGCATAACTTAGATACTTGTACAGTTTAATTTTTTTTATGTTGTGTATTATTGCTATTTTTGGGTGTAACTGGGACCTTGAGTACAGTTTTGTTCCATGTATGCGAATGACAGTGAAAGTTGCCTTGATAGCCTGATGACATTTAAAATAAAAATAATCCAATTGTATTAGAAAATAAATGTGCTTAGTGGATTCTAAATTAAGAGTGGTCAAAAAGATTTCAATGTCATCATCTTCTATTTCTGTCCAGTAAGAATGTGTGGATTCCCCCTTGGACTCAACTTAATGTTGCAAAAATACATAAATTCACTTTATCAAAGCCAAATGAAGAACATTCAACAAGTGATCCAAAACGCAAAGACATAAAAGAAAAATATCTTCAACAAAATGCTTTTTTTTTTAAGTTGGGTGTTTTTGAATTAATTGTAAATTCATATTTTATGTCAAGATGCGTTCCAGTGTGTGATCCGATCATTCGGTGCCTGAATCAGAGTTTACAGAGAAGATTAAAATCAATTTGTACAAAGTTGGTTCACAGTCAAAGAGCTTGCAAAAGTACAATCAATTATTTATGGACATGTTTCATTTCACTATTTCAGTAAATTACTGGTTAGGAAAAGACTTAACAGAAACATTATATAAAAAAAGCCAATTTTTAAAAGTGTTTCAAGGAAGCAGCAGATTGTGTTGAATCTTCACGTCATCAGTCTCCCATCCTGAGCAAGCACAAAGGAGACAGTGGAAAGGAAAAACTCCCCTTTTAACAGGAAGAAACCTCCAGCAGAGCCAGACTCAGGACGAGCGTCATCTGTCTCGACGGGCTGGGTTTGAGAGTCAGGAAGAGGAACTTCTTTGAATATTGTGCTTAGTGTTGTGGTTGTTGTTGTTTCCATAGACACTGGAAGTCATTCACAACACATTCTCCATGTGCTTAAAAAAAACAAAGCAAGGTGAAGATGACCGCAGCATCTCGTGAGACTGAATCAAAAGGTTCAACCAATCTACTTGTAACTCCCATTATTTCTCCACGTAAGATGGTCTCGGTCTAATAGTCAAGCACGAACGGCGGCGGGTGATGCGCATTCCTTCAAGAAGTTGAGTTCGTTTGTTCTCCAGAGATTTTTCTTCCTGAATCTTTTGCCCTTTTTCAGCCTTACCTCCGTCACTGTCGGTGCTGTTCAGTCTTTCTGACTCGGTCGCAAAGCCAACAGGTCCGCGAGCGCTTTGTGCAGCGTGAAGTTTGTGTGTGTCGTACTGTGGTCTCCCAAATGACGCCCAGCACGGCCACAGATCCAAAAGGAGTCGGATTTTTGTTACAATTAAATCCAGACTGGCTTTGAGTCCTGTGTCAGACAAACAAGCACTGTTGCACAGGCCTAAACCACCACCACCCCAACACACACACACACACACAGAACAGTGAATATACATTGTAACCACAGAAGTGCGGTTCAAATACCACTCAGCCTCGCAGGGGAGGCTGCTGACCTTTACCACAGCAGCAGTCGGCCTCTTTCCGTCTGTCACTCTATAGCTCTCATCCTTGTTCTGTGCATCTTATAGGATTTCTCATCCCTCAGGTTCCCCTGAGAGCTCTGCTCCACGAACTACACACTCGCTCACCTTCATATTTCCTCACCTTGAACGCCCCTGACAGCAAGGGCACCTTTTCTCCCTCCACCCGTCATATCTGTCATGATCATTTTACCCTCCTTGTCCATCGTGTTTTAATAACATTTGTACTTTGTAAAAAGCTAAACTTTGCAGCTATGTTTTGGAATTTGATCTGTCAAACCGGATTAAGAAAATAATTTAAAAAAAAGTCAACCGGACTGTTTTTGCACCTGCAGTTGAAAAGATAATTCATCCCCAGCACCTTCCACCACACCTATTTAAACCTCCATCATCTCAGAGCATGTCTGAAATCTGAGTTTGCAGCTCTTGAAGGAAGGATTCAAACACAAGACAAAATAACTCAGACAAAATAATAATAATAATAATAATAATAATAATAATAATAATAATGTTGATATTCTAGCTTGTTTAGGCATATTTTGTTGTGTCGAGTACAAATAAATCATATGTTTTTCATGAAAAAAAAAATGAAAGTAACTAGAAGAAAGCAGCTTCCGCACTATAAATAATTTACCTTCAAACATTTAAATGCTGTTGTACAGAACATCTGATTTATGTAGTTTACCAACATGCAGGCATTATTTTGGATTATATAAATGCATTAACCTTCAGGGTAATGTAAATTGGTTATCTTGTATCTGCCATTGCACAATTTGATATAATAAAGGCAGGAACGCCAGATAAAGGTGAGTGATTTTTTTGTTTTTTAGGTCTTTCCATTTTGATGTAAAATATTATGGAATTTGCACAATGGTAAATGTAAAAATCATGAAAATTAAACTTCAAAAGCAAATAATCAGAAAGATGAAAATGCATCATTCTTTGTAACTTTTTCTTTTTACAAGCTGACCAATAATATAACTGTGCAAATGATATGATACAGCTGGGATTATTAATCCAGCAAGCGACATTTGTTAATGAGTGAGAGCGGAATCACGTTAAAAAACGCAAAGAAAGTAAAATTATCTGCCATTATCGTCTAACTTTGCTTATTTAGATTTGCCTGCTGAGCATGCTTTTTTTTTTTTGTAAAATATGACAATGTTAGAAAATGTTAGCAAATGCACGGCCCTGACATATTTAATGACTAACTTGTCTTTTGACGCAAAATTATTTTGTTGCTAACAGGCAGACAAAACTTAAGACCGCTTCTGTTCAGCACGTGATGAGAACACCTCTCAGCTACTATTATAATAAAATGTAATGTTTACAGTTATTAAGGGACAGAGTTTGGCCACGTTTGCATTTGCTTGGGTCACTTAGCCATGTTGGCTATAATGAATGGGGAATTAGTTGCAGATGTGAACTCACCATTAATTTTTTGAGAGTTTCATTGTGAGTAGACAGCCAAAAAAAAAAAAAAAAAAAAAAAAAAAAAAAATTCCATACAGACCAGGTGCATAGCATCAGGCTATCAGCAGCATATTTTTATATACAGTATATGTTTTAACCTTTCACAAATTAAAAAAATAATAATTAAACGTCGCAAGTTCTGTTTGTTTTCTGAGCCTGCAAGAATAACAAAGAAGAAAAATGATTAAACTATTAACAGGAGAGATAACTAAACTTGTCATTTTGTGTGGAAAAGACTCAGTAGAACCAGACTGAAGGAACACAGGGAGGTGACTGGACCAAAAACTAAAACAGTACCTGCGATCATCCGACTAATTTTTAACCTCGACAGTAATAATACAATCCTAAAGCTAAATAAATGCTGAATACTTTTACACTCAGCCCCCACATGGAGGATGCATCCACCCAGGGGGGGATGTCTGAGATAATTACCATTCCTCAGCATGAAACGTACGCTCTTTTTACTGTCACATCTTATTTTTACACGCTAATGTTCAAATAGTAAAACATTTCTATAGAAGCGCTAACTTAAACATACTTTGTAGAGCCATAAAAACATAATATTTTGCTGTGGCGCCCTGAATGCCCGTCAGTCAGCCCGTCACCCCAGCATCTGGAGCATGCCCACCTCCATCCAAATTAAAACAAGGAGGGCAAAAAGATATTTTCCAATTTTGCAGATGTAAGTCATTTCATCTTGTGATTCAAATGAGTTTTGTGTTTTGTGTGAACAGATGTCCGTACCCCGCCTCCTTTATCAACATTAGCTGATTGGGTTTTAGCATGCAGCTTGCCGTGCCTCTGCCTCACAGGTACTAACACACTAATCTGCCTCTGCACAGCTGTGCTGCACAGCGGAGGAGGGGGGAGAGGAGGAGGAGGAGGAGGAGGAGAGCTGAAAAGCAAGGGCAGCGAGAAGGGCTGACAGGAATGAGGAAAGAGATGGAGAGGAGAGATGGAGGAGGAAGGAGGCTGAGAGGGAGAGCCAGAGGGCTGCTCAAAATGAGGGTTTTAAGTGAGACAAAAAAGAAGATTGGAGGAAAACAGATGCTGGTCTCAGAGAGAAAGAAAACAAAAACAAAGAAGACACAAAGTTTAACTGAATCACTAAGATAGATGTGAATAAATTAGTTTGTACCCTTTTGTTGAAGACAGAAAAGCACTCAAAGTTCACAGAAATAACTTGAAACTGTCAAAAGTACCACCCTTCCAATGGAGGGCGAAACGTCTCTTAACAAAAAAAGGAACTGTCCAGATGACTTGACTAAACACTGTTGGATTTCTTTACCTGGATTAAAGGTGAAGAAAACGTAACTCAACTAATCACTCAGTGCATTTGAGTTTTGTTCAACAAAATTACGTCTAAACAAACAAATTGACAAAACCAGCCTTGAAAAACCAGGAGGGTACCCCATGGAAAAAAATTAAAACTACTGTATTTTCTGGCTTATAAGTCACAGTTTTTTTAATACTGTTTAGTCAGTTCTACGACTTGCATACATTTTTATGTCTATATTCATAATGCAATTTTTGACTGACGCTGGGGAGTCAGTTAAAATTTCGAAGAACAGCAACAGCGAGTCCTCCCGTGTCCACTCGCTTCACTCAGCTGGTGCAGGTGGAGGAACGCTGGAGAGTTTGCGGCGCCGCACACGATGGATGGATGGATGGATGGATGGATGGATGGATGGATGGATAGGTGCCACGCTACCCAGGTGAAATGAAGTTGTTTTGACCATTAAAGTGCATTTATTAAGGAAAAGTTCAACTGAGACACACTATTGTTATCATGTTGAGCAAACAAACAATTGATTTTAAGTGTTAATCTTGATAAATTTCTAAGAAATGCAACAGCGAATCCTTCCATGTGCGTTCACTTCACTCAGCTGGTGCAGGAGGAGGAATGCTAGATAGCTAGCGGCTCCAGCCACGAAGGATGGATGGATGGATGGATGGATGGATGGATGGATGGATGGCACCACGCCACCAAGGCAAAACATTTTGACTATTATGTGTTTACTTTGCGTTTATTATGCATTTATTTATTAAACGCATAATAAACTTGACGGGTCAGTGGTGACTCAAAATAAATGTGACTTATAAGACAAAGCAACTTGTTTTTTTGTTGTGTTTTATTTTTCTCTTCATGATGCTTTTTTTGGACTGATGCGACTTATACGCCAGAAAATACGGTAATCTGACCACAAGTACATGTTAAACTCAGATGTGACCTGGACTCAGCTTCCTGTGACAGCTGCTCCGGTTATTTAAACATTTAAGGTCCACAGGATTGAAGACAACGTTCCTGGATGTGGCTGCGCGAGCAAAACTGATGACAAATAATGCAAATGGTAACTAGAGTTCAGATCAGCTTAAAAAAAATAAAGGTCTGCCTCAAGGTTGATCAATGTCAGAGTCCAGCATCGGTCCCTGTTAGAGCCAAAGTGGGCTTAATGGAATTCAGACTGGAATTTGGTAAAATGCATATTAAAGAGCCACAAAGCTTTATAGAGAATATCCATTGGACAAATGAGAAACTGGAGCTTGTTGCAACAATTTCCATCTGCTCTCTGCTCACAGACCCAACATACTAAGAAAATAACTTGGTACGTACAATAAAACACGGAGGAGGTTCTGTTGTGGAGCTTCTTTGCTGAACTTGACACAGGGAATCTTGAATCGGTGCGGAGCACAATGAAATCTCAAGACTACTGTATCATTAATGTGCTGCTCAGTGTCATAAAGCCTGCTCTGTCACAGGTCCTCGAGCAAGATAATGAATCAAAACACAACTAAAACCACCATAAACTGGCTGCATATAAATCACTGGACTATTCTGAAGTGGCCTTCTGAGCGCTGATCTGAATCTGGCTGAACATCTGTGGAACGAGCTGAAACCTGCAGTCTGGAGAACAAACCCTTCAAACCTGAGACAGCAGTTTGCTCAGGAGACGCTCACGTGCAGCTGCAGACGTCTCAGAGAGCATCACAGTAATCACTTGATTGCAGCGACAAGGGTTTGCCAAAACCACTTTTTTTTAATTAAATTATTATTTTTGAACCACACTTGTTTTTCATTTGTTTATTTTCAGGTTTAATTCTTTGATTTTTGTAGATTTTTTCCTTTCTTTCTTTAACACAAAGGTACAAACAAATTCATCTGCAGGGGAAACTGCAACCCTTTTTTCAGGAATCCCGAGTGGAAGGTTTGCACATATTTTGTGTGTGTGATGAGATCAGTGGCTCTCAGATAATCCTCAGCAGCTTCTTGGCGTGTTGCAGCTCACATGAAAAGCACCTGCTGCACAGCAAGGGTCACGACGTGGCGACACGTTCTCTGCCTGTGCGTGCGCCCACAGGTGTATGTAGCTTCGTCATCATAATGCCGCTTTGTGCGTTCCCCTCTCAGCTTTCTTAATCTCCACTCTGCTCTTCCTCTCCTGTGAACTGTAGATATCTGAGTGTGCATCTGCAAAGCTGTGCGTCTGCGTGGACGTCACACCGTGCCACAGACCTCGGGTGCATTTGTTTACCGAGACGTTGTGCCACAACAACGGGACTCTCTGTCTGTGCACCTGTTCAGCTGCCCTGACACAGCAGCACTCAGCGCACAAAGACCACCTCTGCACCCCAGAGGGGAGCAGCAGGAAGGGAAAGTGAATCAGGGCTTTGGGGGGAGCAGGCCAGAGGGTGAAAGTGCATCCACTGATGAGAAATGGAACTGAAAATGATGCTTAAAGTCTGAATCGGATGAAGACGAGGAGGCAGGTTGGGCGAGAATTAAACATGAAGTAAACTTTTCTGCTCAAGAAATTCAAAATGTTTGATGGACACAGCTTTATTGACTTGATGGTAGAAAGTGGAAGGGCGGTGGCCAAGAGGCTGCTGCTGTCTCTCCCCTCCATCCCAGGAGTTGGTCGGGTGCACTCAGCTTGGGAGCCCATTAAAAAGGCCCCATTATCCCGACGTTTGCACGCATCGCATGCAAAACTAATTTACTTGTAAGAAATTAAAAGTTCATTTTAATTGAGCTCGCTCTGCAGTATGCAAATTAGGAGTTCATAATGTACACTGATGCAGCGCAGACAACACATTGAAAATGTACTTAACCCTTTCCAAACAATACAGGGATTCATAAAAGAACAAAAACCATGCACAATGGACATCATGTTCTTAATTACATATATACCTGAACATATTTGGATGCATATATA
>JARVLU010000599.1:5728776-5739674 GCA_031762415.1 Simpsonichthys santanae | reverse complement strand
CATCTCCTCCTCCCTCCCTCTCTCCCTGAAGGCTTCTCTCTAATGTGCAGCTTCAGAGAGGCGCGGCAAATTAACACCATTTGTTCTGCGGAGCATGCCTTCTTCTCAACACTACAAGCATATCTTATGAGGTTTGTCTAAATGTGAGGAGGGAAGCAGGAAAGGAGGAATCCACATGAATCGTACCACATTGTTTATATTGTCTTTCCTCTCTTTTTTTAAAAATCTACAGCTGAAACAGCCACAAGACACTGCTGCAAGTGTCTCTCTTTCTACTTTTACTTTCTACTCAAACGACTGCAAACCTTGTTACTTTTGTCATCTCTTCACAGTTGTGCCTTGAGTCATTTGCTTCTGCTTGTCGCCGCTGACGGAGATCAAAACGTGAATAAAAGTCAAAACGTCTGAGCCTCTGCAGAGAACCGTCGCCTCAGTCAAGATGCTGCACCATTAACACATCACAATCCCTCAAAACAAACGTGTTACTCAAACCCTAAACACCCTCCCATTACGAAAAGAAAAAAAAAATCCTGTTTATGCCAGAAAAATATTAATCAAAATGGTCCACCATATGCATGCTTGAGGAGGAAAAGGAAGGAGGGAGGAGGAAAGAGCATCTGGATTCTCCCTGACAGGTTGTTTTGGTACTCCAAGTCTGGGCTGACTAGAATATTGAATGCAGCAGCCCTTTGCATTTGCACACAAAGAAAGAGCCACATGCAGAGGAATACAAACACAGCCCGACTTCCACCTGGCCCACCGCCCCCTGCGTGCACCCAGCAGGGATTCCCTCTCCTTTTTGAACCCTGAGCTCAGTCTCTCCTGCCCCCACTTTCCATCCCTTCTTGCTTTAACCCTTCTTTTTCTATTTATTTACTTTCTCTTTATCTCTGCTCTCTCCTTGCCCTCCTCCTCCTTCTCCTCCTTGCCTCCAAGATAACAGCATTATTAACTGCCCTAGTTGACCTACACTCCTGATAAACTCATCCTGCTGAGGGTCTCCCTGCTGCTGCATGAGGATTACGCTCTGCTGCACGAAAGAAAACCGTAAAACGCGGCGTTGATCAAAAGTAAGTTTGCACGAAGAGAGATGGCGGATAATGATGCACACACTCGGATGAACCCTTGCTTTCCTTGAAGCAATGCCTGCCACCTTTCACGTCAAAGTTTTAGACAAAAGTCATCATTTGTTAAAAAAAAAAAAAAAAGGAAGATAAATTTTGGTCACACATTGGAAATAATATGCTGGTGAAGATTCTCAGTCGTCCAGGACATGATAAAGTAAAAAAAAAAAAAAGTTTCAATACAGAAGCAACTGGACTTTATTTGTAGTAAAGCATGGGTTGTGAATTACTCTCAGCTACTATTTAGCTCATTATCTTTAAAAATCACTGCAGAATAGTCATTTTTGTGTAGGATAAGGAAGATTAACTGAGGCTGCTGTCTTGAATTGCATTGACACCAAAGTTAAGTTATAGACCTTAACCTCAAATTTACTTTCCGAAGATTTCACTAATGTCCGTTAAACGATTCACAGAATAATTTTGCTAACTGTACACACAAACATTCCCACACGCACATATGGAAAAACACCATTGCTTCGCTTTGGGGCAATAAAAACAAAAGGGAGGGACACTCTGTGTAGTATTCATAGCCAAATGTTTAAAATGAAATGTTTAGAGAAGGTAATAATTGTGAAATTACATTAGCTACTAATTAGCTGATTATATGAAAGCAGTTTGATTAGCTGGAGTGGAAGTAGAGCCGGATGTGGGCCAGAGATTTGTCAGCTGTGCCTCAGCTGCGCAAGAGCTGAATAACCTCTTTACTACAGGTGCATGCTGGGAGGAGCTAAGTCTGAGAAGATGAACAATACTTAGAGAATCAGCCTTTTTTTTTTTTTTTTTTTTTGGGAGAATGCTCATTTCGTAAACACAAAACATTCTCCTACACGGTAAAGTAAAAAACTAAATCAGCAAAAAATTCAGATCGAGGTTAAGAAGAAGTTGGAGTAAGAGAAGATGCAGAGGCAACAAACGACTTTCTTGAGGGGGGAAAAAGAAAAAGACTGAGCGGATGAGGGAAGGGATGAAGTGTTGCTGCACTTGGAAAGCTGCCGCCACATCTGCTCGTCCATGATGTCGGCGCCGCAGCCGTCAGCTGTCATTTTGGACCGCAGTCAAGTGGAGCAGAGGTACCGCCTGGCATCCAACCTCCCTGTTTTTCTTACCAAGAAAGATGGGGTAGTCTTTCTGCAACTTCTAAGCTCTTTTTTCTTTAGCTCGCATCGTCTTTCAGCTCTTGACCTTGTTTGTTTCCATAAGAAAATTTTGTAAAAACTCAGTGAGGTACAGTTTTGCTCAGTTAGCTGTGGTAGCCATGTTGGTTTGAATTGACTCCACAAGTTAAGCAGTTGCAGAAGTATTCTTCATTGAAATCTCTCCAGTGGTTTTAGGAGATTTTTTTCTTTTTTTAACAAAAGGTGAATTTCAACAGTCATTGCAAAAATAAAAAAATAAAAAAATTGTGCAAAACTATTCCAAAACATGTGGCACTCATATATGTTAAGGATGATGCCCAGACATGACGACGCCTAATTTCAGGTCAATAACTCAAATTTGTAGCCATTTTTGCATATTAAAAAAATGAGTGGGCTGCGGCAGCCATCTTAAATTGGACCGGCTCCAAAAGTTAATCAGTTGTAGATGTACGCATAGTGATTATGGTAGGAACCACTGTTTTGTGCACTAACCACGCCTTGCAGCCTCCGGAGTCCCAGGGCGGCACTAACGACCACCAGCTGTTCCTGATCCTGTCTGAGAAGACGCTGTATTTAAGGGCCTGTGTGTCAGCTTCTCTCCACTGGAACATTAGATACAAAGAGGTCCTCTGGATGGTTTCTTTTCCGTCTTTCATCCAAGACTCCATCAGTCCAAGGAGTCACAACAAACTCAGCCTTATAAGCGCAATGATGAAGTCTTTTGGATGAAAGACGAAACGTTTCAACAAAAATAAACCATCCAGAAGACCTGACTTAACTCTGATAGATTTTTTTCTACCTGGATTATTGAGCATGAACTTACATACTAACAGCAAGGCTCACCTATGAGAAAAACTAATCTTGTTTTATTTCCTCGTGCCTCTAGTTCCTGATCTCCCCTGTTGTGGAGTGTCATCTTGGTACCTTCTCCTAAGTCTTTCTCTTGGTGACGTTCCGTGGACATCTGGGCATTCCTCCAACAATCTTCAGCTCTTGAAGGGATGTGACAGCCTTTGAGTTCTGACCTACTACTCTTTCCGCCTGTACCCTTCTCCATCTTGGTTCTCCAAGTCACTCCTGGAATCTCCTGATTCCCTCTAGACCTCTGAAACACAAGGATGAAGTAAAAACTCTCCTACAGACTGATTAACCTATTTTCTGCCGTACACGTCGCACTGTCATATAAGTTGCATCAGTCCAGATATGTCTAAAGTGGAACATCCATAAATACGTTGCATCTATTACACGTCACCGCTGCTGCGTTGCGTTTGTTACGCGTCACCGCTGACAACCCAGAAATGTGGGCCGGTGTTGTGCCAAAAATCGATTGGCTGCCAAATGGTGGCCGCGGGAGCGTGCACAGAAGAAATTTGACAAAAATTTAACAAGATTAACATTTAAAAAAAAAATATATATATATATATATATTTCTTTGCTCTAATATATAACGAAGGTGTGTTTCAGTCTAAGTTTTCCTTAATAAATGCACTTTGATGGTCAAATCAGCTGCATTTCAAAAGCCGATTCGCGGCAGTGGGAGCGCGCAGAGGGACGACTCGCTGTGCATTTTTTTCTAAATTTAACAAGATAACCACCTAAAAACAATATTTGTTTGCTTGACTTTATAGTAAAGGTGTGTCTCAGTTGAACTTTTACTTAATGAATGCACTTCAATGGTCAAATCAGCTGCTTTTAAAATTTATTTGCTATCTCAGTGCTACGGGAGCGCGCAGAATCAGGAAGGAGGAACGCTGTGCATTTCTTTGAAATTTAACACGATAACCACCTAAAACAATATTTGTTTGCTTGACATTATAGTAAAGGTGTGTCTCAGTTGAACTTTTATTTAATAAATGCACTTCATTGGTTAAATCAGCTGCATTTCGCCTTGGTGGCGCAGCGAAATGGAGCTGATTTGACGGTTGCTCCAAGCAGTGAGCAGAACGAAGTTGGCTTGGTATGGCAAGCCGATTGTGTCATTAATAGCCACATTTACTTATTACATGATCATCGGCATGCCACACTACTCGAGTGCCATCTAGCGGCTGAACATGGTAGTGTTCAATAGTTTCAAGGTTAGAATTAATGAAAACAGTCATATCTCAGCCAAAAAAATGGTTTAATTAATATGGGAACAAATCCATAAATATGTTGCTTCGGTGTAAAGTCACAGTTCATGCAAATTATGCAAAAAAATGATTTATAGGCAAAACAATATGGTATATTCTAACCTTGTATACTGTGGATGTAGAAACTCACCATCTCTTTGCAGCTCTCCCCTGAGAATCACTTCACTTGTAAATTTATTTCACCTGCCTGTGTGTGGTCTGCTCACTGTCAGTTTATCTACTGAGTCCATCAATTTATACAATCACGTAAGATTACTTTCTGAAAGTTTCATTAACGTCCCATCAGTGATTCATGACATATTTCGCGAACAGTTCAGACAAACAAACGCACAAGCAAAAACATCATTGCTCGACCTTCACCTTCAGCGGCAGGCGATAATAATTTGTGGCTCCATCATTTGATGCATATTATAAGTGTCACTTGGGTCTGGAGTATTGATAAATAATGGCTGGTGAACCTTCATCCAAACAACCACCAATCCATCATGGACATCTTGCCATTAACGGCCCAACAGGATGCATTACTGTCGAGCATTTAGCCAAATTATCATCAAACAAAGAATTTAAGTGTTCCATTGCATTAGTCAGGGTTGTAAATAATGGCTTCATATTTAGGCACCGCCATTAAGAATCACCGACAAACATCAGTTATTCAACACACTCTTCACTCCCCCAACACCCATCTGCCAAATAAAACTGAGATGAGGATGAGAAGAGTACGAGAGAAGGAAAGAAAGCAGACCAAAGTTCATGCTCAATAATCCAGGTACCAATCCAACAACGTTCAGCCAAGTCATCTGAATTTTTTTTTCTGCTGTGACATTTCAACCTTCATCCATCCAAAGGACTTCTTCAGTCTGAGTAGCCATTAAAACAAACTGATGCACAAACAGCATCCTCCATTGTGGGGAAAAAAACCCCAGTATTCTGGTGATAAGATGGCCTCCGGGGCCTGCCCTCTCCCCCATCAACTCCTCTGAAGCAACCACAGCCAAAGTGGTTCAAAACACCAAAGTCCATGCTCAATAATCCAGAAAAGCAGAGTTTAAAAAATAAATTTTTAAATGATGATGGGCAAGAAAAATGATATGGATTGCTCTCTCTAAGTTGAGAGTGAGGTTCTTCCTCAGGTGGAGGAGTTCAGGTATCTCAGGCTCTTGTTCACAAGATAGGGAAAGAGATTTAGTTTTCCAGGAGGGACTTGGAGTAGAGCCGCTGTTCCCGTACAGTGAAAGGAGCCAGTTGAGGTGAATTGGGCATCCGGTAAGGATGCTCCTTGAATGCCTTCCTGGGGAGGTGCTTCAGGCATGTCTGACTAGGAGAAGACCCAGGTCAGATGGATGGATGGATATTTTATTTCACATAAAAATAAAGACTGGACATTTCTTGAAGGGATGCATATTGTCCACCTCCGCACATGCGTGAGTTGTTGCGGTTTGTATCAAACAGAATTTCTAACCAAACGTGTAAAACTGATTAAGTTCTACTCATATTTGCGTTGTTAAGCTTGATTAGCTCTGGTGGCCATCTTGAATTGGGTTTACTCTTAAATTTGGACAGTTTTAGATGTCAAACCGTTGATTTCGTCAACTAAAATCTGTTTGAGGCATGAAACATTTTGCTAATGACACACAAAGTCACAGACGTGCGTTAGTTGGCTACAAATGGAGGCATGTTTATGGATCCGGAGCAGTCATTGGACTGAAAAGAAACACTATGAAGAGGAAAGAATGGATTCAGGAGATGCGTTTGTACGATGAACTGTTGTGCATTAGACAGCCAGGCATCAGGGTGATGAAATAAATAAATAAATAAACTGTCTCTTGTCTGTGTGTTGCTTTGCTGTGTGCTGTGGTGCCTGGTTGCCCATGAATATTCCATGAGGCAGAGAGTGGGGAAGTGTGCTGCCTGGAACATCTGGTCTGGTCCACAGGGACCCTCGTGGCGAGAAAGCTGCAACTTCAGGAGGAAAGCAGAGGAAGGAGGGCTAATATGCCAATAAAATGAAGAGAGGGGGGGAAAAAAAAAAGAAAGAAAAACAGCAGCAATCAGCAAGCCTGCGCATCATATGGTTGATTTGTTTTGCTAATTTGATTTTAAGACCAGCAGCCCGAGCTAATGCAAAACAAACTGAACGAATGGATCCAGAGCACAAACGAAACCACATCATCAGGGTCCTCTTTTTCTGCAGCTTCTCCGCTGCGGTTCTATACAGAATACGCTTGCACGCTGAACGGTTCAAATCAAGGCTTTATGTTTTTGTTGGAGTTGTTTAATTTCGCCGAGACGCGATCAAGAAAGCTGAATGTGCGTGCAACTTTTTATGATGCTGACATGTACAACCCCGATGCCGAGGACGTTTGGGACGTTGTGTAAAAAGTAAATAAAAACAGAATTCATCAATTTTCACATCTTATAAACCCACATTTTATTCACAATGGGACATAGAAAGCGCATCAAATGTCATAAATAAGAACATTTTTGGTGATTAATTAGAATTTTATTGCAACGACATGTGAAAACAGTTAGGATGGGGTCATGGCACTGTAAAGCATCCCCTCTTCTTTTAACAACATCCTTTAAATGTGCAGGAGCAAAAGAAGACCAGCTGCTGGAGTTTTAGGAGGGTCCCATTCTTGTCTAATGTGGGATTCAATCCGTTCAACAGTCCTGGGTTTTCTTTGTTGGATGGGAGCCCATGTTCTAAAACCTGTATACGTTGTCCTGCATTGATCGTGTCTCTCTAAATGTGCAGCTGCCCATGCCACAGGCACTAATACCCCCCTCCCCAACCCCCAAATCAGGGTGGTGGAGCCCACAGCATGCCATTCAAACACACACGCGTGGCTTTTGCAACATGTCTGCTAGATCCATCCATCATCTTTATCTGCTTGTGCCTTTTTGGGTCATGGGGGTCACTGGTCCCCATGTCCAGCAGTCAATGTGTGAGAGGCGGGAGACACCCTGGACACATACGCTTCAACCCTTCACTCTTTCACTCACACTTAAGGACAATTTAGAGTTATCAGTCAGACTAACATGCACGTTTTTGGTTTGTGGGAGAAAACCGGAGTGCCCGGAAAAAAAAAAAAAAGCCTTGCATGAGAACTTGCAAACTCCACCCAGAAAGGTCCACCAGCCAAGATTTGAACTGGCAACCTGCTCGCTGAGAGGCGGCCGCTCTACCAACTGAGCCACCGTGCAACCATTCTGCCAGATCAGTAAGTTGAATGTGTGCGCGTTTTCTTCAACTCTCGTCTAAAATTTAAATCTTTTACTCAACAAATCGGTGTAAATATGAACGAGTGCATGAAAACTGTTGGACTTCTCAATCCCAAACTGCTCTTCCACAGACGTCACCATGATTTACCTGTTTTCAGTCACTTTGGCTCTTGACTTGGGTACGAAAACAAATGTGTTAGTCGACATACTGTCACCATTTCAATATTTCACACTTAATACCTACTGATTAGAAAATTTGTGGATTTTCTTTATTAATGTATACATTTTTGAAAATATGCTTTAAGTAGACAGGTAAGAAAGCACATAAGTTACTTTTTTAATCTTTCTAGACATTGTGTCTAATCCAGCAACCTGCATGCGCTTGTATGCTTTGATCAATTTATTTCAAGGTCCTAGAGTATAACAGTGCAACAAAATATTATTTTCTTAACATGTTTTATCAATTGTTCAATTCCTAGAAAAGACATTTTCGCAGTAGTTCTGCAAATGAAAGTGAATAAGATTATTTACACACACATGCACTGAGCAAAAATAAAAACATGTTGACTTGTAGCTGCATAGAGACACACGGTTCATGCACAGGCTGCAACTGTGATTAAAAAGATGATAGTTTTCTGCAGCACATTTTGATTCAAAGAGAATGGAGCGAATGGTAAACAATTTCTGTTTCTGATTAAAAGAGGATGTTCTGAGTCATATGATGAGGTTTCCTACACTGAAACACCTCAAGGTTTTCTGCTTTAGAAAGCGTCTGACATTCCTGTTGAGGAACAAGAATACCAGCCGTTTTCCCCAGAACCGTGCGTGAAGGTCAACCATGCACACGGCGTCTTTGCATTGACAGAGACGTTCTTCGAATCAAAGCAGATTGAAGCTAATTAATTTGTAACTGTGATTCCACCTGCGACTTACAATAAAAGTTTTTAAAAAAAATGTTTGTTTTCTGGTTTTGTAAATGTGTTGGTTTATTTATGTGAACGCTCCCGTTTTGCTCTTTAAGCCAACATGTTTTATTTTAACTGTTCAGAAACCTCGATGCTGATATGAAGGAAGGCGTGGAGGCAGGTTTAAGATGCTCAGATGACTGCTGTGATTTTAACATTGCACATGTGTTGATTTTTGCATTTTTATCATTTTTCGTCGCATTGAGCTACGTGCAGGACAAATGAAGGCCGTTCATCTGTCGCCATCTGCCACCGACACGTCTCACAAGATGCTTCGAGTTTACGTTGATGACTCTCAGCTACTATCACATCTTATTTTAAACCAGTATCTGCAAATTTATGGAGTTTTTTGTGTTGACTAATGCTGATTAGCTGTAGCAGCCATCTTTAAAAAAGGCTGGCTCCAAAACAATCAGTTGTAGATGTTACGTCCTGAGAGTTTCATGATATTTGTCCACTGATTCATTTGCCTTCACCTTTGTGTGATAATAAAACAAAGAAATGATGAGCTGAAGCTCACAGACACAAACAGAGCTGCATGTTCTGGTTTAAAAAGGAGCCTCACACTTTATAGGTAAACATCTGGACACAAACTTTGACCAAAACAAGATGAAGCTTCAAAATGGTTGTTTCAAATTTAAAACCCTCACCTCCAAAATCACCATCAAACTTTAAAGTCTACTTTTCTTGTGCACTATTTTATGAGGTACAGTAAGGTCAAAGACTGGAGTGTGTGTCCTCTGTCATTTCCATTTTGCAGGGGTGAGTAGCAGCAGCAGCTGGTGCCTGGCGCTGGGAGGACTGGACAATCAGGGTCAGGGTACTTTGTCCTGGATACTGGATCATGGAGATCCTCTTATTAGGGCAGAACCAACCCAGTGATGATTGTGCCTCCACGCGCAGCACCTGAGCACGGCTCGTCGGCTGGCTCTTTTCCAACAATAATGCTGCTGTTTCTATTTTCACTCTCGGAAGACTTCATTACGACAGCAGCTGTTCAGCACTCATACGCTTATTTGTTGCAGGTTGGCTCCATGAAAATAAAACAATCAATGGGGCTCAATAATTATTGCAAATACCAAGTTATTCTGCTTTTTGTTTTCAAAAGCTTCTTAACGTTGACGTGCAACTTATTTAAGCATAAAACTAAAGAAAGGAACTAGTTTTTCCACACAAAAAAATGCAAAAATTACATTAAAGTTGTCTATTTGGGAATTTTATGAAAAGCAGTTTGTCTCAAACATGCATATGTTCCCACTTAACAACAAAAATGTGAATATATAATTTGTAGACTCTTTTTATGTTAAGAATCAATTAAAATGCTCATCAAAAATATTAAAATTAATGAATTTTCTTTGTGTGGAAGGGGAGTCAGTTTTGGAAAATTCACAATAACAAAATCCACCATAACATAAAACAATGTTTTTTGTGATATATTATCTTTTCCCCTTTCATTTTGCCTGAGCTTGTCTTCTGCACCGCCGTCAGTGTTGGTGGACCTTTGTGTCCGCCAAAAATTATTGCAACTTTATCAACGTCAATTAAATGTTAACAAGTATGTAAACGAAAAGTTGCATTTGTTGTGTTGTCTAAATAAAGTCCTTTTTAAATTATATGTATTGACACATCTTTCATCTTTATGTCTGTTCTTAACACAGAGCTGAATGGAGTGGAGGAATCTTCTAATCCAATATCTGCTGATGGATTGTCTGTTTGTTCATAATTTCTGTGGTGAGAAACATCATGATCTGACCTCATCCATCACACACACATACACACACCTTACCATAATTTCAGCCAATTCCACCTGAGACCACCACATCCATAAACAAAGCACATTTACACACGTGTACTGGTCCCGAACCCTTCCTCCACGACAGACGTGACCTTTCCATCTTCAGCCCTCGACTATTCACGCCCACACGCAGCAGGGTTGCTCCGTTCGACCCGTTAGCTTCGCCATTTCTTCACCAGGTGTGACAGTCAAGCGCCATTGAACATCTGTGGCTTTGAGCTGTTTACGTGTTTTAATTATTACAACATACTTTCTGATTTGAAATCAGTTGGACGGAGCATTTTCCAATGCTGTGTTTCCTCTTTAAGGGTTTTAGGTAACAGAACAAAATGGCTCAAATTGAAAAATGATTGTTTTTAATAAAATAAAAATTATTCAGAGGCATATAATTTTCCTAACATTGGTGTTGTGACTTATTATTGCTGTTTAAAGTGTGTGTGTGCATTTATATATCTATGTGTACATTTTTTTATTTATACTGTATATGTACTATATATATCTATATATATCTATATATATCTATATAT
>JARVLU010000599.1:5623164-5633854 GCA_031762415.1 Simpsonichthys santanae | reverse complement strand
AAAGAACCCCCCCCCCCCCAATAATCAAGCCCTCCTGGGTCTTCTTCGTTGGAGCCCATTAAGAGTCAAAATGTGATGGATGGTGCGATCAAAAAGTGACATACCTTGACCTTGGAGTTAAGCTTGAATAGTTTTGAATGGGTTTTTTGGTACTTTTTGCACTACTTATCTGACCAACCTGGGGTCGCATTTCCTCTTGCATCCATCTCCTGGGAGTTTGGTTACAGTCTCATAAACCTAAATTTTCTTTAAGAATATTGGCAGTTGTGATAAGAGGATCTTGAATCTGCTTGGAGACGGTCTTGTAGCCTTTACCTTTGACATGAATATTGTTGGATAGTTCTATGATAACAGAGGTGTTATCACTTTGGGAAACACTTGATCATGACCCACTACAAAAGCTCTAATAATATCACGTCGGTCTAAGACAGTCCAGTTTAGCCGTACATGGGGCTCCACCCCATTACGTTGCCACGTTCAACCGATCACCCCCATACTTATTCTCATTTTCTTCCTTTGAGAAACTACAACTAAGCTCCCTAATTGCATTCAGGCTAGCTAAGTTAGCTATTAGGGGCGTGTTGGATTCAGGCGGCATGAGCGCTGCCTTTATCTTTTTAGCTATAGGGGAAGGGGTTTGGTTCGACATGCAATTTGGTTCAGTAGATGGTGCATTTGGTTCTGTTGACAGAGCGGGGTGCCCTGGTTATAATAGTCAGGGAAAGTCGGGGGGGCTTCTACCCTGAGCCTGTTAGACTCATGAATCCCTAGTCAGGATTATCACTGTGAAAATCACTGTGCTGCTACTTGATGGTTGACACGTGCTGCTGACCATCCACGATGCTGATTTCATGCTGCCGTGTTCATCCGTGCTCATCTGCTCACGCGGACTCATGTTCATGCTGCTGTTGTTTGGCGCATTGTTTTGTACTGCTTTAGCGTATTATTAGTTTAGCATGTTTCTTAGTTCATATCTTAGATCTTATTACACAACTTGTATTTTTGTTGGATGTAACTGGGACCCATAGTTTCGTTCCACCTCATGTACCACATGTAATGTGAATGACAATAAAGACACCTTGACCTTGAAACACTGAGGTGTTTATAAGTGAGTGGGAAAGGTTAATAAGAGTGTGGGAAGAGCTTACAAAGCCTTAAATACATTGTATATTAGGGATGCACAATATTATCGGCATGGTATCGGTATCGGCTGATATTAACGTTAAATTTAAATATTGGACATCGGCCATTCCACTGAAGTAACTCGCCTGTATAAAAGGCAACACAACGCGATGACGTCACGTGCGTCTACCTGAGCTCACGGCAGAGAGGAAATTAATATAAGAAATAAGAAATTATTTCACTTTTTTTTTTTTATAAAGGCATGCAGATATGTACGTTAGACAGTTACTGAATCACTTTTCAGGAGAAATGAAGCATTGTTTCAATGAGGCTACAGCAAATCTATGTTTGTAGTCCACAGAAGCTCAGTGTGGGAGCATCGGTGTAATTTCAGGTAGATCAGGGAGTCAGCAGGTGTTGTGCTGTGCAGGCTGCTGCAGTGGTCCACCGTCCTGTAAAATGGGAGGTGTTTGTTATTGACGTGCTCCCCTCACACTATTACTGAGCCCTGTGGTGGCAATCTGTGTCTCTTCTATGTATTTTCTCTTCCTTCTCTATCTACTGTATCTGCCAGCGTGCTACACTGTCTCCTTTGTCATCTACACACTCGCGCACCTTACTCAGCGGCTCATCTCGATTCCTAATCTTCTAGGGGAGAGGGAGAACGAGTTCAGAAGGAGTATAGTCTCCTTGCATGGCTGCGTGTATCAATATCTGTTCATTGATCTGGCCTTGCCTCTCGTCCTCCATTCATCCAGATATAGATTGGTTTTCCCAGCAGGTATCTGGGCCTATAATCTGACTGATGGGCGTAGTGCGTGAGGGAGGGTGTATTGAACCAGGGTGTCCCACATGCCACTAGAGTGTGTTAGGCCACTGAGCAAAAGGGACCGTGGAGGGGGGACGACGACATTCAATGTCAGATGCTGTGCAGAGGCTCTTTTATCACTTTATTAATCAATGCAGTGCTGTTTTATCCAGTCGTATATCATAACCTTCAGCTCATTCAGGAGATGGTTGCTATAACTTTTAGTTTTTGTAACTTTGATACTTTTCAAAATACAGTGTATTGACCTTGATTTACAAATATTTCCACGTAGGAATACTTTGAAAACTCTTTAGGCTCAAAAATAATAGTGCTCTTTAGCATTTTGTTCTATATTTGTCTTCCTTTGCTACTTTAAGCTACCGTTATGCTTTTAGCTAGTTTTTGCAACTTTTGGGTTTTTAGCTATCTTATGCAACTTTTAGCTATTCTTTTTGCATCCTTGCTACTTTTGGTTTTGAGTTAGCCTTTGGCCACATTTAACTTTTAGCAATTTTTAAACTAGTTTTACCATTTAGCTAACATTTAGCTAGTGCTTTTCAACTTTTATTTAGCATTTTGCTGATTTTTAAGCTATAATTTTTTGCCTTTATGCTCAAGCTAATGTTCTGCCTTTGTAGCCTTAACATTTCAGCTTCATCTTCAGCAAGTTGGTGCTCAGTATTCACACTGAATTTTTGTAGGAAAAAAATTTTTTTTTTTTTTGGGTTAAATTAATTTTTGTAAAAATGTATTATATTAATTGACAATCAACAACTATTGTATGCCAGTAAAAAAAAACTCACCACATAGTTAAAATTTATAAGCAAAATGTATCTTTGGTTTTAGTGAACATAAACACGTTCAACAAAAAAGTCAAGAAACTGTAGATAAGGTTTTGCTCAGTGTGACAATGTGTGGGATGTTGTAAGTGGTAATTATTGTTTCTCACCTGCAGCAGGTACAAGTTAGTGTGTTTCCAGCTTGAATGCAAAAATGAAAAGATTTAAAAAATATGTTTTTCTTCTTAGAAAAGTCCAAACAAAATCACTTCACACTAGATTTGATCACATCTGCAAAACAAAAAGCATTATTCACTCACAATCTTACAGTTTTTATGTAAAACAACCTTTTTAAAAACACCAGTTACTTTAATCTCAAACATTAATTAGACTTTAGACAAAGTGTTGCTACTAATCTTGTACTATAAAGAATAGTTTGCTTTGTTTTTATTATTTTAAATTATTGTGGCTTTTTTTACGTGAATGAAAATTTACTTGTTTACGTAAAAGCATTAAAAAAATGTGCTACTCTTTTGTTCTTCCTGACAGCAAATTAAACTACAGTATAAATAAAACACATTTTTCCATTCTTAGATGTTTCGGGAAGGATTTGTTTTAGTTGTTTCTGAAGTATACCACAGTTAAGATCATTTTTAGAGAAAATTTAAGAAAAAAAATAAAGTCTGGGATTTCTTGAAACATTGTTTTTCATTAGACTAAAATAATATGTTGACAATTAACAAAGTCATAGCCATTTTGATTAAAATTCTAAAACATGCAGCGTTGATCTGTTAGCCCTTGGAGTATAAGTTCAAATCTGTTTTGTGATTTTTCTATCCACATGCACTGACACAAGCACACACATTATTTCTCTACCTTTGCTTTTCGCAGCAGGTGATGAAAATTAATCTGTGTATTTTGTCACCCTAACATTAGTATTATCATGTATCAGGTTGCAGTTCAAACCTAATAAAATGCAATCTGTGGTTTGACGTAAGTGAAAAGGTTTGAATGCATTCGGTCTATATGTGTCTGTGCTGTGATGTGCGATCAGTGCCTGATCATAAATCAGAGGCCCTCAGGCCTTGGAGGGGGGGGTTGCCCAGCTCATGGCTCCTTGTGTAATTACAAAGCTGACATTTAAACAGCAGCAACCATATTTCACTCTGGGCCGGACGAAGAGTGGTCCACTGATGTGGAGTAAAAAGTTTTCAACCAAAATAAATAAATAAACAGACAGGGGGGGAAAGAAAAAGAAATCAATTAGAGATAGAATGCATTCTAATATCATGTTAATGGACCCACATATTAATTATTCAGCAGCGACCATTTTGTCTGCTTATTAAAGTGGCAGCTAAGAGGAGAAATGTGCAGCATTACTCTGCCCTGGCAGCATCATTACCACTTAGCATCACTACTCACAAGGCTGGAAACAAAGTACGGACCTCTGCGTTTGTGTTGTACGGCTGACTTGTGTGTTTTGTCTTTTACATAATGTTTGTGTTTATTATGTATACACTTTTTAATAGATATGTTATTTACCACGTGTATACTGCCAACATCATTTTAGCGAGACTAAATGCTTCATGTTGCATCATGTCTCAAGTACCAACTTAATGTTTGTCTTTCCTTTTAGAAATCTTTATTAATCAGCGCTCACGCTGCTGTTTTCCTGCTTGTGGTTTCTTCTGTATGTTTTTTGTAGTTGAACTCCGCATACTTGGTTCTATTTGACCAATTCTTACATTTTAATGCTTAGCTTGATTGGTAATGCTGTGCCATGAATTCAGTATTTGTAATTTTTATGCTTTATAAATTACAAAAAATAAGAAATTTTACTTTTTTCTTGTTCTCGAGTTTAAAATATAGATTACCTTGTTCTTTATGACTAAATAAAATAGGTATGTAGGCTCAATCATCCAGGTACAACAACAATAAAAGGTTAAATCATGAAACTGATCCAGATGACATGATTTAACCTTTTTTGTTGACCAAATAAAATAGAAATAATAATAATAATAATTTGAATCCCAAACTTTGCTTTTGTGAGAAGGCGAGCCTGTGATCAGCAAGTCACTGGTCCAATCCCCCGGACTGCACACCTGTCTCCACCCTCATTTGCACCACTCTGGGCCCTTGATAAGGACTTAACCCCCACCATCTACAGCTCTCTGCTCCACACAGAAGGCTGTGGTAGCTCGGTGTCTGTGGTTGCGTCAGGAAGGATATCCGGCGTAAAAACAATCGCCAAGTCTTTGTGCGAATTAGTTCGCTGTGACCTCTGAAGCAAGGAGCAGCCGAAAGAAGAAGAAAAAGCTGTGGTTTGGCTAAATTTAGTTTTTTTAATGTAGTTTTGCTAATATTTTTTAATAATTTATTTATTTAATTAATTAGCTTTTAGTCACAGTTGCACTAATTTTAATATTTTTTAATAATTAATTAATTAATTAATTAGCTTTTAGTCACAGTTGCACTAATTTTAGCTACATTTTGATCATTTTAGCTACACTTTGTTCATTTTAGCTTTTATCTACAGTATTGATGGTTTAACTTTTTGCTACAGTTTAGCAGATTTTTGCTTTTAACTTCCATTTTTTAAAGTCAAGCCATCAATTCAACCATTCTATGGTTTTGCTAAATTTTGTGGGTTTAGTTAAGGGTGTTAGCTTTTAGCTGGAGTGTGACAAACTTTACCGTTTGCCATTTTCAGCTACATTTTTGTTAACTTTAGCTCTTCTTTGCTATTTTATGCTTTTATTTATGGTTTTATTAACTTTACATTGTAGAGACATTTTGCTCATTTTAAATTTTTGATGAGTTTTGCAGATTTTTTGATTCTGGCTACTTTTTATGATTTTAATCTCTGTTCTGCTTGTGTTAACTTGGGGCCTTCTCCTACTCCGCTCCTGTTTCCTGGAATATCTTACAAAAAGATCTGAAGGTCTCGACCTTGACCTCGAAGTGCCTTCAAACATCTAAGTTCCTGGCAAAAACCAATGCAGACATGCTCCTGTTTTTAGTTTTCTACAGTTCTACTGTTTATTGTTTGTTTGTTTGTTTTTTCTCACTACTATTCCTTTTGACTGTCTTTTTTTTATTTTGTTTTGATTTGTTTAAAAAAATAAAATCGGAATGCCTCTTTTGTGACTATTTTCTTGTCGTTGTTAAATCCGTCCATTCTTTGTTAAAAGCAGGTCTCTCTTGTAAATGAGTCTGTGAGGCTCAATGGGATTAACCTGTATAAATTAAGGTTGAATGAAAAACAAAACCTTCAATAAACTTGAATAAATCATTCAGTACTCAGCATTCACAGTGTTTTTATTTTTATTTTAGAAAATTAAATTTCTCCAGATACACCAAGACTCCTTTTTGTATTTTTTATTCTAAATCAGTGAGATCGTTGCTGCTGCCGCTTTTGATTTTTTTCCACAAATTAATTATCTTCTCTTTTCACTCATTTTGTGCATACATAAGAGAATTATGTTTTTTGAAGGAATGGATGGGATACAGTATTTTAATCTGGAAAATGTTTGTAAATAAAAGTAAATATTTTGAAAAGTTTAATATTTATAAGAACCATTAGTCCTGACACTCAACATCTGAATGGGCTGAACTTTCTGATATAAGAATGGCTAAAACACAAAGTGCAGCACATGCAGAGGAAGGTCAATTTTAAAAGTTGCACAGAAAAATAACCAGGAAGTCAGTTTGTAATTGTTGAGTCAACATTCACACAAATCTAATGCAAAACTAAATCAACCATGCGTGTTTGTGTCTTTTTTCATTCGGGGTGTCTCAGTCTTCTTTAAAACAGACTGTGGTGGACCAAGACTGGGGGCGTTGCTCATAGGCACGTTGTTTCGTAATCCGTCCATGCATGAAATACATTACACGATGTGATCTGACTGGTATCGATCCAGAAGCTGTGTGTGAAATATGTTTGACTCCTGAGTGAAATCTTTCAGGTGGGGCAGGGAGCGGTGGTGGGTGAGTCTGAAGGCCGCTGTGGGCAGCCCCCGAGTCAGGAAACACTCGTGACGTTGAAGTTGTGAGACGTGGAGTAAAAATTTAAATTCCTCTTTGTCCTGCCGTCAACCTGCGCCTGCTGACTGCTCGGAGGAGCTGCTGCGTGACGGGATTCCTAATGACACTGCAGCAGCCATCGCCACAAATTGCTTTGACTTGATTTATTTCTCCTTTTACAGCCACCCCCCCCGCCACCCCCCGTCCCGTTCACCTCCCTCCCACTGTTCCTCCTCCTTCCTGCCCCCATCAACATTGCAACGCTGCCATTCGGTTCCTCTCTCTGTCTTCCTCTCTTTCTGTTTGCATAAATACAGTTTGCACCGTGCCAGTGGCAGGGAACATCTGTCTCGAGGTGCCCCTGCCACACAGCGTTAGAGTCAGGCAGGGTCTCCCAGTCCACTGCCTGGTCTGGAGAGGACCCTGTGGGCAGAGCTGGCCAGGACTTGCTGGCCTGTGAGGGGCGTCCAGCCGGAAACGTGTCCCCGAGTCTGTCCTGCTTTGCCTTCCTCTTGCCATTTGTGTGTTTGCACGCAAGCCTTTGTGGACGTAGACAAGGATTTTGTAGGTCAGACAGCAGCAAGGCAGCACAAACTGCCCCTCCATGCCCTCTCTCTCTCTCTCTCCTCTGCCCTGTCAGGTCTCAGTTCAACGCTCATGTCTTCCTGTTTACTTTTTGCACAGCCCCTACCTGTGTCGCTCAGTCTTGCAGCTGGGGAGCATCCCTGTGCTCAGTTGGACCAGTTTTAATCTTCTTACATTTAGGACTGTTTAAATAGTTTCAGTTCAGTTAAGGTGCTATTTACCTAACCAAAAGGGAACGCTATCAGGGGCGGCAGGCTGCCACTCACACAGCAGATAGCTCCTTCATGCAGCGGCGGCTCTGATAAAGCAGGGTGGAGTACTGTTTATTCAAACAGGGAGGGGATGTGGGGGGGCGTGCACGGAGCCCAGAATGAGCTGTACAACTGAAGCTTTATGAATCTTAAACTGATTCTTCTTTGTTTCTGTCTGGTTAAAGCTTAAAGGACACGTTGGTCCCCTAAAATCCCAACGGAGAGACTTCATTGTTGCGCAGTTCAGCGAGAGGCAGTCGGCTTGAAGTCACCGGTCCTTTGAGGATGTCATAAAATGTGTCAATTTTATTTGAGAACACCTACAAATATAAACATTACTTGACATTCTGCATGGCCAGGTTTCAAACTGTTGTGTGATTTGTTAGTGCACATAGATCAGTTTGTCAACTAAACTGCTCAAGGGGGCACAGTTACTGAGAGCCAGCAGCTCAGGGGCCGGACATCCAGCAGTTAGTCATTATGTAGATAAACTAACAATGACCTGTTGCCTTTTAAATTTGTTTATTTAGTTGTATTGAATTATACATTCAATAATCAGAACCCAACTGTGTAATTCAAATACATTAGAAATTATTTTCTTGCACGAAAAGTATTGATATTCTTGTGTGAAACAATATTAAAAACGAAAATGACACATTGTTTCTCACATATAACACAGATATTATTCTGGCATCTGACTTGCCAAATCTATTTTATTTTTATTTACCTATTGATGCTACAGGGTAGAAATGCAATGGTGGTCTGCCGAGTTTGAATGCAGCATTTCCTCAACCATTGTACAAGTAGAGTGCTGCGTCCGGTCAGCAGAACCGAGCGCCCTGCTAAACCATTTATTCTGCTGTTTTTTCTCATTTCAAACCTGCTTTTAGTTTAAATGAAGTCACTGGCAGACAGACTGAGTTGTATAACACTGCTAGATCAATCCATAGAAAATAATTCCCTCATGTAATATACATTTTTTAAGGTTTATTTTTCTAAATTTCTATTTATTTATTTATGAACTCATTGGTGGACCGTGCTGAAGTCACTCGCAGGCCAGAAGTGGCCCGCGGGCCGCCAGTTTAATATCCCTGGTGTATGATGTGGATGACTCTCTGCTACTACCACATCAACTTGTAGCTCAATATCTGTAAAGTTGTTTAAGTTGTAGATATTTTTTGTGTTTGCTAAGGTTGATTAGCCGTGGCAGCCATCTTAAATCAGTTTGACTCTAAAAGTTTGTTATAGATCTTTGATTACTTTGAGGGTTTAATTAAAAATTGAATGGTTTGCGAGATATTTTACTAACAGACACACAAACTCACGCAAGTACAGGTGATTACTTTATATCAAATAGGTTATTTGTTATATAATATCATTTTTATCAACATTCTGTTTGTATTTTTTCCTCAGTTTTGATACTTTATTATGTATTTTGTTTGATTAATTTTAGATTATTATTGAACTGATGTGTGTTATAACCAGATATTCTTAGTTTCATCAAAACTGACACGGATGACTTTGGTTCACAAGTGAAAAATAACCAGAAAATTAAAATCAAACCACTTACTTATTAGTTTTTTTTTTCTAATATAAGCCAGCATCAGTAAATATTCAGCCTTTTTTTTATTTTTTTTATTTTTTTATTTTTTTTTTGTCCACTTCACCCAGTTTGAGTTTTTACCTCCTGGTCTGAACATCCATTTTCAGTTTTATTCTTTAATTTCTTACATTTTTCCACCTTAAGCTCCAACATTTCCCCCTCTCAGTCACTCCATTCTGATATCTGTGACTGTCTCCCCCCATATCCATTCATCTTTTTCCCTGGCCTTTTCAGAGGCTGCGATATTTATCATCTTTATACCTGGAGGATTGAGGGCTGCGCGTTGGCCTGATAGATGGGCCAACCACTGATGTGCGAACACCTCGGGAGACACAAACCAGACAGCTATTTAGTAGCTGAACAAGACACATTGCTTCTCTTGTATTGTTTTCTAACTGCAAAGATGTGTGTGGGTGGGTGGAAAGAGGGAGGATTACAACGAGGAGGAAGGAAAGAGAGCAAGAGGACTGCAGCAGAAGCCGTCCTGAGAAATGCAGCGACTGTGCACGAGATGGGCCATTATCCATCTACTGCGTATCATCACGTTGTTGACAAATCAATGGCCCTGTCGGCCATGACTCCATGTTACAGCAAACATAAAGCACTCAGCCGGTGGGAGACCGCTGCAGAGGAGCACTCAGGGCAACGTAGCCAGGAGGAGCGTGTGCACGAACGTGTATCACTGTTGACACGCCGAGTTCTTGTTCAGCCTGGTTGTGTTTTACGTGCTCGTGCACAGGTGTGGAGGTGAAGTCTTTAATGTGGATGAACAGGAGCCGCTTGTGAAAGCTTCAAGCTGTTTGATCAATTTTAATACTCTTATAAAGCAAAAATATATAAATTTAACATGAAATAAAAAGATCTTTAGGACTCAAACTGACATTTTTCTGGGTTTGGGGGTGTGGGGGGGGTACTGAGGGGAGCGCAGCGCTCTTAATCTTTCCTTATAAACCCCTCCTTTAGCAGGCAGCATGGAGACGGATGTATTAATGTAAGTCCTGACCTCTTCCTGGTCAAAGCTGCTGCACATTATTTTCCAACAGTCTTCAGACAGGATGGGAACACAGATCAGAAAGGAAACTACATTTTTGCAAGGGCTGCGTGAATTATAGTGGATTGTAAGGTATTGTGCAAAAAAGTCTTGAGTCGTCCCTTAATTTGTTTTATTTTTGCTTTCATGGAGTCAGAGTCATTTTATCAGTCGTGGAGAAAGTACTCAAACACATGAATTTAACTAAAAGTACACAAACAGACTGTACTCCAATAAAAGTAGAAGTATCACATTAACATTTTACTGAAGTAAAAGTAAATGAGTACTGTACTTGCTTTTAAATACTTAAAGTATTAAAAGTAAAAGTACTTGCTGAATGTGTTACCTAATGCAATGGTCTACAATATCATTGTGTTCCTACTATATGTATATTTTATGTAATACATTAATGGTGTTGAGTCATTTTAATGAACAATGCTGCAGATAATGCATGTTTTTATTGTGTTTACTCTGTGACACAGTTCACAC
>JARVLU010000599.1:5598493-5608957 GCA_031762415.1 Simpsonichthys santanae | reverse complement strand
TAACGGCCGTATTAATGTTTCTAAATGTGTTTTAATGTGTTTCCAAGCAGTTAACTAACAAAATAACCTAAAAAAAATGAAAAAATGCTAAAACGCTGCAAAAAAAGTCTGCGCGGGTTGATGACGTCACTGGGGGGCGACGGCCGTATACGCGAAACGCCGTAAACCAAGTCTGCCGTAAACCGTATATCTTATGATTCCTTGTGGATGTTCTTTCATATTGAAACTCTGGCACAACAATTTCCTGCGGGATCAATAAAGTTCTATCTTCTCTTATATTGGTTGGAGGATGTTAAAAATGAAGCTGCCAGGAAAAAGACAGAGAGGAGATATTTGGATGTAGTTAGAGAGGACATGGAGGTACCGTAGTTGGAGTGAAGCCAGAGTGACATGGAGGAGGATGACCCCTGAAGAGGGAAAAGCCAGAAGAAAAGAAGAAGTTGTCACTGGCTTCACATCTACATTGAAGTCAACCTAATTCAAGATGGCCGCCACAGATAATGAACAATGGCTATACCTCAGTGACTTTAATAGCTAAAATTTGGTGTGGTAGTAACTGAGAGTCATTCACAACACACACCGAGCATGAGCATGTACCGCATGTACCTGTACTGTATTCTCATCAGTCTAAAACTCCAGTATGAAAAAAGACGGGCCTTTATTTACTTTATTTTAGTATTTTTTTACGTAGTGTGAAAAAGTATTTTGCAGGTTAATCACCCCGACAGGAGAGTGAGTTCAGTTTTGAAAGGTGATCTTTGCTTTTAAGGGTTGCACAGTTATAATGAGACGTTTGTCAGCGTTAGAGGTGTTGCATATTTTTAGACTTGGGAATGGATCTGGGCCATCTGGTCCAAGTCCTCATCAGAGCCCAGCCTCCTTCCTGGCGGCTGGCTGCAGCGTCACATCGACCAGCTAACCCTCTTTAGGTGTAAGACTGAGCTCTGCAGTTTAGCCTGTTTTCCCCTAAAATATTAAACTTGTTGTTTCTCAGTCTTTGATGTTTTACTGTGAAAGTACGGAAACAGAACTGTTGATGGAAGGGGAACCTAAATCTAAATTAATATTCTATTCCTGTTGTGTCTTTGCCTTTTCTCCATTTTCTATCATTGTTTATTGCTTCTTTGCTGCATTTTCAGCATCTACTGCAACTGCTTCACCACAATTACATCATTTTTAACCATTCGTGTATTAAAACTTTCTTCTCTTGCAAGAGTTGGGTGCTTTGAGTTTTGTAATTCTTCAATTCTTCTAAATTCTTATTGAAACACATTGATTTTTTTTTCAGATGCTTCAAACATTTTCTGCACAAGTAGCTAACAACTTGGCAACAAATACTCAATTTAGCTATTATTCTACTAATTGTTAGCCTTAATTCAATTCAGTTTATTTATAAACTGTATTGTCATGTCACTACAGAAGTTGTCTCAGTGCACTGTACAAAAATATTCACATGCATTAAAAATAATCTATTTTACTTGTTTTTATCTACAGTTTTGCTAATAAAGCTAATTTTAGCATTTATTTTGATCATTGTAGCTATTTTTGTGTTTAAAACTTTGAGTGATCTGCTTAGTTTAGCTTTTAGCTGATTTGCTGCCTTTAGCTATAGTTTTGCTAAATTTAGATTTAGCTTCTGTTTTGCTGCTTTTAGTTTTTAGCTTGTATTTTGTTCATTTTGACATCTGTTTTGCTCATTTTAGCCACTGTTTAACTAGTTTTATTCTCTTTTGTGCACTTTAGCTTCTATTTTGCTTGCTTTAGTCTCTGTTTTGCTCATTTTAACAACTTGTAGCGAAGTCATCCAGCACTTAGCATTCACATAACATCTTTATATAAAAAATATATTAAAAAAATCAGTTTCTCTAGTCTTCTTGTTTCCTGTCTAAACTAGCAGTTTTAAAAAGTTACCATCCTCTCTTCCTGTGTCTGTCCTCTCTGCCAGCAGCTGCTCCACTTCCCTCCTCGTCTCCTTCGCCCTCGTCCATTGGCCTTATGAGTGATAGCACATGTGCTGGGGGGGTGGAGGGTTCATGAGAGGCCCGCTGCTGAAATCCTAACCCCCTTTACCCCACCACTGTGAGACACAGGCCAGCTATGGACAGGACAGGGTGGAGCTGCGAGAGACAGATGCTGGGAGAGGAAAGGAAGGAGAGACTCTCGCAGTAAGAGGCTGCAGGAGGACAGAAGAGGACGGACAGAGGGAAAGTCTTGCAAGTTGATGTGTTTGGACATTGTGTGCAGTAAAACCACGGAGGAGACTCAGGTCTGGTCCTGTCCACTGTGAGGATGGCGGTACGGATGTTGATGGTGTGCGTGCTGGGTCTTCTCTTCTGTCAGGTAAGAACTATAATAATTAAACCTGCAGTCAACTAAAACAGAAATATACTGATTCATTTAGATTCTCAATATCCGTTTTGCAATAGACCTCACAGAATGAAATGAATGACATTTCCAGCATGGTGGCTCAGTTGGTAGAGCTGTTGCCTCTCAGCGAGAAGGTTGCCGGATCAAAACCCGGCCCTGGACATTTCTGGGTGGGGTTTGAATGTTCTCTCCTTACATGCGTGGGTTTTCTCCGGGTACTCCGGTTTCCTCCCACAGACCAAGAACATGCACGTTAGACTGATTGGTGACGTTAAATTGTCCCTAGTTGAGAGAGTGAATGGTTGTTTGTCTCTGTGTCCCTGTGATGGACTGGAGACCTGTCCAAGGTGTCCACCACCTCTCACACAGTGACTGCTGGACATGGGCACTAGTGTCCCCTGTGACCAGAAAAAAGGAAGAAGCGAGTAAAGATCATGGATGGATGGATGGATGGATGGATGGATGGATGGATGGATGGATGGATGGATGGATGATACAGCTCAGAGTGTGCACTGAGGATGACTCTCAGCTACTACTGTACCAATTTTAGTCAATATCTGGACAATTGGCTGAGGTACAGCCATTTTTTCCATTTCTTAAAGTTTGTTATCAGGTTAACGTCAAAAGTTATTCGGTTGTAAATGTACATCCAGTCATTACTTTCCAAGTGTTTTATTAAACTCCATTCAGTGGTTCATGACATATTTTGCTAATGCTACAAGCAAATGAACACACACAAACACACACACACATTGTGACGTGTGTCATTGGTGGTTTTCATTCATTCAACCTTTATTTAAACAGGTTAGTCCCATTGAGCCACGAGGACTCATTTACAAGACAGACCTGGGTTTTAACAAAGAGTGAAGACAAGAAGTACTGTATATGTTACCCTGGAAGTATCCTGCATGTTACACTGTCAGTGCTATGTTTGTTCCACCATACCTTGTATGTTACCCTGAACATACATGGTACCCTGTAAGTAACCTTTATGTTACACAAGTACAATACTTTGTATTTTACCCTTAACACACCCTGTATGTTACCCTTTAAGTACCCTGTATGTTACCCTGAGCATACCCTGTATGTTACCCTGTAAGTACCCTGTATGTTACCCTGTATGTTACCCTGAGCATACCCTGTATGTTACCCTGTATGTTACCCTGAGCATACCCTGTATGTTACCCTGTAAGTACCCTGTATGTTACCCTGAGCATACCCTGTTTCTTACCCTGTTTCTTACCCTGTACATAACACCATAAATATCTTATGTTACCATGAACATACCCTATACATTACCCTGCAATTATCCTTTATGTTAACTTGTAAGTATCCTACATGTTACATTGTCAGTACCTTGTATGTTACCCTGAACATACCTTGTACGTTACTCAGTAAGTATCCTTTATGTTACCCTGTGAGTACACTGTATGTTACAGTATGTGTAGGTACCAAGCTGTATTTTCTTCCACAAATAATTTTACAAAGTCTTGTAAAGAGTTTAAGTTGTTTGAGCACTTTCTTATTGCTGTGAAATGTCCATCACAAGTTGGAGAACAGAGTAGTCTGGCTGTGTTATAGTTAAACCATTTGCACATGAATTGTGATCCAACTGCCTCGTCCAGATTTTGGCATTTCTGCATCCTACTTCTGCATAGTGTGATCTTGTTTGGAGAATAACCTTTTCCTGCCCTGCACTTCAAATATACAGTTTAGATTTTTCACCTGAGTGATGTTCTTTATCGAACATCTACTTCTTCTCATCAGCGGAGGCACCACTCTGGCTGAGCAATCAGAGCCCGTGACTGAACTAAACATGTCATCGTTGTTGGAGAGGGGGTGAAGCAGTGTTTTGAGAAGGACGAGACCCCAGATGTGCAGACAAAAAGACCTGGGGCATCATTAGTAGGCCCATGTCTGCAGACGGCACAATGACATCCAAAATGGATGGCAATATAAACTGACTTATTGCCGAGCTCGTGTCCAAATACCATCCGTCTTTCTGTGTTTGGATCAGTAATGCAGCCCAGGTTAAGCAGATGATCTATCTTGTTGCATGTTAACAATGTTTTGTAGCTCTATATGATGAATAATTCAGACTTTTATAGTTACTGAAGATTTCCCTGCCTAGTTTTTTCATCACCGCTGCCAAAAGGCCAAAGTGGACGGTTACCCAAGAAAACTATATTTGAATTTGTTAGAAGTTTGAGGAGAGTTTCTGCTACATGCAGAGACATGTTGTCTCTCATATAAAGACTTTGTAAAAACTAATGTGTTAATGTGTTACTTGCCTTATAGTTGCTCTCTTTAGTAGAAAAACATTACACATTCTGTTTTTCTTCCACTGTGTAGAAATGTGCAAAATGCTCCATTTATCTTTTAATTAGCATTTTGATCAAGTTTTTCTTCTTGTATTTATTTATTTATTTATTTATTTATTTTTACAAAAATACAAGCATTCCTTGGAGAGATGCATGTTTCCTGTTGCTTTTCATGTCAGATTTGTAATAAATTTGGTCAAACCTTATGTTATATGATATAGTGTTGTAATCTCATGCATAATTGCTAACTATCACACTCAAAGAACGACTTGCTCGGCTACTTCCACGCCAAGTTTAAGCTTAATATCTGTAAAACTGGCAGCCATATTTCTGTTGCTTAATGTTGATTAGTTGTGGCAGCCATCCATTAATTGAGTCCTTCAAGTTTCATTAACATTTTGTTACTGATTCATGAGATATTTTGCTAACAGACAGAAACACGAGGGTGCACTGACAACCACAGGAATTAGCTCGCCACGTGGCAAAAAAGCAGGCAATAACAAATCTGCTTGGATCTCTAAAACAACTGATCATAAATAAATTTATTTACCCATTAACGGCTGTCAGTCCAGCCAAAGCTTTCATTAGTGTCACCTGATCTTTTTCACTTGTGCTCCTTCAGTCTCTGTTTTAGTGTTGAGGCGTTCAGGTCTGTCGGGTCTGCGTGTGGCTGTTTGCATGCGTGTTGTGGTGACGAGTGGGCAGAAGTCACAGCTGTTCCCAGATGCAGACGTGATGCCATTTGTCCCGCTCTGTAATCCCCCTCCTCCTCGCAGAAAGAGAAGAGGCTCGCTTCTGGAGCATGAAATCGGCTACAAATACAGAGTGTGTCACAGCCGCCGGCTGGCGCTGAGGTCTCACTCATCGGAAACAATCGGGGGGAGGATTTAGAGCCTGAATCGCTGGCCCCGCTGGGTGTAGGTATCTGCAGGGCTGTTTGACACTGGCTAGAGTTTCGTGAAGAGCAAAGGGCCGAGGGACGGCTTCCACTTCATAAAACAAGTCAGATGAACAGTGAAGTTCATTACCTTTCCTTCATGTTTCCTCATTATATTTTACAGGCTGAGATGTGGAGCACCAGCCGGTTGCAGTTGGTGACGTTGAGGCCCAACACTGTAGAAAGCCAGCAGCGATGGCATGATGCAAGGCTGGACATTTCAAAGGGCTTAGTGGTGCAGGAGGCCAAGGCCCCGAGGTTTAAAGCGCCTCAAAATAGTATATTGTGATTACCCAAAGGCAAAGCATTAATGTTTTTTTTTTTTGCATGTCTGTCTCTGCACTGATAGTTAAATATCTCTTGAACAAAAGAACAGATTTTAACAAAACTTTAAGACAGTAATCATCTACGACTAACTTTTCTAGTCAACCCAATTCAAAACGGCCACCACAGCTTGTCAACCTGAGCCTGCAGAAAAATGGCTGTACCTTAATTTTGAGCTAACTCCAGATATGACAATACATTAGTCCCTCCTTTATCATGGGGGGGGGGGGGGGTACCCACACCCCACGACCCCACACACACTCCCCAAGACCCACAATAAGAGAAAAACTGCAAAGTAGAAATTAGTACAGTAGTTTATTTTAACATTTACAGTACATGCTAAAATATTTAAATATGCTAAAATAAATATTTATATGCTAATATATATACACATATATAAAGGCATTTTAAACCCTTCGCACACTCTTGCGATATTCTAAACAATGTTTCTAAACTCTAAACGCCCTAAAACAGCACAGAAAGTCATGATTTCAGCTCCCTGCTTCCTCTGCTCTTTGCCCCCTGCAAGTGCTCCTGGCCACGCCCACTTCTTCATTCTGTACAGTGAACAGCTGATCAGCTGCAGCAGGAAGCTTATCCTGCAGTATGGACTGTACAATGGTGCAGGAAGACTTTTTTTTTTTTTTTTTTTTTGAGAGTTCTGCGATGGAGTTAAACTCAACGCAGTCTGCTGCTCAGATAAATAGTGTTAACTTTTTATTTTTACATATGAATGTTTCTGTTCAGTGTCCTGAGACGACTTCTGAAGTAGCGAGGGACGACTTTACTGCCTGTGTTTGTGCATGATGTTCTTTTTGTTGCTGTTACTTTCAAGGTTGGACCAAAAACAACTTCAACGTTGTCATTTTTCAACAGAAGATTATCTCAGTCTAAAACTCTGGTATGGAAGGCGGCGGGTGATACGTGTTCCTTCAAAGAACGCCAGACCTTTAATTATTTCAGGAACTGCATATTTACATCCCCTTTACCTCCTCGTTTTAGCTCAGAGCCATGACCTTGCTCCACATTCTTCATCCTCAGACATCTGCTCTCAGATGAGGGACACGCCAGTGCAACAATAAATAAAGCGTCATGTCGGTGGCAGGCAGTCATGACAGAGCAAAGATTTGGGAAGTGTGTGGGGGACACTGGACGACCGACTGGTTGAAAGTTTGATGTTTTTACCCTGAACTGCTCATATTAGTGAGGTCAAAGCTTTCACAAACTCCATACAGACTCAGTTCTTGACTGTTCTGACTGTGAAGATAAACGATCAAGTGAAATTCGTTGAAGGATTGCGTATCACTCGCTTCCTTTCACGACAGAGTTTTAGGCTAGAATCATCTTTTTTCTATTCGTTTTGGTCAAACCTTGAAACTAATAACATCTCGAGACGTCACGCTCAGAGTATGCTCAGATGTTCTTGCGATAAACGCAGCCAAAAAAAGACACACACACCCAGACGTGAGCAAAACCATCGCTGCCTTCTGCGGCGGGTGACAACAAGCTGCTGATACATTTGTGGACGGCTGAGGTGAAAGGTCAAGCTGTGAACGCACCTGGGAAAAAGCTCAGAAACAGTTCATCTTGTGGTGTCTTCGCCCAGCCTGTCAGAAATGAGCCTCACCGGTTTGATTGGTAACGTGACTCTTTGCTGTTCCTGCATCATTGTCTGGTGAAAGCATTAGAACAATCTGCAGATACCCAGAGGAGCCGCCGTCCGAAGCGCAGCGTCGAGTTAGATAACGTCGAGTGGTTAAAAGGAAGTGAGGAGATTTACAGGCCGTCTGTTCTGCTGCCTGGAAGAAAAGCTGAAACACATTGTGGCCGTTGCGTATGATGGAAAACTTTATTACATCAATGTCAAAACTTCTTTTGCGCCAAGTAATGCCTCAACTTGTTTTTAGCACAGATGTTTTTGTTCCTTCTGGTTTTTTTATTTTTATGTAAGGACCACAAACAGTGTGTTCCTGTGGGTTTCTTACAAATAAAAAGTTCATCTACCATCTTTTTTGCTGTATAAGTCACCTTTGTTTTGTTGTTGCATAAATTAGCATGCCTGTGAGGTACACAGTGAAGCATTGTGTTGTTTTTTTTTGTTTGTTTGTTTGTTTTTTCTCCATATTTAAAACCCAATTTGTGGCTGAGATCTTACAATTTAATTAATTCTGACATGGAAAATATTGAACACTACCATTTTCAGCCACTAGAGGGCGCTTGAGTAATACGGCAAGCCAAGCGTCACATTAAAAGATAAAAGTGGTAATTAATGAGACGCTTGGCTTGCCGTACCAAGACACCTTCTTCTCTCGCCGGAACTCCTGAGCAAACGTCAAATCAGCTGCATTTTCCGTGCCGCCCAGGCGAAATGCAGCTGATTTTAACGTTAGAGTGCATTTATTAAGTAAAAGTTCAACTGAGACACACCTTTCCTATAATGTCGAGCAAACAAATGATTGTTTTTAGATGTTCATCTTGTTAAATTTTGAAGAAATTCACAGTGAGTCCTCCTTCTGCATGCGCGCTCCTGCTTCTGCGTATCTGCTTTTGAAATGCAGCTGATTTGACCATCAAAGTGCATTTATTAAAGAAAAGTTAGACTGAGACACACCCTTACTATAATGTCGAGCAAACAAATAATTGTTTTTAAGTGTTAATCTTGTTGAATTCCTTCTGTGCACGCTCCCGCGGCCGCCATTTGGCAGCCAATCGATTTTTGGCACAACACCGGCCCACGTTTCTGGGTTGTCAGCGGTGACGCATAATAGATGCGACTTATACGGCGAAGCAACGTATTTATGGATTTTTTTTTTTTTTCACTTAGACATAATTGGACTGATGCGACTTACGGTGGTGCGACGTGTACGGCAGCAAGTACGGTACTTCTTGTGTCAGTGAAACATTTCTGTTTCTGATCCTGACAGAAACACCTTGAAGGCATCTGCATGTGTAAATGTTGCACATTCATGTTCTGACGTCTTGGGGATTTGGGGGATTTTGGTTTTGAATAAAACACCTTAGTTAAACTGTTTTCACACGTGTTCTTCTGCTTCTCATTTACTAGACGTGTTTCAGAAGCTGAACACGTCAGAACGAACCAGACCACAGCTTTGTTCAGACTTTACTCCAGCAGATTTTAGCTCCAAACGACGGAGCACGAAAATACTTTCACCGTGACAGAAAAAGTTTTGCTGTGTTTATTGTCAACGTTCTAAACAAAACTGAATGAAAATAAAGTTTAGAGTAGCTGCACAGAGCTTGTCCTAATTTCTGCACACAAACATGTGGGAGTCAGCTTTAGAAAAAAGTACAAGATTCTTGGATGAAAACAGACATTTTAACAACATCTGGCACCGTTCAGACTCTCAGATATCACTACATCAAATGTTAGCTCAGGATCATCATTGTGCAAATATTTCTGTCTTGGCCATTGTCGATTAGCCGCGTCAGCCATCTTGAATTTGATTAATGCCACAACTTTTTGGAGTATGTTTTAGTAATAACTCTCAGCAACAAACACACGCAGTTTTATCTCGAGTCGTTTTTGTGTTTTCTGAGCTCGGTTGGTTGTGGCGGCCGCCTTGAACGACGTTTGCCCCGAAACTTGGAGGCGTTGCACATTCAGTGACCATTTCCTGACAGTTTTGTTAAAATTTGCTTAGTGGTTCATGACATGTTTTTCTAACAGACAAAAAACACAGACACAGGCAAAAATATGATCACACTGGTCCCATCATCCTCGATTGTAATAAACACTAGTGCTATCATATTGCTAATAATGCTAACATGCATGGACTGTTGCAGAGGTGCTGTCACTGAGAAAATGCTGCACACTTTCATTCTGTTAAACCATTCTACCTGCTGTACTTTTCCTAACAAAGTGAATTGTAAAGCCAATTTGCAACTCTCCTGAAGTAAATGAGTCGTTTCATTGGACGTTCTGCCGTAAACTCTGATGAACTGACGCTTACCAATTTGCAACTTTCTCTCTGTGCATTCTTAAACTTGAATTTTCACATTTCAGGCAAAGACATATTTAGAAATAAAGCTGTGAATCAGCTGTTGTTGATCTTCATCCATCCACTGATCATCTTCCTCTTGTTCTGAAGTCAGGTCTCAGGGGCAGCAGCTTGAGCAGGAAGGCCCAGACATCTCGTTCCACAGCCTCTTCCAGCTCTTCTGGGAGGATTCCAAGGTGTTCCCAGGCCAACTGATAGATATCGTTTCTCCAGTTTGTCCTGGGTCTTCCCCGGGGTCTCCCCCATGTCTGACATGCCCGAAGCACCTCCCTAGGGAGGTGTCCAGGAAGCATCCTTAGCAGATGCCTGAACCACCTCAACTGGCTTGTTTCGATGTGGAGGAGCAGCGGTCAGCGGCTTCGGATGTTGTCAGGCCATTAAATGGACGTTATTAGTTGAGATCAGCACCATTTGTATCGATCAGACTGTCCCTCCTGTACCTCCTAACAGGTGCAAAGTTACGTTATTATCGTGATTTTCGCTGTTAACAGGCAGA
>JARVLU010000599.1:5530160-5541452 GCA_031762415.1 Simpsonichthys santanae | reverse complement strand
AACATTGTAGGATCTGAAAGGATTTTTAAAGATGAAGGAGCAAGTTGAATTGCGCTGTCTCCCTCCTCCATGCTAGCAGGATCCATTCAGATAAAGGGAGCTGGCTAACTAGCTTGCTGTATGGTGGCCTACACAGCCAAAATTCTATGGTGGCCGAGCGGATACATAATGCAATATGCAGTACGCTAAGGTGTAGGAGCAGAAAAAATATAAAATTAAACACGTTTTTAAATTGATTTGGGGGCTTTTAGAATCGATTCAGAATCGCCAGGACTAAGAATCTAGATTCTTTTAAAAATCGATTTATTTTCTGCACCCCTACTATTTGCATGTGATTCTTGACCTGACATTGTGTATCTGTTCCTCCTTCCTGTTCCTCTCAAACTCAGCTGATTGAAGCAGACGACCGCTTGTCCTGAACCTGGTTCTGCTAAAGGTTTCTTCGTCATGAGAGAGTTTTTCCTTTCCACTGTTGCCTTCATGCTTGCTCAAGAGGAGAGTTCTGCAATGGAGTTAAACTCACAGCAGTCTGCTCCTCAGATAAATAATGTTAAATTATTATTTTGAAACATGAATGTTTCTGTTCAGTGCCCTGAGATGACTTCTGTTGTGACTTGGCGCTTTATAAATTTACTGAATTGAATTGAAATTTAGAGGTTTGTATTTTTTTATTACAAATAATATTATACCAACTAAAAATATTTATTTTGAAAGGCTGTTGGTGTTTTTCAAGTTTACGCTTTAGTTTGTAATTTTTATGTGGTGTAACTTGACTACTTAGGACTAAGTAGGATATTTGGAAATGTTGTACAGTACAGTATTTGTATTGTTGACCAATATTGTTTGTTTTTTCTGGATTTCTGAAGAAAAAAGTTTAAAATGTTATATTTGATTCCTAATCTTGCATTTGTTGATCAGTAATGTGTAATTCTCAACCCTCTAACAATAGGTCAATAACTTGACAACTTCTGCTGAGTGGTCCAAAATTATGTTCTCTGATGAAAGTAAATTTTGCATTTCCTTTGGAAATCATGGTCCCAGAGTCTGGAGGAAGATAATTTGTTAAATTACATTTATCTTGAGATATTTTGCCCTCTTTATTGTAAGTGTTGCAGACATACAAACAAAAATGTTGAGGGACAACCAGATTCTGTCAAAAATTGTCCCCCTGGACAATTTGGAAAATGTTCTCTGTCAACCCCTGCAGTCTATAAAGCTTGTCCTGTGCTCATGTGTGCATGTGCAGGTTATCCCAGCTTTTTTTAAAATCTGCGTTAGTCTTAGCAGGGTCAGAGCCTGTAAGGCTTTTATTGCAATGCGGCAGCTGCACGACAAAGCTTGGACCTATTTCTATTGATCCAAAAGCCTGATAGATTCTTAAGTACAGAAGGTTGGCTTGCCTGGTTAGAGCTGTCTTGTATCATCTGCAGTGACTCGCTCTGCTCATGCTGATAAGCTGTCTGCTGTTTCAGAATCCTTAATGTAATGCATTGCAGGCGCATGCGACCAGGAAATTCAGGCAATCAAATGACATATTTTAAGCAAATGTTACAGTCTTGACTAAACGACATCTGGTGGAAATAAGCTCCACTAAGCTGGACTATGTACTGAGTCATGTCGTGTTTACAGTAAACTGGTAAACATGAGAACTGTAACACTGCCCCTCTTTGCGACCCTCCTTCAAACTAAGTAGTGTTTGGCTCATGATGCAGCCTATATGCTGCTTTCACTATTTATTTCTATGATTTTTCACTTAGCAACAGCTTTGTAGTTAAAATCACATTTGTTTTCCAAGAGCCGCTAACAGCTCGGCCTTGAAAACTTGCCACTTTAGAAGCAAGAACACGGTCCAGATATTTTCGTAACCGTTAAGAATTTGTGTTGTTTTTCACCTAGTTGTGACAAATTTATCCTTTTGACTGTGTCTTTAAAAAAATTCAAGATTGGGATCATGTGAAAGTTTTTCGTACGGTTCGTATTTCTCTTTTTCTGTCTTGCACATGCCCCTCATGTGATCTAATGTGGTGTGGCTGTCTTGTTTTGGTTGCTAGGCAACGTGCACTCATTCTCTGTCATAATCAGTCATAATTTTAGCACGGAGATTTAGTCGTTGGGCGGAGGAAGCGAGAATGTGCAAGTGTTTTCAAAATGTATGGCTTAGACTTCCAACACGCATGTTTCATAACTAGCTGCCATTCTATTAATACGTTGCCTTTATAAATTTGTGTTTTGTTTATTTCAAGATGAAATATAACTACTTCAGTTTTCTTTCTCCTTTAAATTAAATGTGAGTTTAGATGTAGGGTTACTTACAAGATAAACATACGATGTAGACACATTTCTGTGTTTACTATGAGGAATCACAAAATTAAGACTAAATTATCCTCATTTTAAACTGTATTTTTAATGTTTGCCTTTTTGAATTAAATTTTGTGATTAATCCTCATAATAACTTGCATCTTATCCCTTAACTCAGTTGGTAAAGGTAAAATTATTACTTATAACTTGGAGAAATCTGTGTCATAGATTTAAATAGCTGATAAATTTCACAAAATGTTTGCTCAGTCATTATCATTGTTGGTTTTATTCTGACATGTTTACACATTGTTGATTTGTCTCTATAGTTTCTTGGTATGCTGAACGCAGTGTGGTTGACTTTACCAGGGTTAAATTTTTGTTTCAGTCACCATTATTATAATAGTAATACATCCTAGTTTTCTGTAGTTGAATAGCGTTTTCCTATTTTTGTCCAAGATGGTTGAACACAAACTAGAGAAAAAATGAAATTGTGCAGGACTGTTTAAAGTAGAAAATGAAGCTTGTAGCTGAAACTGACTATTTCTTAGGATCAGTGCAAGGCAATTAATATAAAGGGCACAATGAAGGGACTGAAGCTGGAGAAGAGGATCTGTGTGACAGTGCAGAGTAGTTTGATGAGCAAGCTAGCACCCTAGCTAAAATGAAAAACCTTTATGTGCCTAATAGAGTGCTGGCAGCAGTCCAGCAGCTTTGGCTAGTGTTAGATTAGGCTTGGACAATCAGGGCTGCAGGATCAAAACAAGGGGCAAGAACACCAGGGTCATTCTGCTTGCTAGAATACCATCTGCCCTGCCTGCCTGCCGCAGTCAGGGGGAGGGGAAAGAAAGAGCATAGAGACAGGGAAATGGGGGAAGGGCAGACCCGAGCTCTACAGGCAACAACACCAGCTCTGTATGCAGTTCAGATTTGCTTTCCCCCGTTGAGCATGCTCTGCTCTGCTTGCACACATAACCACAAACTATATGCATGTGCACCTATATAATGTAGATGTCGTAAAGACAATCTGTCTCTGCATAACCCACACAAACATCAGAGGTTTCAAATCCAGTTACACATTTTAATATTAAACAAATAAACCTGAATCGTGTCAAATACAATACATGTCAGTTAATCTGAGAATACCAAGAGCTTTAAGCTAAAATATAAGTTCAAAATCTCTGTTCATTTGGATTACACATACTTAAGTTTAACGTGTTGTGCTGATATTTGAACTCATTTTGTTAGTGAAGCTTAAATCTTATTACTGTTTTTGTTTACATCTTATACTTTTGTTGGATGTAACTGGGACCCATGTACACAATTTATTTCCACCACATGTACCATATATGATGTGAATGGCAATAAAGAAACCCTGACCTTGACCTTAGAAAACCATATTGTCAGATTAAAAATCAACTTAAAATTCAGACCTTGTGCTTTTGGGCAAAATGTACATAAACTTATACCCAGAAATTTCTTTTTTGTTGTAGTTTTTATTGTAGTTTTTTTAGCTCGCTGGCAGACGAAGCATTACATCACACCACATTCTTTTTTTTCTTACTCGACTATGTTATTTTTTTTTATAATCCTCTTTCTTTATAGAGTAGAATTGGGTTTATGGTTTTCTTACCTCCCCAGCTTCAGTTACTACATTTCCTACAGGCCCTGTGACACACTCATTCTTTTACTCAAAACACTCACACCTACACCTCACTGAGAGTAGGAGTGACTTTCAGATTGGTTCAGTCCTGCCTTTGTGTCTCTTGGAATGGGTCTGTCCACGAGCATTGTGTGGGGTGCACACTGATTTGTTGGAAGGGGGCCTCTGCATGGCTCTTAGCCTCTAGATGAACTCAGATCTTATGGTTAGCACATTTGAACGTGTGCATCTTAGCTCATTTATGTTTTTAATATGCACATTTTATAATAGAAGTGCACAAAACACAAGGATAGGTAGCTGATTTCTAGCTAGGTTCCATTTCTAAAACTTCAACAGTATTCGCTCAGACTATGTGATACATGTGCAATATTGGAGGGATAAATTAGAAACGGTTAACAGAGGACAGGAGATATGTTGATGCAACAAATACAAGACAAATGGCATAAACTGAGGATGAAGTTGTAAGAGGTTGCTCAAAGAAAAAGAATGGATGGAAAGAGGTAGAGCTGATGTAATGTGTAACAATATCCACGCTCTTTGCAAATTCTTGTGTGCACCATCTGTGTGCGTGCGTGCTTGTGCGCATGCATTAGGACTAAGGACCATCCTTTCTGGCTCTCATCAATAATTCACTTGTCCTTTAAGTGCGTCTCCCCTCCTCTTTATATCCCCTCCCCCATTTGCTTCCTATGTCCTCACTCTTTTCCTTAACCTCGTCTGCCAATTTTCTAAACACATTCCTATGTCACAAAGACACCGGGCTACGCAGTAACTCCTATGGAACTTGATATTAGTGTAACAAGATCTTTTTAAATAGTATACTTCAATCTCCAATACTGCATGTATTGATGTTCCTGTTATCTTGATTTTTTTTTGTTTGTTATTGTTTGGGGTTGTAATGATAATACATCCCAGTATGTTTCCTTGTACTATTTGTGCGAGAGAGCTAGTGGACAGAAAAGGATTCAGAGTGATGACGTAGTTGGTTGTTTTGGTTGCAGCCATCCTCTTGTGGATGGCAGACTTACAGCTCTTTGGCAGAGCTCCCATGACCACATTTAATGGTGATGCAGCACAAATAGAAAGAGAAAGAGAGGGGTTGGGGACGGGGGGTGGGGAGAGACTCCTCTCTTCATTACAGAATTCCAATTTCCAGTCTTTGTCACTCTGCACTCTTTATTTGTTGCATTTTATCATTGATGTTTTCAAATATCTGGTAATAGAGAAAATGTGCTGATAAAAATGTGACCTTTTCAGGTGGATCAGTACTGGTTATTAAAATAAATACTTTTCATTTTGGGCAAAAGAAACCTTTGCTTTATATAGAAACGCTTTAAACTATTTTCTAGTTAATCCAAACTGTGTGAATGAAAGGCCTCAGCAAAGGCCACAATGCAACTTATTTTAAGCTATAAATATTGAAACGCACTATTGGAACCATTTAAAATTCTAATTTTGAACGGTTTCATTCCCAGGATCCGTGCGGTAGCCTCTTTGTTACCACTTTTCCTTGTTCTCCTTTGCTTTCCTTTCTGTGCCTTCCAATCAAGTGACTGCACCCCCACTCTTCTCCCACAGACTGACCCCGCTCAGGCCCACATGCAGTGTGAAAACTGCTCTATTGTATTGGAAAATCTGTGGGAGGGACAAGAGAGGGGGATGGACAGTGTGCAGTGGTGGGGGTGATTAGGAAACCAGATCCATGGCTCAGCTTCAAAGGGAACTGGATCTCTCTGCAGTGCCTATTGATCACCCAGGAATGTTGCTGGTCTCCTTGGGTTTGTAGTGAATTATAGTTAAGATATCTGGAAAATTGTGCTTCCGTCACATAGAATTAAATCAAAGTACTTATCAGTCCTTTGTGAAACAATGTCAAAATCTCATCTTGCACAAATTCATGATGGTTAAACATTGTAGTCTTATCTGTTCTGACCATGGAGATTTAAAATGAGCTCCCCACATAATGTGTTTTTGTTTTATCTTTGTTTCTTTGCATTTTGCTTTATATAAATTTGATCTTGGCAGAATTTTTGAGCCATTCTGTGGAGATAACAGTGACAGGCACTGGTTTTTGTTCAACTCCCCTTTTCCTGTTCTTTTATTTTCTTTTCCATCTATGTGTAATCTGCCCCCACCCCCACCACCTCACCACCCCTTGCTTTGCTGTTTTCCCTTGCCTCCCTCCCAGAGTGAAGGTGCATGCAGAGCCAAGTAAACACTTTGATATGCGGAAGGAATCTCTCCCACATCCCCACCCCCTTCTCTCTCGCTCTCTCCTTACAGCCTATGTAGGTCATCATGACTCATTCTTTATGCTTCAAAAGCTGAATCCCTGCTCAGTTGCTCTGTCTTGAGCCCTCACGTTTATTGTTGTGCAAGAGGTGACCGTTTTAGAAGCAATGCTACAGATTACTATGTTACATTTAAAAATTGTTCTACTAGTTTTTATGTTGATATTTTCTTAAGCATTTATTCATTTTTGTGCAAAAATAGTTCTGTTTTGTTTTTATTTAGTTATTTCACCCATAGCACACAATTATATTGCAAAAACTTGTATCCTAATATTCAGTCCTGCTTGCTTCTCTTCTTGTCGGTACACAGCATTCACTCTGACCTAGATGCTGAATCCAGCAGCTGCGGCAAGCAGATTTAGTATTGCGTCAGAAATAAAATGCTTAGGCCGATATCCAGATTTGTGGTTGCAAATTTAACGGAGCTGTTTGAGTGAATGTTTGACATTGTCTTCTATTGATCAATTTACAGTCATGACACGCTGTCATGTGATTGTGCAAGGCTGTATGTTGCTCTCGTTGTTGCTGCTGATTTCAGGGTCCGAAATCATGTAAACAATGCAAGCTCAGGGAGTAGAAAATTTCTGAATGGTGTGCAGTTTACTCTTGTGACGGCAGGCATTAAACTAAAGATGTAAGTGGTAAACAGGCCTATACTGTCGACACATTTTCATCTGCCTAAAAGCCAGAGAAGAGGAAATGGTGGGCAAATTCCTGCAGGATTAAAGGACTAAATGCAGGACTAAAGCTACACAGAACTTCGTCCTAAGGATAGGGTGTTTACCAATCAGGAAAATATGTTCTAATTTTAAACATATGTTCAAAATGTGTTTCACTATCTTGATACACAGGGCTAGATTGGCATTTTTAGGATCAACTAATCAATTTTATTGACTATCCTAAAGTCAATATTGTAATTCCTAGTTTAAACCAGGCTAGAGTTCTACTACGGTATGTTTTACAAACAGTTATATAGTTTTGTTTGAACAGAATGCTGATTTCTAACTGTGTTTACATGATTTTGTACCTTAAAATGCACACCACCTAAATGGTATTGTTGAACTTTGTAGACAGATCTGTCTATTATTATTATTATTATTATTATTATTATTATTATTATTATTATTAACACATCAGTTCACAACACAATATTCTCAGGAAATGAAAACAAATCCGACTAATTACAATCAAATTGTGTTTTATTTCACTTAGAGGCAGCAGTGGCTTAGTAGTTACAGCAATCGTCCTCCAATGCAAGAGTTGGAGGTTTGATTCCACCAGCAGTCACATGCCCAAGTGTCCTTGAGCAAGACACTGAACTCCTCATTTAGGCAGGTTAATCCCATTGAGCCTCGAGGACTAATTTGCAAGAGAGACCTGTTTTCAACAAAGAATGGTGACAACAGCGACAGCAATAGACAATATAGTAGAGTACTGTATGAATGGGAAAACGAGGGCACAGATTGTGGTGTAAAGCGCTTTGAGTATCTTCATAATACTGTATAGAAAGGCGCTAAATAAGTACAGTTCATTTACCATTATTATTATAAAATTTTGCACAAAAAATTTCTATGACCCTTTAACTAAATAAATTAGAAAGATAGGGCACTTCCATGAAGTTATTTTAATCTGAAAAGTATTGTGTGACTACTGAGAAGCAGGGTCAGATCCAGGCCACTGCATATTGCTGTTGGTGCTTGCTTTTACGAGTTTCCTCATTCTGATACCTATGGGCTTTTTCTGTGATGCTACACGTCACTTTGTCAGAGATTTCTGGGCTATTTTTTTATTAAAAGAGAATCAAGCTCTGTCTTCTCATGTGGTCTTTGCATTCATGGCAAGGTATCTGGATCTGAATGCTCTTTTCTGCTTTTCTCACCTCTGAAACTGAAAACCCCTTCAGGTTAAACATAAATAGATAAAAAGATAGATAGAAAGATAAGATCAGATAGATAGATAGATAGATAGATAGATAGATAGATAGATAGATAGATAGATAGATAGATAGATAGATAGATCTAGATAGATAGATAGATCTAGATAGATCTAGATAGATAGATCTAGATAGATCTAGATAGATAGATCTAGATAGATAGATCTAGATAGTCTAGATCTAGATAAATCTAGATAGTCTAGATAGATAGATAGATAGATCTAGATAGATAGATAGATAGATAGATAGATAGATAGATAGATAGATAGATCTAGATGGATGGATAGATAGATAGATCTAGATAGATGGATAGATAGATAGATCTAGATAGATAGATGGATAGATAGATCTAGATAGATAGATGGATAGATAGATCTAGATAGATAGATAGATAGATCTAGATAGATCTAGATAGATAGATCGATGTAGATCAATCTAGATAAGATAGACTTTTTTCTAGTTGTTTTTCTAGTTGTATTTGCTGTTATTGGGTTCTGTTTTGTCATATTACCTGTCTAAACAATGTCAGCTTGTGAGTATTTGTGTTTTTTTTTACAGGACTAGTGAAACTGCCAGAGGCTGCAGGCTGTCAAAGGCTTTTTAGTAGTGAGAGCTGGCCTTCGAGGACCAGCTCACGCTCCTGACCCAGATCCCAAAAGACCTTAGAGTGTCACATGTATATTCCTTTTGTCCTCATCTCTCCAGGGCTGCTTTCATATTGACCAGACCTTGGATAGGGAGAAAAGAGCTCACAGGCTTTTTTGATGAGTCACTCAAGCGAACAAAAAAGGAGGAGGAGTGAGGGGACAAATACAGAGCTTTGCAACCCAGTCCCCCTGCAGTGCTCCATGAAAACACCACTATATTACATCACACACAAACTGCTGATGGTTAAAATTGTAATATGTAATTCTAGTGGTAGTAAATAGTTTCTTGCAGCATTATAGCATACCATAAAAGGTAGTTTAGTTTTGAAAGAAATATTGAATGCTAGGCATGCACAATAGGGCAAGAAGCTGAACAGAAGTGTGCATCTGTTAGCAAGATGGGGGGTGGGGATGCCATGGTAAAATGGAAGCTTGTGAAGTTTGAGGCCTGCACATTCAGTACATTTTGTAGAATGTCTTCCATTTCTCCAGCCTCAATGGATTGCTGTTTAATGAACTACTTCATTATGTCAAATCTCTTTACATCCAATTTTGACTTGTGTTGAGATGGAAATTGACAAACCTAACAATGGCAACGGTATTTGTGTAATGATAAATTTAGTTGCTTAGTTTAAAATTCCTTCTATACTATAACAAAGCAGCAAGTCTTTGATTTTGTATGATTTTGTGTTTTTTGTGAGTCATTTCAAGAACATTTTCTTGATTTACAACAGTTGTTTTAAAACATTCAAGTAAAATAAAACACAATGTTATGTGCAAAAAAATGAATACAATGGAAACTTAACAATGTGGCTAACCAATCACTGGTTTTAAACACTTCTAAGTTAAGTTCGTAAATCACAGACAATCTGTCATTTCACACCCAAAGCTTTGCCATTTAAAAGCAACAAGCAAATGTTGCAAAATCATTCATCAAATGTATATCAATAAACAAGGGAACATGACACAGGGACAAGATTATAAAAATAATAATAATAATAATTACAGCCCCTCACTGTGCTGGAGTTGTGATTATAAAATTGTAATTCAATCTAGCAGATTGTATATAATGTTGTGTTTATTGCTAAGTAGTCATCATGAGTGTGATCCATTATAGCAACCAGACATAGCCAGTATGGTTAGCAGACTTTGTCTGGTTTTACAAACATCAAAATGTGGCAGAAGGCAGCATCATAATATTCACTTTTCTGTGTCTTGTGCTCGTCTTCAAAGTTAATTTTCCAAAAGAGAGTGGGCGTTTTCACTCGGCCGTCAACAGGAAATTCCAACCTCCTCGTGTGGGGGTAGGGAATGGTTGAAAATAAAGTGAGGAAGACCAAGAGTTTGACATCTCAAAAGAGCACCCAAAGGTCTTGGACTGTTGTTATTCATGAAAACTCCATCTTGTGACTGAATATCATTTTTCATTTACCCTTTATTTATACAGGTAGTCTCATTGAGCCATGAGAACTCATTTTCAAGAGAGACCTGTTTTAGGGAACATACGGTGGTTAAGGGCCCTTGCTCAGGGGCCCAGAGTGGGGCGAATGAGGGAATATCATATCATGTATCAATATCATATACTTTTGCCTTTTTGTTGCACTTTTTTATTTAAAACTCAACTATTTTTACTGTGTTTCAGCTTTGTTTTTATATCATTATCAGCCATCATATTTGGAGCACCTTTAATTTTTCTCAAAACATGCTTATTGATTGCGCTCAGTTTTTTCACTCTTTTTTTCTATAATTTGCATCTATTCCAAATTTTAAACTTAAAAATTCAATAAACCATCATTCAGTCTTTAAAAGATAAACTTTTTCACTTCATTAAAACCTGGTAGCCATTCAGATTATCTATGCCAAGCAGGCAGTCTTTAGTTCATTTGTTTGTATTGTTGTGTATGTTTAAATAAAAGCTGTAGTCAAGAGCCTGTGATGGTCATAATCAAGAGCGGGAAACTAATGTCTAAACAACACACTTCACTATTAGAGAAATTATCCTGCAATTGAACTACCGGTAATTGCAGGAACTCAAATTTAACCACGAGAATTAGGAAGTTTTATCACCCATTTATGAGTTATTACATTTTATTAAAGTAAAACCAGCTACTAAGAGGAACCATATTCCCAAAGCAGTAATATTTGTGTAGCAACGTATTTGTTCAAGTGCTACATCTCAGAACAATTTCAGCATGTTTTACAACGTCTGACTTGTGTAAGGCACTTCTTGCGTCTGGAGATTACTATCAGTCTCATATCGGCAGCAGCACTGCCGAATGCATGCTGTAGTGTTTGCTGAACTGATGTCTTGGTGTCAGTGAGTTATGAAGACATTGGAAGAACTATGTTAGTGTTTTCTTTAGTTGAGCTTATTTATTTTATCTTAGTAGGTTCTTTATTAGCTATTGTCTTGAGTTTTTTTTTTTTTTTTTTTTTTTTTTTTAATTAAAAATTTTTATCTCT
>JARVLU010000599.1:5478479-5493100 GCA_031762415.1 Simpsonichthys santanae | reverse complement strand
AAACTGAGTCGGATGACCTCATTAATTCAAGAAGCTGTTGGATTACCTTACACTGCCTGTAATTCAGAGAAAATTATTAGCTAATAAAGTAGTTTCATCGTTAATAAATCAACCGTTTGTGTGTAACGTCACAAGAAAAACAAACTTTTTTACATTCAATACAATCAGAATTGGTAAGAAGCTTCAGTTTTGATTTGATTAGACTGATTGAAAACACATGGCATCTTTTGTTTAGCTTGTTGCATCCGTTTTCTGTCCAACTCAAAAAAACATTAAATTATATATGACGCCATCAAAGCTGTCAAGAGACACTTCCAATTCAAAACAAAAGCAACGTTACATTTTAAAATTACATCTTCTACTATATTTTCTAACATTGTCGTGATTTACGAGACGATTCATCAGAACTGTTTGATGATCTAACAAAACCCACCTGGGCGGCTGAAACGAGGCCAGCTGTCCTTTGGACTGGTCATCCAGATACTGCGGTGGAAATGTCTGTTTCTTTGTCGAGGTCTGGTATATAAAAAAAGTGCATGCATACAGGATTTATTTAGTTTTATTTACACGCATAACATGGATCATTTAAATAAATAAAAAATTAGTTTTTATACCTTTGATCTCCTAATACTGCTCGAGCACCAAAGAATCTCTTCAGCTCAGTCTCTGGGTTGAGATTTCTAATAAAATAGCACAAAAATTGACATTCAAATACTGAAGCATAACAGTTATGATGTGAACCTGAGGAGGAAATGCAGTTTGATGAATTGTCTGGTTTGTAAAACAATAACAAAATAGTCTTTCTAAGAAAAGAAGTCTCAAGACTGCACAGTCGGCAATAGATCAAATTTGACCACGAGAGTACAAAATGAAGAAAAATGTTAGCCTGTTTTGGACAAAGTCAATTTCTATTATTATCTGGTCTTCCAATAAAAAAAGATTCATTCATTCAACCTTTATTTAAACAGATAAATCACATTGAGTCTCGAAGACTCATTTACAAGTGAGACCTGTTTGGACAGACAATAAAAGTGGTGAAAAAGGACACAGGGTTTGGAGACAAAAAACAATTCCTAACACATTTTTAAATATTTAAAGATAAAACAAACTGTCTTGTTATATTATCCTGGTAGCAGCATGAAAATAAATCAAAGTGAAATGCTTCTGCAGCAGATAACTGCCTAAAGTTACTGCTTGTAAAACCACCAGCATGTGTGTAATCTCCACGTTGTTTCCAAATTTACAGAATGGATCCACTTCGCCTCACTGGTCATCAACTGGTCACAATAGTTTGCCTTTACTGTGTGTGGTAAGCACCACCCTGTGGTAGCGTAAAGGATTCACAGAATCACAAATGTTGGAAAACAGACATTACTGTATACTGTATACACAAAAGTGTAATTAGATTGTCTTGTTGTCTTGTTAAACGTACGTAAAACATTTTAAATGATGTGCACAAAACTGTAATGTGAAGGGAATATATTGTTCATTGATCCGCTTCCTGATACATTCAATATTATTTTATTATGTTAATAACATTTATAATATTTTTGTTACTTTATTGAAATTGTGAATTACAATGTTACTTGATATTAGTGGAACTCCATGTAGAGATTAATTCCTCTGCCACCATCTGTCAAGTCACATATTTCGTCTGAATAGAAGATGGTCTGCCCACCTGTGCTCCACGTGTATCACTGATTTCCTGTTACAGCCTCCCCCATCTTCACTCTGTAGACTCAGACCATTGGGCTGCTCCAGATTTTCCAACAGTAAATCAATGTTTTCTGGTTCTTCTCCCTAATAACAGTTTAGAAAACACAGTGCATACATTGTGAATTTTAATTTTAATTTGGTTGCCAAAAAAAACAAAGTTTGTATTATTATTCTACTGACTGCCTGAATCGTTTCTGCAAGACAATGCTGTTAGTTAGATAGTTTTTATTATGTAACAAGGTAATAACTAATTTTTACTATGTAGTGTAAGTTCAAGTAAAATCCTGTGGCTGTCAAGTTAGATAATACTGTATATTCAACAAATGTACTTGTCCATTTTCTGATGCCACTTTAGTTTTCTTCTTTTTCTTCTTCTTTTTTACTCGGTTTTCAGACTGAAAACAGACAAAATGTGGAAAAGGTGTACATATTTTAGTTAATCTGTAACATCTTAGACATTCTTTTTGATTCCGTCTTACTTTAGTAGATACTTCCTCGTGGTTTTTATCTTGTTTCTCAGTGTCTTTGTTATTATTCTTTCGTGCGCCACTTGTATTATTTATCTCTGGCTTCTCCGCCTCTTCGTCAGGTGAAATTTTCTCAACCTCATTGTCTGCATCACATATCTATAATGAAAAACAGGTAAAAGTGTAAAATCTGCTTCAGTTAAGAACAAACAGCACAAACACATGAAACACTGTAAAACAATTGGTTCTGCCTTTAACATCGTCATCTGATGAGTTCATATTCAAAGCTGGATTCTGTTCATAAACAACAATGGAATGTTTGATGACAAAAATGGAACCAAGACATTCTGACTGCTGCAGTGTAGAAACTTATCAAATGCTTTTATTGTTAAACACTTAAAAAGCTGTTATCACTGTTCTATACAGTACTGTTTTCTAAATCACTAAAGGCAGTTAAATGACACATTGTTGTTTATTTACTGTTTACATAACATTTAAAGAAAAGGTTAACTATTTCAGAAAACAGTTGTTGATCAATAATTAAATGAGATTTTAAAAAATGAGACTAACCTGTGTAAAGGTTGAATGAATGAAATAAAATTACAAAAAAAAAAAAAAACTTTACTTTTTCAATTTCAGTGCAGTTTGTTCTAATTAACTTTAAATTAATTTTTAATCCTTGTAAAGGACATAATACTTTTGTTAAGGGTGCACTTATTTTAGTTAAGAACTATTACGGAAAGTAAATTATTTAATTTCGAATCAAAATAATTTGTTTTAACTTTTTTAGCTGCACTAAAATCCAGTCTCTAAAGTTTATTACAGAACAGCACTTTGAATCATTTTTGGGTTTTAAAAAAGTTGTATGTTTAGGAGAAATTCAGCTAAGCCTTTTAAACATGTATTTGACAGAAAACAAAAAACTCCAAATGAATCCACTAATGTTATTGTTTGAGATGATGATGTTGTTTAGTTGATGTTGCTTTTAACTCATTGAAGTTAAATGCTTGTGGGGGCAGATTCATTCAACCTTTATTTAGGCAGGTTAATCTCATTGAGCCTCGAGGACTCATTTACAAGAGAGACCTGGCTACAAACTAAGGATGATGACAACAACAATACAGCAAAAGTTTTTTTTTTCCTTGAACAATCAACAATAGACAATCATAAAAGAGAAGTACAGAATTTTTTTTTTTTTTCAAACAAGATTAAGATTAATTCTTCTTCTGTTGTTTTTCATTTAATTTTGACTATATACATTTTTTTTGAGTTGTTATGGTTTTAATGAAATGAATAAAAAACATTAAAAAAAATAAAAACATGAAATAAGCTAACGGTTAGCCTGTTAGCAAACAAGCTAATGTAAACAATCAAGAAAAGACACAAAGTAATTCTAGTTGGTGATAATTCTCTGTCTTTTTACCAGCTCATAGATGTTACTGATGTTTTTCTGAGCCTTGTTTTTCTTCGTCTTTCTGCCCTTGCTGTTAGGAGAAACAGTAGCCGAGTCCAGCTGCTCCTCCTCGGTGTCGGCTTCAGCCTGCTCCACGGGGCTCTCACGCAGATCCCCGAGGTCCAAAGCCTCCTGACCCCGCTGCTTCCCTCTGAGCCTCCGTAGAGCCCGGGTAGACATGCTTCAATATTTTAAAGTCACGTACAAATGAGGTTTTCTTCTTCTTTGTAAATGTATTTTATGACAGCTGACAGACAACACACCAATGAGGGAGAGAGGTGAGGAATCAGTTTCTTTTTTTCTTCTGCTTAATATTCACCACATCTTAGCGCCACACTGCCCCCTAGAGGCGAGATGAAAAAACTACAAAAAGAAAAAAAAAACGCGCTGACATTTTTTTTTAAATCCGTTCAAACGTGATCAAATTGGCTACTATGGTCAGACAAAAATGTCAAAAACAAACTATGAAAATAGCAAAAAAATATATATCAATTAAAAAAACGGCTGCTCTGGCTGATAGTTCAGACAGAGTAAAAAAAAAAAACAAGTAAGATTTAAAAAAAGTTTGAAAAAGTTTATAGTTTTCACCTAATTAGGCCTACATCATAAAACATTTTTAAATTATGGCCAGAAAAGTTAGAAAATGCATTGTGAAACTTTTCACGTCACTCTATTTCTTGTAAACAATTTTAAATTTTGATGTTATTGTTTTATAATGTTCCTCAAAGTCTCAGGTTTGCAATTTATTGACAATAACACGGTGACTTGAAATGGTGACTCCTGTTGCGTAAGAATATTATTATATTATTATTTATTATAAACATTTAACATCTTTCATATGTTGATGGGGGAGTGGTGGCAGAGGGTCTGTAATCTGAAGTTTGCCGGCTCAACCCCTCCAGACAGACAACATCAAAATGTGTGTGGGTGAAGCACCCACACCTGCCTCCATCCTCATCTTCCCCACTCTGGGCCCTTGAGCAAGGCATTTAACCCCCCACCATCTGCTCCCCCAGGTGCCCTAGATGGCAGCGCTCTGCTCCACACAGAGGACTGTAGTTCAGTGGTCTGTGGTTGCATCAGGAAGGACATCCGTGTAAAAACAATTGCCAAGTTTTACCGCGAATTTGTTCACTGTGGTGACCCCTGAAGAAGAGAGCCGCCGAAAGAAAAAAAAAGTTCATTCTGTAACTGAATATACGTTTTAAGGCAATTTGACCCAAACTTTAGAGCTAGGTAATGTGGAAACTCGAAAATTAATCCATAAACAAAACCGAAATGTTTGAAATAATTGCTGCCACTTATTTAAGCGTTACAAAATGCATCAGTGATTAAAGTAAAGACTAAACTATCAGGAGAAACAAAATTATTGTTCTGTTCTCAGTGTGGGGCTTTCAAGTTAAAAAAAAATTATACTGTAAAAAAGTTGTTTGGACTTACAGTATAATATTTACTGTGACTACAAATATTGTATCTGAATGTGAATTGAGCTAATAAATCGAAGATAAATTTTAAGGCCTAAAGAGTCAGGGTACAGGAGCAGTAGGGCTGACAGCCATGGAATTCTGGGATTGCAGGTCAGACTTGAGCTGGTCTCTCAACACCACAGACACATTGAAAAATCCCAGCAAAGACTCAGGAAAGCAGGTCTGAACCAGCACCCTCTCATCCAGGCCTATAGATCCTAACTACAGCTGGTATGGGAACACCACAGAAGCAGAAAGGAAGGCACTGCAAAGAGTCATAAATACTGCAGAGAGGATCAGGACAAAACTTACTTTCATGGCTTCAATGAACAGCGCTGTCGCAGCTGAGAATCATCCATTGTGCCTATAGATTGTTGGTCTGTGCACAAATGGAAAATAAATAACTTTAAACTTTTTCTAATCTGGTACAAATTTCAAATCATGTTTTTTTTGTAGCTAACTCAAATGACAGACTTTCACGCAGGCATTTATTATTATTTTAGAAGTATAATAAAAACTAACCAAGTTTATTAGCTTTGCTACATAAATAGATTTTTGTCCCTAATCTATGATAGATTAGGTACCAGTCTATCAAACTGCAGTTTTGGTCATTGAAACAAATTCTATAATTTACACTGAACAAAAATATAAACATTTGTGTTTTTGCTTCCATTTTTCTTGAGCCAAGCTCAACGATCTGACTTTTTCTATGAACACAAAGGTCTTTTTCTCTCAAATATTGTTCACCGATCAGTGTAAATCTGTGTGAGCACTTCCTCTTTGCAGAGATAATCCATCCACCTCACAGGTGTGGCATATCAAGATGCTGATTAGACAACACAATTATTGCACAGGTGAGTCTTAAGCTGACCACAAAAGAAGGCCACTGTAAAATGTGAGGGAGCATGCAGTGCTGACTGCGGTAATGTCTATGTTAATAGAATTTGGCAGTAGGCTACCAGTACATCCAACCGAACTCACAACCACAGACCACGTGTAACCAAACCAGCCCTCATGTTTGTTGTCCATAACATACACCTGCCCATACCATAGCCCCACCACCACCATGGACCACTTGAGTCATAAGGTTAGCATCAGCAAACTGCTTGGGAGCAAAAACAAATGTTGCATTTTTATTTTTGTTTAATATCCACCTCATTCCTGGGGGCTCTACTGTATAAATGATTATGGGTGCTACTTCCTGTCAGACACAGGAAGTAGCAGTCAGCATTGGTTAATCATGGTAGCAGAGCACGGACCGCGAGTTATTTGAAAGTAATTTGCATTCATTTTAGCAGATAAAACTGATTTTGTTTTGTTCACATTAATTTAACAACCATAAAGTTTACTAAAAAAGCCATGCTGCATTCAGGTACCTGTTGTGTTTGCAGCTGCACAAACAACCAGAACAAACTAAATCTGTGGCTACAACAACAGAGTTCTGAACACAGACCAAAAACAAAAAGAGTTCCTGTGAACAGAGGTGTAGTTTCCATCTCCTACCTACAGATGAGGAATTAAGAAGAACATGTCTGAAAAATGTGAACTTGAAGAGACCACCCAAAACTGTTTGTGAGCTCATTTTAATTTGTTGACAAACGGCCGACAGAGGAAAACCTGCATCCTATTTTGTGTCTGGACTACAATAACTACCGGAGAAGAGATGCTGGATCCTCAGAAGGATTGAAACAGTAACGGGAACATCAGGTACGATTTCAAATGAATGGAGGACACAGCTTTGTAGTCTTTGTTCATCCTCAGTTTTATGATTTTCTCTAAAATGAACCCAAGCTCAGTGATGGTCGGCTTAAAGGCTTTGGCTGGACTGTCTGCTTTAAGGTAAATAAAATTATGTCCCACCTCTTTTAACAAAACACCACCAACGTGTAGATACTGATATGCATCAGAGCTTCTCAGGTTGTTCATCGCTTCACCGTCAGAAGAACTGAGTCAGTGAAGCAGCTAAATATGCTAGTAGATTTAATCTGCAGCCACTTCTTCAGCTCATCCATACCTCGTCCTCAGCAGACAGGGGTATGATTACATTGTCCTGCTTGAGCTCCGACAGGTGGTGTTTCAACATGTTTAAATTAAATCCACAATGCTCGGAGAAACTACAGCAGCGCGTACTGTTCACACATCCTTATTCACTTTCTTTTTATATTTTGTTATTTTTGGGTGTAACTGGCACCCTGTGCACATCATTTCATTCCGCCTCATGTACCACATGTGATGGTAACAATGAAGTTGACTTGAACTTGAACTAATGCCAGTTCCAGTTCGTGCGAGAAGTCGTTCATACAAGGCACCATGGGGTCTAAGAATAAGGTGGATAACTAAATAAAATAAATACAAAAAAGTCCTGAATTCACCTTTAAAAACACATAATTTACAAATATGTTTAAGAATCATACTGTATAAAACACTATTAAAATAGTTCAGCAGTGACTATATGAATCGTGTATTTTCGTACAAACCCAGATGAAAATTTGGTCGTATGTTTCCTTAAAGGCTGCAGCTGGTTGACCAACCATCTGTGACTGACAAAAAGAAGAAAAGAAAGTTCAAGACCGGATTAAGAAATGACAGACGTGCAGAACTGGTCCGACAAGCAGAAGAATGAAAGCATTATTTTCCATTTTAAGAAACTGAAAGACAATGTAACAAAGATGTTGGGGAAAAAAAACCTGCGATGAAAAAGGGAAATTCACAGATATTGAAATGCAGTTTGCGAAAGAAGGGGAAGTTGCAAATGATATTTCTTTAAATACTATTTTGAAGAGACCAAAAAAAAAAAAAGGATTTAAAAATCGGTGACTCAATGAAAGCAAATGATTTATTTACAACACATCAAAAGTTTGAACACAAAAACATTTTATAACTGGATACAGTCAAAACCTAATACTCCCATTTATGCTAATGAAAATCAGTCCTTATAAACGGTACTGCTTAACTTTAATCCAGTTAAAGCACAAACACAATAGCGTTACAAAAAAAAGTTAACATGTAACTTACATCAATGCAAAGTAACAAACTTAAATGAATTTAAAAACATTTTATCAGAGTGGACTAAACCACCTGCACGGGTGCTGTACAACATTACGGCACCTTCATTTTCTTCAAATGTTAAAAAGAAAAAAATACCGGTATATACTTCATTCCATTTTTCTCTAAATGATCCTTCTTGTAACTTGAGATAAGGAGGCGCATGCTCAAGATGTCGTTCATTTTTCTTCTCGGTTCAACAGACTTTAGGAAACATTTTGTTTTCGGTCACAGAATCCCAGAGGGCGAGTGTTTATAGGGCACTGAACCGGCTACTCGTCGTCAGTAACAGGCGTAGGATTGTCGTACGCCACTCCCTCCACGTCCTTCGCTTGTTTCCTGCGCATCTCTGGAGGAGGTCTTGGTGGAGGATTCTGGGGGGGATTCTTGATACTGTCTGCGACTGGCTTCCGGGCATCCTTTCGAGGAAGAATGGGCTCCCAGTGTTCACCTCGAATAGCAGCCTGGAAAACAAAACAACGTTGTTGGCACGCGGCTCTTAAGCACAACTTTCAAGTGTAACTCATAAGTGTGAGAGCAGACGATTAGGCCCGTCACTATAACAAATTTTGCTGGGCGATAAATTGTCTCAGAAATTATTGTGATAAACGATAATATTGTTTGAAATTTGACAATTAGTAATTGTTAAATTTAAAAAGAAATGTCGGTTAATTTTTGTGTGTAGTACCTTTTTTTGACCACTTAATAGCAGTATAAGACTGAACCGAAGGATGGATAGTGAGGGCGCAAGCAGCATGGAAAATGGGAGGGAGGCCCCTTGACGTGACACGGGCTCAGTGTTGCCAGATTGAGCGGCTTACTGCCAATTGGGCGGTTTTCATTCTGATTTTGGGGGTAAAAATTGCTTTGGGCAGGTGGGGTTAGTTTGAATGGATTTGGAGTCAGATCTGTGGTTTTTGAGTTAACCTATTAAACACATTTCAAACAGTCATCATTATTTCATAGCAAAGCTCCTTTGACCTATCTCCATCAGTGATGGGCTATTGTCATCCGCCAGGTCGTTCACAACTGATAACTGGTGAGGCAGTTTTAGTGGACACCTCGTTGAGTGGGCTGGCCCGTAGCGGCGGTATGTCGGAGCGTCCGCCATATTGGATGTGGCAGAACTGCCGGTCAACTTATAGAAGGAAACAAACTGAACTTCATAAAGCACCGTTCTACAAAGTGTTTGATGTTAATGCCTGTCATTCACACACACTAATACATCTGGAAAACAAACAGGCACCAAAGACAACATTTATAACTTTTAACGTGATTATTAAAAATGTTTACTCCTTAAATGTTTAAGTTAAAGGTAGCACTAATCGAACGTATGTATTCTTTTGAGTGTTTACAACTACTAATGTGTGTAACATTATTACTGTGGTGATAAATATAGAAATATTCATATTGAACATTTAATCTGTGTCCATAATAATAAGATCCTGAAATGTGACGTGTTGATTTTCTGGATAAAGGACACCAACATTCACATTTAACTGGTTTTGATTAATCACATTGATGAACATATAAGCACCAATATATCTTTACAGGAGGTGGGGGGTATTGTGTGTGTGTGTGTGTGTTATATTTTTTATTAATTTTTATTTTTGGATCGGGCGGGTTTTTGTGTGATGGGGCGGTTTTTAACAGACTTTTGGAATGGAAAACCTCGACTCTATCTGGCAACACTGCACAGGCTGTCTCTCCTTCCTGTTATTCGGTTCTCAAAATGGAGGCCCCTCGGTGCGGTTCAAGCTCTTTAGCTTATCATTTTTCATACAAAGCTTTAAATAAATAAAATAAAATAAACCAGTAAACAAGTTCTCAGCTTCTTTTTGCAGAGAAAAACAACTTTTTACACAAAAGAACGGGTTTCAACCGTGAATTTTGGAGCTTTGACAAGACGGAAGTTGTTTTCCTGAGGTCAGCCCGTTAGCGTAGCTTCTCAACTTTGCTGCTTTTAACAGTCCAAAAATGTGATTTTGGACTGTTAAAACAGATTTTACAGAGAAAGGGACGGGTCAGTGAAGAACACCGAAGTCAAGCGTTTTGTCATCCAGTGTCTTCAGCAGAAAGACAGAGACACGAAGAAACGACAAAGCCGATAAATGAAAATGAGGTTGATGATTTCAATTTAACATGCGATTAATTGACGTATTGATTATTGTGACAGGCCTACAGACAATTATTTTGGATGCTCACATTTGTATCCAAATCCGCTATTAAAATGGTGTAAACTAGGCTTCATCTACGTTTGAACAATAAAAGCTATTGAGGAGTACTGTCACACCCCTGACTGGTCAGGTTGCATAAGTATAAGGCCACGTTTCAACATAAGTGTGTAACAATTTCTTCCTTGTCGACAGTTCTTTGTTTCCTTGAATAGTCTTCCTCTGGTAAGTTGCCATTAATCAATGGGTTGGACTGCAAAAAAAATGTTGAAAAGCTGCCAACTCACTGCTAGGTAGATGAGGCTGGCGATGCCGAGGCAGACACATCCGAGCACAGTGGCAAGCATAAACCCTCCGGGTACGCAGATACTAGAAGAAGCAGCAGTGGGGGGGTGGGTGGTGAGACAACAAAGACCATGACGTTGCAATGCTTTTTCTGCGAACAGGAGGAATGCTAACTAACAAAACAAAGATAAAGATTAAAAATAATAATAATAATAATAATTCACTGAAAACATTTCTTCAAAATACATTTAGTTAGAGCTCAAATTGGTCATATAAACTTACGCAGCATGCAAAAACGCCCTGACATAGTAGTTCCTCGTCAGTGGCCCAAACGATTTTACACACATGGTGAAGCAATACTGGCCTCTGCAAGGAAACAAGAACTGTATTAAAAGATGATCGTGTGGAACTTCCTGATCATATTAGTGGAAAATAATTAATACTAGGATTGCTTACGGTCTCTCCATACTTGTTCCTCTGGCTCTCTTACTTCTGGGATACTCAAGAAGACACACAAACGCACCGGCGGCACTTCTTACTGGTCAAGGCTTTAGTTAAATCATGATTGAAACACGTCACACAGTTCTAATATGTCAAAGAGGGTTCTTTAAGATAACTCTGATAAGGCTTCAAAGTAAAAAAATTAATAAAACATGAAAATAATTAAAGAAAAGCTAAAAACAAAAGCTTAAATAGTTCAAATGTGTTTCTCTTTAGTAAACAACAAAGGTTAATTACAGTGACAAATACTAAAAATGAACACAAATAAAATACAAAAAAACTGAAACAAATTGTATAAATGATCATGCTCAGCCTATTAGTTTAACATACAAAATGTATTTTATGCATCTTTTTTTTTTTGGACTTAAATATTGCAAAAATAACACGACAGAAATATCTATGGCTTCACTTTTCTTAGCCAAGATTTACTCACACAAATCACATTTCTACATTTAGGCATAAACCATGACACAACATCAACTTCCTCTGAGCTGTGACCTAAAGGTTAAACAAAAGCAAACAAAACTTTTTGAATATAATTTTAAATAAACCCATTTGGAGCTTAAATAATAAAAAAAAGTGATGGTTTGAAAAGGATACACTGAATAAGCAGCAAACTCCCAGCCTCTGAACTGCCCAGCCACCCCCACTATTCCTCCTGTAAGAAGAACTGAAAGAAGAAAACAGGAAGGTGAACACTCACAAAGTACCTGTTGTCGCTCCACATTAAGCTCATAGAGAATGATTTGTAACAAATGATCTTAGAAAACAAATCAAGTAAAATGTTATGAGAGAAAATAGTATTTTGAAGTAAACTTTTTATGCAAGAAGCTGAAGGGCACTAACTTTATAATACTCACTGAGACCTGAAGCCAGAGCCTGCTCATTGGCCCACATCGCCCACTCAATCTTCCCCATCTTCTCCACCTGAAAAGCTGAACTGAGACCTGAATATCTCTACAAGGAAGAAAAACGTCTTTTACGTGAAGATGTTCTCGCTGGGAGGCGGGGCTTTGAACCAGTCGGTCATTTCTCCACCCAAAAAGTACAGGACTGCCGAGAGGAGGGGCTTATTTTGTTCTACTTCCTTGACAGGTGCAAGATCGAAAAAAACCGAGCGCACCTGAATGCAACACAAGGAAACCATTAAGGAAGTGGTTTTAGCTTCCGGTAAAAATTAGCAGAAGCTCAAGTTGATTTATTATCCTCGTTTGTTTCACAGTTACCCCCTAACATATTTTTGTTTGATTTTTATTCTATTTCATACTTTGTTCACCCTCTATTTTCCAAATTATTTGAATACAATAGGAGCTGTGTATTTTTTCATTCAACCTTTATTTAGGCAGGTTAATCTCATTGAGTCTCGAGGACTCATTTACAAGAGACCTGGAAATATTATAAGTATAATATTATTATTAATATAAAATTAGTATATTTCTGTATATTATAGAATTGCTTTTTTGTTAATGTTTCAATGTTCAATAATTTAAAAAAATGGTTCACAGTCACTAGAAATATAAAACAGCCATACATTAAGACACTAAAGTAACAGTGCAGACAGATGATGGTTGCAGGGATGAATTAGTTTTCAGTCTGTTTGTTCAACACTGTGCTGCTACTTTTAGCTTTAATCTACCATTTTGATACTTTTGCTTTTAGCCAGCTTTTGCTAATTTTAGCTAGTCTTTTATTCCCTTCTAGCTAATGTTCAAGTTCAAGAATCCCCAGGGGCTATTTGTTTTACAGTAATAGGCACACAAAATATCCATACAAGACATTGAGACATTAAAATAAGAATACATGAAATCACTGTTCGTTGAGAAGCTCGATTGCTAATGAGTTTTTCAGTCGGTTTGTCCTACATCTGGGCAGTGATTCCTGCACCCCGATGGAAGGAAACTCACCATGGAGTGGGCGATCAGGATCTGCCAGAATCTGCCTGCTCACTGACCTCGGAGGTTCTGTAGGGCTGTACCAGCAGTTCTGCTGCACATCCTGATAATCCTCGAGAGTTTGTTCCCTTTTTTGCACGTCAAAACTCCAAACCAACATATGAAGGTGAACGTAAGACAGTCCATAAAACATGGAAAAACATTTTCAAACAAGTAAAAGCAACATTAAAACCACAGTTTCAGATTTAAAAAAAGGTCCTGCTTACAAATTTTGTTCATGGGGGTCAAAGGTCAGTTTTTCATCAAGAACAAATATATTTATACTGATGCACCACCTCAAAAGCTTCACCGCTAATGACCACGAGAGAGGCAACTGAAGAGTCTTCTCTGAAATCAAGGACCATCTCCTTCGTCTTGGAAACATTTAACTTTAAAAAGGAAGACACGCCATTCAGTGAAGTCCCCGACCACAGGCCCAGGGTCTGGGTCATCACTGCTGAGAAGGGACAGGATGAGAATCATCAGCTAACTTTAAGATGTGATGCTGTGGGAACTGGCTGCAACAATCATTTGGGCATGAAATAAATCAAAGGGGCAAAGGACGCAGCCCTGGGGGGAACTGGTAGAGGACAAAAGGACATCAGAGAGAACCCTATTTGACCCTCACTCACTGAGACTATCTATCCATAATCTGCTTGTTCTGAAGTTGGGTCGCAGAGGCAGCAGCTTGAGCAGGGAGGACCAGACATCTCTTTCACAGCCACCTTTTCCAGCTCTTCTGGGAGGATTCCAAGGTGTTCCCTGGTCAACCAAGAGACATAGTCTCTCCTGCGTATCCTGGGTCTCCTCCCAGTCCGACATGTCCAAAGCACCTCCCTAGGGAGGCATCCAGGAAACATTCTTACCAGATGTCCAAACCAACTCAAATGGCTCCTCTTGATGTGGAGGGGCAGCGGTTCTACTCTGAGTCTCTCCTGGATAACTGAACTTCTCACCCTATCTGTAAGGGAGAGTCCAGCAACCCTGCGGCAGAAACTCATTTCAACCTTCTGTATCCACAATCTCATTCTTTTGATCACTACCCAGAGTCCAGAGCTCGTGACCATAGGTGAAGGTAGGAACATAGACTAACCGGTAAACTAGAGAGCCTTACAGCTCAGCTCCCTCTTCACCACAACGGACCGGTACAGAGTCCGTATTACTGAAGGCACTATACCAATCTGTCTGTCAATCTCATGCTCCATTCTGTCCTCGATCATGAACAGAACCTAGATACTTGAACTCCACCACTGAGGAAGAACATCACCCTCAAACTGAAGAGAGCAATCCACCCTTTTCCGACCAAGGACCACAGCCTCAGATTTAGAGGAGCTGATTCTCATCCCAGCCGCTTCACGCTCAGCTGTGGATCACTTCAGCGAGAGCTGAAGATGACGGCACGATGATGCCAAGAGGACCACATCATCTGCAAAGAGTAGAGATGGAATCCTGAGGCCACCGAACTGGAATCTCCCCCACCTGGCTGCACCGAGAAATTCTGTCCATAAAAACACCCTGATGCATGCTCAATAATCCAGGTAGAAAAATCTAAAAAGGCTAAGTCTGGTCCTCTGGACATTCAA
>JARVLU010000599.1:5458672-5474853 GCA_031762415.1 Simpsonichthys santanae | reverse complement strand
TAGAAAAACATCAGACATTATTGAAGTCAGAGGTCATTTTAAAGCACACGATTCATGGTGAGTCTGAAAGATGAATATCGGTCAGGGGTCATAGAGCAGTGCAGCTTCATGCTACACATAAAAATTTGACAATTGTTATTATGATGGATGCTCTTCCTGAGGCAACCACCGAGCTACCACAGCCCTCTGTGTGGAGCAGAGAGCTGCCATCTAGGACACCCGGGGGAGCAGATGGTGGAGGTTAAGGGCCTTGCTCAAGGGTCCAGAGTGGGGCAAATAAGGGTGGAAGCAGGTGTAGACCAACATTTCCCACCCACATTTTGATGTTGTCGGTATGGCAGATCAAACCAGCAACCTTCCAATCACAGGTTCACCTTCTCTAACCTCTACCTCACCACTCCTCCAAATTGAATTTCTTCAAACTGAAATAACCCAAGTTACAGTCTGCAACAGGTAAGATAATATGTTTTCATAACTTCACTACAGAACCCACTTTGAAAGATTTGAACTTTTCCTTTTAGTGTCAAACTGAAAATCAGGGGCGTGCATATGGCATTGTTATTTCTACAGGGTCAATATTTTCCCCTTGTAAATCTTGGGTGAGTAAGCAGACAAGTGGACGATACAAACACAATGTTTGATTCATACAGCTACACTGGGCCTCTGAGATGTTGTAGATATTTCTGGGTGGGTGGCCTTGGCAAAGCCCAATCCATGCTCTGTTATTATGACGAACGACTGTAGTGTCAGGAATATGTGTGGGCTGCACAACCCGTAGGAGCTACTGTACACTCATCAAAGTCTGCACAAGGAGATGAATATATACACACACTGACTCTGTGTAGGTGGGACTCCAGAGCTAGGTGCTAAATGCATGATAAAGGGCGTCCAAGTGCACCAAGAGCTTTGTATTGTTATGAAATTTATGCACTTTGAAGCAATACTGACACCAACATTAATTACTTTGGAAACACGGAGTCTGTGAAAAATATGTTGAGAAAACATAGCATCTGTTGACATCCTCTGCTCAAAACCCAATTGTCACACAAAGTTCAATTTACTCTATCATACAATATCCATCCATCTATCCTCTTTACCCGCTTCTTCCTTTTCAGGTTGCAGGGGTCACTGGTGCCCATATCCAGCCATCACTGTGCGTGCAGTGGGGGACACCCTGGACAGGACTCCAGTCCATCACAGGGACATATAGGGTCCATCACAATGAGACAAACAACCATTCACTCTCTCACTCTCACCTATAGGGACAATTTAGAGTTACCAATCAGCCTAACATGCATGTTTTTGGTCTGAGGGAGGAAACCGGAGTACCTGGAGAAAACACACACATGCACGGAGAGAACATGCAAACTCCACACATAAGCCCCCAGACCAGGATTTGAACCAGAGACCTGCTCGCTGAGAGGCAGCAGCTCTACCTGCTGCTCCACCGTGCTGCCCTTGCATCCAACAATAAAATGTAAAAAGAAAAACATTAATGAGATCTAAGATATGAACCAAGAAAAGCGTTAACTAAAAATATGCTAAGCACTAATAGCATAAAAAATAATATGCCCAACAGCAGCACGATCATGAATCTGTGTGAGCAGATGAGCAGGAATGAAAACAGCAACATGAAATACTGTAGATCAGCAGCAACATGATGTGATTTTTTTTACATCATGTTGCTGCTGATCATTGACTCCAATAGTTAAAAGGTTATTAATTCAGATATTATAGTTTATGTTAGGGGTAACTTTCTGCTTCAAGCATGCCAAATTATAGCTCATCAACTGTGAAAATGGCTGCATTTTTACAGTTTTTGTGTTCATTAAGGTTACATATGAGTGACCATGTTGAACTGGGTTGACTCCAAAAGTTAATCAATTGTAGCTGTACATTCTGCGGTTACGTTTCAGGAGTTTTGTTCCATTGAGTAAAATATTTTGATGGCGGAGTAGACAAATGAATGCACACACAGAAATGTGCAAAAGCATTATCGCTGTTTCAACAAACCGTTTGTGAAACATGGAAACACACAGGCTGTATCTTGACAGGTGCACTAATGTTGCCATTCTGATGTGAACATGTGAGGCCTGACAGCCATCAAACTGTCTTCACGTTCAGAAAACAGACGTCAGATTCCTTCTTCAGTTGAAGTAAGTTCTCGTTTTCAACTCACACTAAAAACTGGCTCTTTAAAAGGAAGCAGAAGATTTGTGCATCTAGAATTCCCTTCAGTTCAGTTGGATGGGTTTCCGCAGGGAGAATTCTGGGAAGCCAAATATTTGAAGCACAGGTAAAAATAATTTTTTAGGAGTTCGTGTGACGTAACTCAAATACTTCTTTAAGTATCTGTTGATGTGAGGTGTCCAAACAAACATCCTGCATCAAATTATGAATCTGCAAGAAGTTAAGCTAAAAGAAAAGTCCTTTTAGTTTTCTGACTATGCAGGCTTAAAACTCTTTACTCTTATACATATTATAAGTATGCAAAGAATAAACAAGACATTTGTAAAGTTTGATTCCAAGTTTTTTCCCTCCCATGCAACACTGTCTGCACTGAAGTAAAGTCTAGCTAGTGTTTGTGTAAAAAAATATATACTAAGATGATATTCTGCAAAAACATCAATGCAGCATGAGAAAAAACTAATACAGTACACTTGTTAAAGATTTAAAATGTAGATATGCTGCTCAATCATCACTGTGCTGTTCTCTGGGTTTCTGTGTGCCGTATTTTTCGGACTATAAGGCGCACCAAATTATAAGGCGCATTAAGCGAAACTAAAACATTCTGACAGATTTTTGAGCGCTGTGTACCACATAAAATCAGTTTCGAGGTCAATGAGCACAACCTGGATTAATAAGTAATGCGCAACTGATTATGAGGCTCACTGTTGATTTTTGAGAAAATTAAAGGATTTTAAATGTGCCTTATAGTCCAAAAAATATGGTATTCTGTATTTTTAGCCTGGACAGCTGGCCCAGAGGAGCTGAAGGCAAACAGACAAGTTCACCAAAGCAGATGTCATCAACAAACACATGAACAGCTCTGGTTTTACACCCAGAACAACTTTGCAAAATATGAACAGAAAGGTCAGCATTTAGTTTCGGTTTCTTGCCTTCCCCCCCCCCCCCCCCACCCCACCCCATATGTGTGATGTTTGGATATTTGTCCCATCTGCAAACACCTGAAATCATATTTCTGAAGGCAGTCTCCGATGGCTGGAAGTTTTATTTTTTTATTTTATTTTTTTTCACCTCACAAATCTCAGGAAAAACTGATTTAAATGTGCCTGTCAAACCAGCAGTAATTAAGAGGATCTTTAATTTCAGTGTCTCTGTGGTGCAGCTCCTCCTGCCTGATCACATGCAGACATCTCTTCCCACTAAATTTTCTTTGGCTGGATTATTTTCCATCCAGACTTTTCTCTTTCAGCACTAGAATGAAAACTATGTCATTTCTAACCAACTCTGGTATTACCATCAGTTTGAACATTCCTGAGAGCCAAGACTGGTAGATGGACCAGAACGAGAAGGAAAAAACATCAACGATGACTGATGAATTCTGGATCTTTTTCTCTGCTATTCTTCTCCAGACAAGACCATCGCCTAAGCATCATCAAGTACTTCCTCCAAGAAGCCTTGGAGAGGTGAAGTTTATATTAGAAAAAGAGGGGAGGGGGGGAGGGGGGCAGTAGAGGAGTCAAGGCGGGGAGTGGCAGAAGGGGTGAAGGGGTGAGAAAGGGCTGTCACTGGGGATTGGAGCTGCCTCTAAAACCTCCAGTCAAGTTGAAACCACACCGAGCTCCACCGACTCTTGCATCCTCCTCTATCCAGCAGCCTCCTCTCCTCTTCTCTGCATCTGCTCGTCGAGCTCCACCGTCAACCTTTCGAGGGCTCCTCTGAGGCGTCTTGCTCTGAAGCAAAGCAAGAAAGTAAAACCTCTCCTGTTTTATTTTGTGTGAGGCCCGCAGGACACCGAGCGCCAGCTGCCACCATGGAGGCCATCAAGAAGAAGATGCAGATGCTGAAGTTGGACAAGGAGAATGCCATCGACAGGGCAGAGCAGGCAGAGACAGACAAGAAGGCTGCGGAGGATAAATGCAAGCAGGTGAGACACTCACAGGATGGATGAACTCATTTGAACTTTAATTAACTAAATGAAGACACATCACAAGATTTTAAAATATATATATATAATAGATGAACTTGAGGTATTTTCATGATAAATTTACATTCTATTCCAATGTCTAACTTTGCTAATTTAAGAAATCTCATATTTTTGTCAAATATTTGATAATTTGATGCATAAATAAATTAATAACCCTTACAGAATAGTTATATAGAAATAATGTAATGCTCTCTTTTTAAGTTTATTTTTATGTCTTTTGATAACTTAAAAATTACAATTTAGGTCATATTTTATAGAAACATTTGTTCTTTGGAAATTATTGCTGTGAGTATATTTGGGTAAAACGGGGCAAATATAAGATTATTCTTCATCTGCTGCCTTTCATTTTATTTTGAATGTATGTTTTTATTGTTTGAGTTGTTGACTTGATTTTAATGAAATTAATAAATTTCAAATAAATAAATAATGAAATATTTTACTTTGTTGTTTTTCAATACATTATTAGTTTATTAAACATTTTCTCACTTTTGATGAGTTTCATTTTGACACATTTTTATCGTTTGCACATTTTTTATTGTCTTCATTCATCAGAAAATATAATGTTTGTTTTCTGTTCCTGTCAGAATGGTAACAGCATAACATCTATAAATGAAAGGAATTAAAAAGACATTTTATACAATGATTTCTTCAGAAAGAGATTTCTAGAGCTGCTCACCCTGGTCTCGCTGTAATGCCTGTTATAACGATGCACCAAGTGAATGACCTGCTGAGAAACACTGTTGAGGTAGAAGATGGGAGGGTATGTGTCGAGGCAGGTGGCGTGAAACTGGTTGCTGTCCTTCATGGTTAGCTCAGCAAATGCAGGGAAGTCCTTTCTTCGCACAGCCTCAATCATCTCGCCCATTCGGCACGGAACGACCGACTCTGCTCGATGCTGTACATAAACACAAAACAAACGGGCACACATTCAAGGTTTTAAATATTTTAAACTTATCGTGTAGATGATAAAATTGACACCAAACAGATCAAGTTATTATGCTGAAATCCAAAGAAGACAATATTTATAGTACCTTTAGGAGAAGACTTGTTTGTACACTGGTTTGCATTCCAGAGGTGCTGCCTATTGGCTTCCGCTCGGCACAAGCCTTTGAAAAAAAAAAAAAAATGCATTAAATATAGCCTATATTAAAACAGTTATATATTTGTGCACTGGTGAAAATACAATTCTCTGTAAGCACAAATGTACCAGCACATTTCTGACAAACTACTGGCTTTTAATTCTCATTTTGTTCCACTTAGTTTCACAAAATCTGACCCACCACAAGTACAAGGATCCTGAGCTCAGGCCAGTGACTCTCTGGCTCCACCTGCTGGGCAACACTGTCCTTCCCATCTTCTCTGTTTCCCATGATCCACTGTACAAATCCACCATACATGCTTCTGCAGGCGCTACCAGAGCCTTGACGAGCAATCCCAGACAAATTTCCTTCCACACCAAAAGCCTGAGCCAAGCTATAAACTGAAAACAGAGAAATAAAGGCAAGTAAACATGTCATATGAGATAAATGGCACATCATTCACCAAATTTAAATAAGTAACCATCTCTGTTAAAGAACTGGGTGACATTCACAGATAAGCAACTTGAAATAAATCTTATTTTTTCTATTTTGTTTATTTAAAGCAAATAAAGGGAACATAGCTGACACATTCACTCACCGAGGCAAGCAAATCCAGCGGCTGAAGAGGCGAGTCCAGCAGCAGTGGGAAAGTTGTTCACAGAGCAGATGTGGACTTTATGAGACAACCCTGTTGAATCAGGGTCTCCATCGTTTCGCCTTTTCCGTGCTAATCTTCTGACTAAATACATTAAAAAAAAAAAAAAAAAGTTCATCTCCACAAAACATTTCATTTTAACAAAGAAAAATTAAACATTTAAGACTCACTCTCTCTCAGACAGGACTGTAGTCTTGGGTGTGTTATGTCCTCCTCTTTCCCATTCAGCCATAATCTGTCCTCCTTAAATAATCTGCTGATTGCAACTGTCGTGGTTGTTTTCAACTGCATAGATAAGGTAATATAATGCAGGTCAAATCAAATTGTTTCTATCCTATTGTTTCTATTGCTTTGGAATATTCCAAATAAAACTAGTAAAACTTCTATTTAGTTAATGCATGTTGCATTAGAAGAAGCCCCACGAGGTTGACAGCTTTTACATAAGTTCACAAACTATGAGTGAAAAAAAAGTTTATTTTAAGACCTGGTCTTGATGCAATGTGACGCTCAAAGATGAGTTGATGGGTAGAATTAAATCTTCATCTCTTTTACCCCCTGAAAAACAATACAGTACAGTATATAGTGAACAACAGAGCTATTAATATACATGTACTGTTGCAATACATTTGTCAAATAGACTTGAAAGAAAATAATTAACTTAATGGACATTACTTTAAGTCACTAAACAGAGTTTATATCAGGGTATGTTGCCAGATAAGGGTAACAAACAAAATCATGGGGATACTTACAGTATTTAATGACAGCGATATTCACAGGAGCCGTGCATGTGACTATATATGGTTTATCTGCGTTATCTTCAGGCATAGCTCAACGTTTATAAACTATTTGTGCTAAGTTTTAAAGCTAAAATCTTTATAAACTCCTTCTGGACGAGATATACTCGAGCATGTAGCAATATTTCTGTGCAGCTAAGTCAACCTCACTGTAGCGATTTGTGGACGTATCTTCTAATTGGCTGGCAGTGAGCACGTGACCACACGCCCCACCAATACAAAGGCTACATGTTATGACGTCAAAGTGTGGGTAGCCAATGAGTAGTCATCTGACCATTGTCGTGCCAAAATGGGGCAAGGACAAACCCTAACGAACCCACTTGCTTTTTTGATTAAATGTAACAAATAAAGTAACCAAGGAAAATATTAAATGCTAGAAAATGTTTCACTTATTTAAAATAAAATACTCAAGCATGACCAAACGATAACAAAATTACACCTAATTTTTCATTCAACCTTTATTTAGGCAGGTTAATCTCATTGAGCCTCAAGGACTCATTTACTAGAGAGACCTGGCTACAAACTAAGGATGATGACAACATTACAATACAGCAATAGATTTATTAATTAATTTAATTTATTAATCCCATTACTTTTTAGAGGTAAATTAATTTACAAACCGGATTCCAAACAAGTTGGGACACTAAACTTGGATTAGCTAATTTAAGTACTTTTATAAGTGAACAATCGTGCTTTATACATATGAACCTTAAAAAGTATTGGTGGTGTTGCGCATACATATTTCAGTTATTTGATAACTTAAACACGACTGATGAATACAAATTATTTTACAAACGATAATTGTTATTATTTTATGAGCCTTTTTTTGGTCATGTGACCTGTATGTATGCTGTGTACACATTTGGTCAAATACAGTTTTACTGTATACAATTAAGACATAAAAGTGTACATCTGAGCACTTTTTCTTTTGCTCAAATAAATTTGAATGTAAGTAGCAATTTGTTATCATATATTTCTCAAATTAAATTCAAACTACAGCAAAAAATAGCCAGAGATCTACAAACTTAAAGGGTGAAAACATTTCTAGGTGACTCAATGGAACACACAAAAGTTGTCAAAGATTTATATGACACACACAATAATCATAAATGATTCACCCAAAAAAGCCAAATTTTAGTTTTACAGCTGTTTTATTAATTTTTTTGTAAAGCCTTGCAATATAAGTCAGCAACAAGAAAAAAAATATCATTGAGCAAAATCCCAAACTAGTGAACTAATTACCTTTGATAAATTCATGCATTGAATTTGCCGAAGAGTTCAAAGAAATTTGCAGCAGTGTGACTTGTTGAAAATTTAATGTTTGGTAAATTATAACTGTAATGAAAAAAAAAAAAAAAAAAAACCTACAATACTATGAAAGTCTGGAGGAGTCACACAGTGCCATCAAGCTGTACAGATTTGTAGCAACTTGCGAAAGGGACAAAAAAAAAAAAAAAAAACTTCTTGGACACTTTGCGCCATCACCCAGTAGATGTCAAAATATTAACCAAATGTCCTTGTTCTTTTGTCATGATGTGTCCATCCCAAATTTATGCATGTCATCCCAGGAATTTGATAAAAACATACAAGTCAAAGACACCATTGGAGTCCCAACAATGGATAGCTACTTCTGTACTTCTGGCTCATTCCAGGACTTTGTTTAAAGTTAGAAATCGTCCTCCTCGTCTGAGTCCATCACCTTCCGTCTGTTGAACTGTCAGTCAGGCACACAGCGTTAGAGATCAAACATGGACGGGAGACTGCAACTGAACCAATCATGAGATATTTCAGTGGAGCTTACTTTGACAGTGGTCTTCTTCTCTGTTTGCTGGCTGACTTTTTCTAGGATCTCGATTAAGCCCGATTCTGAAATCTAACAGAGAAAATTGTGTTCACATGTGAAAGAATCTCAGCTGCACACATTCCTTCAAACAAACACTGTCCTTTTATTTTACCTTCCCTCCTAACTGTCCAAAACGAGCCATTTGAATAAGATAGTTTTCCACGGCTTTGGCCTTCTCTGGCTTCACCAACGCAAGATTGCTCACTGAAAAATTAAATAAGAAAACATCATTCAAATCTAAACAAAAGTCTGAGTGAAATATAAACATAGACATAAACCATAAAACTAAAAGTGCACTTACATCTTGCACGAGCAGACTGGTCTAGGACTTGAGCCAGTATAGTGTTTCTCATTTCTGTTTCTCTGTTTGAAAAAAAAAATCCATCATTGGTTTTATAAGAAAATTATTTCATCAGATTAATTCAACAGAACACCGCATTCATGAGGCTACATAACATTTTTAAATTTACATAGTGTTCATAATGTCTTGATAGATCTTCTATAAGAATAATTAACACACAAGATCACGATTAATGCTCTGCATGAATGTTGTTGTTTGTCTATTAATGAGTATAACTAAAACAGTTGTGAAGGTCTATAAGCATATAAATACATGTAAATGATAAAGTTTGATCTCTCTTTGTAGTATTGACAAAAACACATCCCACCTTTGTTTGGCTTCTTCTCCTTGCTGATTATTTGAAGCATCCTGAAAATAAAAATGAGATGTAAGTGTCACATGTAGGATATATTTAATTTAACCAACTGGATACTAAAAGACCAAATAATGTTTATGTCTTAAAAATTAAAATGTATCAGTATTTCCACCAGCTTTGTGAAAAGCAGGAAAAACAAGTTGAAACAAGACTAATAAGTGTCAGTGAGTTACTGCCATACAAAACTGTGTTCAGTTACAATATTTAGACATTTTAAAGCTCATCAATGTTTAATGACCCATGTGTGTGTGTCTGTATGCTTGTTGGTTGTCTTATATTATTATTATTATACACCGTATATTGTTTTAATCAGGTGTAAAACACGTTGTGTTACTCTTTGTTGTATGAAAAGTGTCTTATAAATAGTTCGATTTAATTTTATGTTGTCAAAAAGAAAGAGAATTTTTCTTGTAAAACTTCAATCATGTTTGGTACTAGGCTGCACAGTGGCGCAACGGGTAGAGCTGCTGCCTCTCAGCGAGAAGGTTACCCTCGTTCAAATCCCTGCCCGGGAGCCTTTCTGGGTGGAGGTTGCATGTTGTCTCTGTGCATGTGTGAGTTTCCACCGGATACTCCCACAGACCAAAAACATGCATGTTAGGCTGATTGGTAACTCTAAATTGTTCCTAGGTGTGAGTGAGAGAGTGAATGGTTGTTTGTCTCAACAAAGTCCATGCTCAATAATCCAGGTGTACAATCCAACAATTTTCAGTCAGATCATCTGGACAGTTTCTTTTTTTTTGTGTTGAGACGTTTCACCTTCCATCCAGAAGGTTTCATCAGTCAAGGAAACACACAACACAAAACAGATTCCCCCCCCCAACAACTTACTCCAAAGTGGAACAAACCAGTTGTGTTGGTGCTAAGATGGTCTCTTTGGCACGCCCCCTCCTTCTGTGCCGGACCTCTCCCTCATTGACAGTCATGTCAAACAGGTTCAAAACAAACAAAATCCATGCTCAATAATCCAGGTATACAATCCAACAATTTTCAGTCAGGTCATTGTTGGTTTGTTCCACTTTGGAGTAAGTTGTTGGGGGAAGAGTCAGTTTTGTGTTGTGTGTTTCCTTGACTGATGAAGCCTTCCAGATGGAAGGTGAAATATTTCAGCACAAAAATAGAAACTGTCCAGATGACCTGACTGAAAATTGTTGGATTGTTTGTCTCCATGTGTCCCTCTGATGGACTGGAGATCTGTCCAGGGTGTCCCTCGCCTCTCGCACAGGGGTACCAGTGACCCCCCACTACCCAAAAAGGAAGAAGTGGGTAAAAGATAATGGATGTTAAGTGCTAAACAGTTTTCTGCAGCTGAGATAAATATTTTTACACATTTTGTTGGACGTTCCTGTTAAATAGATCTTGTATGAATAAATGTATCTGATTTAGCTTTGAATAGAGAATAAAGATGATGACATGACTTTAAAGTCAGTGTTTCTTAAAGTTGGGGGTAGAAACCTCGCTATGGTTCTGTGGGCCTCAGACTGGGCGGGGAACAACATTCTCCACACTTTGTGACAAAGTTTGTTTGTTACATATAACATTGACTCAAACCACGTGACATAATGACTTTGTTGTTCTTGTTCACTGTAACTTTGACTGATTAGACAAATGCACAACATTATTATTTGAGATACAACAATTTCATAGTTATCTTTTTGACATGTTTTACTCAGACATTGGTTGCTGTTTATTTCTGACTGCTGTCTTACAGTTTTCAGTCTTTGTTATGAACTTACCTTAGCTGGATCAAAGACTGTGGTTTATTATTTTAAATATCTACACCTTCAACACTTCAAGTATAGACTAATTCTTAAGTTTGAGGAGAAAAAAAAAAACAACAATTCCCACCCAGAACAAATCTCGACTCAACACACGTGCGTTGTGCTATTTTTACACCTCCTGTCAGGCTGTTGTGCAGAAACACAAACGAAGCTAACGCTAATGTTTGTTGCCATTCTGATTTTACTCCAACCACGAAGAAAAACATAACTTGTTTGTAGATAATGCATCCATCTTATGTTACTGTGTACTTTATAACCACAGTGGGATGTAAATTAGCTGACTTAGTGGGTTTGGTTGTGCTACTTGTTCACATTGGATGATGGTGAATGCAGGATCTCCATAAAAGGCGGACGTAAACGCTTCCCAGCTCGTGTTCTTACCCCTTGCTTTGCTTGCAGCTCCGACATTCTTTGTCGCCGTATTGCCTCTAATTCTTCGTCTGCCATTGTTTCTTACAGTGATGTAGAGGAACAACTCTGAAGCTGGACAGAAAACTACAATAAAACACGAGTAACACCGAGCGGAGGCCAAGCCCTGCTAGATCAGGGGAGAATAATCGAGACGAGAGCAGAAAAAAAACGATCGTACCTTCAAGGAAAAGCAGTTGAACACAGAAACAAGATCTCTTCTTCGTCTTCAGTTTTCATTGGCGGTTGGCAAACAACTTGTGGTGTGCATTACCGCCACCGATTGGTGTGGAGTGTACTCTTTTTGTAGTACTTTAATGTTTCTTTAATTTTTCTAAATTCCTCCATCATGTACCTTCTTTCTCTCATATCTCTGACATATTAAAATAACATAATGCTCTATTGTTTCTGTCTCTCCACAATATTGACAAGTTCCTGTTTCATGTTTTTGTATTCTGATTAATGCACTGTTCAGTCCAGTATTTAAATCGGTCTCTCTCATCGTGTTTATCCCTCCTGTTCTCATCTCTCCCACTTTTCTTTGGATCTTATACCATCTTCCTTTGTTTTCTTCATTCTGTTCTTTCTACACTGCAAAACTGAAGTTTTAGTTTAACAATGCTTCTTGCGTCTGATTTGCTTGTATTAAATATAAAGTTAACTTGTGTTGTTGCTTTTTTTGCTTCCCTGTCTGCTGCTTCGTTTCCTAGACCCCAATGTGTGCTGGTACCCACATAAATCATGTATACATATAGTATACCCTTTATAAAAAAAAAGTTGAATGAATAAACACGACAGTAATAGATAAGACAGATGTATAAAATAACGTCCTTCATCAGCAAGAGTGAAAGAATGACTTGTTCAGGATTCATCCATTCAACCTTTATTTATACAGGTTAGTCTCACTGTGACACAAGGACTCATTTTCAAGAGACCTGATTTAGACAGATAACATTAGGTGGACAACAATTCAATAAAAAGCAGTTTAAATCAATTAAAAGGTTATAAACGCAGTCAAGATGCCATACCTGCATAAAACAAGGTAAAATCTAAAATCAAGAACATATTTGCTTTGATATTTCTATTGACATTATCAAATATCTAATATCCTTCAAATCAAAGTAGATAGCTTCAGGTGAGTATGATGGATGTGTGTGTGTATACTGCCACTGAGTCTTCATATACTGTATCTGAACAAAACTGAGCTGAAATGCAGTAGAATGTGAAAAATGTAACTACCTGCATCACTTCCAAATAAACTGCTTATAGTAGCAAACAGGTGTCGCTGACCACGTGCATGCAGTCCCCACCATAATCAAACAAGTTTTTGTAGTTTTATAGCATTCATGTAAGCTACATGCTCTTAGTTCACATCTTAGTAATGTTTTTATTATGCATTACATTGTTGGATGTAACTGGGACCCTGTGTACATAATTTCGTTTCATCACATGTACCACATGTGGTGCAAATGACAATAAAGATTCTCTGACTCTGATTCTCTGACTGTTGTTTTGAACCAGATTGACGTGACAGTTGACGATGGAGAGGGCATGCCCCAATCTTTGCACCAACAAAACTGTTTTTATTTTTTCCACTTTAGAGTAAGTTGTTGGTGGAGAAGCAGTTTTGTGGTGTGTGTTTCCTCAGACTGATGGTTTCTGGATGGAGGGCCAAACTTTTCAGCACAAAAAAAAAAAAAAAAGAAACTGTCCAGATGACCTGACTGGAAATTGTTGAACAAAAAAATCAAAGTTGTCTTCATGTGTTCAGGTCCCGGCAGACGAAGTGTGTGGCTGTCCTCTGGTCCGAGATGTCTTTGAGCAGACCGGGGACTTCTGTCATGTCTCTAAGAGGAAGTGTAACAAACACTACTGCTGGGAGAAGCTGCGGCGCGCCGAGGTGGACCTGGAGAGAGTCCGAGTGGTAACCTTCAAAACCACCAAAATGTATTCATTGCCTGGCCATGGGCAACACTAGACTGTCTCACCTGTCTTTATGTCCACCTGTCTGTCTCTGTTTCCACCTATATGTCTCTGTGTTTGTCTCTGTGTTCACTTGTCTATCTTTGTGTCCATCTGTCTCTCTGTGTCCACCTATATGTCTCTGTGTCCACCTGTCTTTCTCTGTGTCCACCTATATGTCTCTGTGTTTGTCTCTGTGTCCACCTGTCTGTCTCTGTGTTCACCTATATGTCTCTGTGTCCACCTGTCTTTCTCTGTGTCCACCTATATGTCTCTGTGTTTGTCTCTGTGTTCACCTGTCTGTCTCTGTGTTCACCTATGTCTCTGTGTCCACCTGTCTTTCTCTGTGTCCACCTATATGTCTCTGTGTGTGTCGCTGTGTCCACCTGTCTGTCCATCCCTCAGTGGTACAAGCTGGATGAGCTGTTTGAGCAGGAGAGGAACCTTCGAGCCGCCATGACGAACCGAGCTGGACTGTTGGCCCTGATACTGCACCAGACCATCCAACATGACCCAGTCGCCACAGACCTGCGCTCCACCAAAGACAGGTAGATTCATCAAGGACTGGTAGACCACAGAGGACATGTAGACTTATTGAAGACAGGAAGATTGGAATACACGGACCGATTCCTGGATTCTGGAGTGAACCTGTTTTGTCAGTGGCTGAGTCCGAGTGACATTCTGGTTTTTCTCTTGTCCTGGTTCCTGATCTGCATTCAGGTTCTTGTCTGGGGTTGAGTTCTGGTCCACAGTAAACCTCCTAGTTTAATGAACTGCATTACCCACAATCCTCCACCTCACCCATCTGCCTCTGCCATGGAGACAGCAGCTCTGAAACACTACAGGTTCATCAGGAATCACGACCTTCACTTCCTTTTTCTTTTCACAATAAGAGCTGGGTCAGCATTTTATTCAGACAGCAGCAGGAAGTCCAGTCGACATGAGTCCGTCTGAAGATGGAGTCTGGACTCAGCTGGGCCTCTCACCTCATTGTCTGAGCCGAAAACCGATCAGCTTCCACCACAAAGATCAGATTTGACATGTTTATATTTTTCAGACTGAATTTGAAACTGTTGTCTTGTTTTACTTTGTAAGGTTTACAAAACTAATACATTTGGCAGCACGACGGCTCAGTGGTTAGCACTGTTGCCTCACAGCAAGAAGGCCCTGGATCCAATCCTCTGTTGGACCTGGGGTCTTTCTGGGTGGAGTTTACATGTCCTTCTCGTGCTGCGTGGGTTTTCTCCAGGTCCTCTGGTTTCCTCCCACAGACTAAAAACATGCATGTTAATCTGCTTCAGGCCCCCCTTGAAAAAAAGATCTGTGCTCTCAGTGGGATTTGCCTGGTTAAATAAAGTTAATAAAAGTAATAAACTGTTGTCATGTTTTATACTATGTCAAACATTAACAAAAAAAAAAAAAAAAAAAACTTGTTCTCGTCAGCGTTATTGATCATGTTTCATTATCTGCGCTTTAGTCCATATAAGGACTTCCGGTGGAACACAAATAAAGGATCGATTAGATGTTTGTATTTTTCAGCTACACAGTTCTCAACACTGGTCTCAAGACCACTTTTTGATGGTCTTGTGTCGAACTCAACTGCATTTGGTCTCGGACATTGAGGACTCTGGATTTTATTTCATGAACAGTCAAGACCACAGTTGTGGAAATATCACTAAACTACCAGAATATTGTCCAGTTTATTTGTTAACATCTTTGTTTTTATTGGATGCAAAATGCACTGGTTCAAATCCAAGTGATAACATGACTCATTGTTAAATACATGGTTATGCTATGGCTTTCACGCCCCCTTTCATTCGCACGCAGTTCAGTACCAACAGAACTCATCGCCACAACCTGGGTGAAAGTGAGCCGGTCTGGTCTGGTCTGGTCTGGTCTGGTCTGGTCTGGTCTGGTCTGGTCTGGTCTGGTATACCTCTAAAAGATTTTGCACCAGTACTCAGTAGCTGGAAGAGAGGGAAGCAGCTGAAGCCTCATTCTGAACTAGTCACTCTGCACTTTGGGTCAGAATAGATTCTCTAGCAATAATTCTAAAACATGACAGTCAGTTAATACAATTTTTTTTTTAATTTCCTATTGTTTCTGAACTGTTCGTGCTGGAGCCTTGTTTCTCTACCGCAGTGAAGTTAGTTTTACATTGGACATTCGAGCTTTGTGTCTTCAGCGGTGTGTTCCTCTCGTTCGATCCGAAGCAGGCGGTCTGATTTCATATGTCAGCTCCTCCGACGAGACGTAATGGTTCACTTAGGGACCGTCAACAAATTCCTGAACCAAACACTTCAGAAACAAAAGTACAGTAATATATTTTACATAATTTGACCCACTGACCCAAAACTAAAGTTAAACTAATAGACCTGACACACAAGATACCATCATTTATTTCTAATTTTATGCCGGTACACTGCACACAGCACTGTAAAAATAACAAAAATAGAAAAAAGGCAGCAAGGGACGGCAAGCCCTACACACTGGCGCCATCTTGGACATCCTGTAGAAGGAGGTGAGGACTGAGATTCTCAGACCAGCTCGCCTCATCCACCTGAGGAAGTAGAGTCTCTGATGATCTTTCTTGATCAGACTGGTGGTGTTGCTCCAGCTGAGGTTGTTGTTCAGGTTCATTTTCGAAACCGGAAGTAAAATGGCGATCGAAAACCCTGATGCATGCTCAATAATTCAGGTAGAAAAATCTAAAAAAGCTAAGTCTGGTCCTCTGGACATTCAAAAAACAAAACAAAACAAAGCAAAAAAAAT
>JARVLU010000599.1:5377026-5391521 GCA_031762415.1 Simpsonichthys santanae | reverse complement strand
GAAAACAACAACAACAAGATGTCAGCCTGAAGAAAACAACAACAACAACAAGATGTCAGCCTGAAGAAAACAACAACGACAAGATGTCAGCCTGAAGAAAACAACAACGACAAGATGTCAGCCTGAAGTAAACAACAACGACAACAATAGGTCGTCAGCCTGAAGAAAACAACAACGACAACAGGTCTTCAGCCTGAAGTAAACAACAACGACAACAACAGGTCTTCAGCCTGAAGTAAACAACAACGACAACAGGATGTCAGCCTGAAGTAAACAACAACAACAACAGCAGGATGTCAGCCTGAAGTAAACAACAACAACAACAGGATGTCAGCCTGAAGAAAACAACAACGACAACAATAGGTCGTCAGCCTGAAGAAAACAACAACAACAGGTCTTCAGCCTGAAGTAAACAACAACGACAACAGGATGTCAGCCTGAAGTAAACAACAACAGGATGTCAGCCTGAAGTAAACAACAACAACAACAGGATGTCAGCCTGAAGAAAACAACAACAACAACAACAACAATAGGTCGTCAGCCTGAAGAAAACAACAACGACAACAACAGGTCGTCAGCCTGAAGTAAACAACAACGACAACAGGATGTCAGCCTGAAGTAAACAACAACAACAACAGGATGTCAGCCTGAAGAAAACAACAATGACAACACCTTCAGACCAAGTGGAGGAGCCAGGGGGTGGCCAACGGTGGCCTTGGCCCCCATAGATTAATGTTTGGCCACCACAAACATTTGAATATATTTTCTAGTTTTTCTATTTCTTAAAAATATAGTTTCCTCAAATAATTGGAGTAACTGGTTTACATATTTATATATAAATATATATGTGGCGGCCATCTTGGATTTTGACATGGCAACCCAATTTTTGAGAGGAACCTTTCTTGTGTTTAGATGCAGCCACAGATTAAAATGGACATCAGTACGTCGCCTAATTCTCAGGTTTTCCAGCTCAGAATGAGGACAGACGGTAACTCCATCTCCCTCTTCACTTCATGATGGGGACCATTCACCAAACATCAGTGAACAGTTCAAATGAACCTGAGCCTCATGCCCACGCGGAGCGTGCTGGATCTGTTGTTAGCCATGCTACGCTAACTTTCAGCAGGAGTCCAGTGAGCGGTCCGACTGGCCACGCAGTCGTCAAAACTAATGACTGACGAGATCAAAAGCCTCCGGTTCATAACCAACTGGTCAACAGAGTCAGACCCACTGCACCATACATCATCATGATCATCTTCATCACCACTGCTGCACATGAAACCTTGAAGAAGAAGAAGAAATTCATACCGGAATGAAGTCATTTTTCTTGAGGCGGACCACATCTCCAACCTGGATGTTCATCCATTTTGATTCTTGAAACCTGAAGCAGAAACAAAACTCATCAGTTCTTGTGTTGGAACCGGCAACCCAGTGGAGCAGAACATCCTTTAGTCTGACCTGCCCTCCTGCAGAACCTCACACTTCCTGTTGTTGATCTCCTTGTCCATTCGGTGGCGTGCCTAGTGGGAAAACAATGAAGAGGACTTGCATCATGTAAGGTCTACCACAAGTCGGACCACACTTTGGTTCTGGTTCTCAAACCCACTGGTCTGTCAGTAAAATTTATAATTTTCACCATCTCAGTCCAACATTGTTCTTTGAGTAATGATGGACATGAACTCTTTACGGGCTTGAAGAGTTTGTTTAAACAGAGAGGACCGTACCAGATCGTCCACCAGGTCTTTGATGGCGGTGATCCCCAACACGATGACCAGAGGAATCAGGGTGGTGTACCACGGCAGAGTGGTAATGTCTGGAATGACCTACAGTAAACAACAAACAAACAAACAAACAAACACTGGTTGGCTCTTGGTCCTTTGTGTGTTTGGTTCAGTAAATCAAGAGGCTCGATGTCCATCATCTGACCTGTAGGATGAGCAGAGCCAGGAAGTAGATGTTGGCTGCTCTCTTGAACTGCTCGTACAGGTTCAACGGGAGGAAGGTGAGCACGTTGTACTTGTACGTCTTTATGGCGTTGCCCTGAAGACACGAGGACGAGAGCGCTCGTTACACGACAAACCAACATCTGGTGGAGCCACGTGGACGAGGGAGCGGCTCAACTGACGAGGCTAACGAAGACACTAATGACCCTCTGGAGGGAGGGGAGGGAGAGTGATTAGCAGTGTGAGTTCAGCTTACAAAAGTCCAGACCCTTAAACCAAAGGTGTCCAACCCTGGACCTCCAGGGACACCATCCATGTTTTAGACCAGCAGTCCTTGATCCTGGTCCTGGACAGCCTCCATCATTGTTTCCCTGCTCTTCATGAGGTCTTCAAGTCCTGCAGAAGCCTGGTAGTCACTCCTTCATTTAATCAGGCATCAAAGCAGAGAAACATCTAAAACCTGCAGGAAGGTGTCCTCCAGGACCAGGACTGGACACCCCTATCTTAAATCCACTAGGACTGCAAAGCCCTGGATGACTAAGAACCTTCAGGAAGATCTAAATGATGAAGTTGCACGACAGGAGTGAACACGAGTTTGTTGTCAGACCTTAACGTGTGGAGACACGTCCTGCGCTCTGAAGGAACCAAGACTGAACCGTTCGGTCAAAACAAGCATTTTTACATTTGGAGGGGAGAAGCTCCACGTAAACTGCGAGGTACGGGGGTGGCAGCATCATGGTGTGGGGGTGTTGCTGCAGGAGGGACTGGCGCTTCGCTCACTGGACGGCATCATGAAGAACGTTACGTGGAAATATCTTCACAACACCTCAGGACTGTTTTGATCAGCGTTTCCTGCAGCGAGGTGTTTGAGTGTCTTTGTTTATTTTTATTGACAGTTTGTTAACGTGACTGTCGTCATGTGACTAAAGACGATGCTATACATTTCAACATCTGTGTTCGAAACATCTCCTGGTGCAGAATAGAAATCAATAAAAGAGCCAGAAGTGAAGTCCTGCCATGTGAACGCTGTTTTTCATCTAGAGGAGAATAAAACCTTCTATAGAAAAGATGTTCAGTTTCTGGGAAGTGTCTTAAAAAAAGTCCCCAGAAACTCCAGAAATTCAAAGACTTTTATCTTCGTAACAAATATCCCATTTCACTCCAGAGCATGAAGATCGTTAATGAACAGCAGACGAGTTCAATGCTGCAGAGACGGGTCAGCTCGGGCTTCTAGCTGCAGGGACAATTCACTTCTGTGACTCAGGAACGACTTCGACCGCTGTCAAAAACTAGACATCTGACAGGAACATGGAAGCTGAAGCGATCTGTTGGGTCCGGCTCTGGGCCTTATCTGAGACGGATCCTGACAGAACTGGATCTGGGAACTCTTATTTTGACAGGGTGCGTTCCAGAAACTGTTTGCTCGGATCTGGTGACTCGAATCTCCGCCCCTAAAAGTCCAAAAGTCATTGTGCATTTTTATATATAATAAAAAAATAATAATAATAACATTTACAGTATACAGTACTGTATATATAATTAAACAGCACAACTAACCTGTAAATCAGTTTGACAGTTTAAGTGGGTTGTCGTTGTCGTTAATAAAACTGAGTTATTAAAATTAGAACAAGAGAAATGTTTGATGCATTTTTCTCATTTTATATTTTTATAATGGTCTTAATTTGTTGTCTGTGCCTCGTCTGTGTTCAAACTGGTCTCTGTTGTAAATGAGTCCTCGAGGCTCAATGAGACTAACCTGGATAAATATAGGTTGAATTGAAAATACAGCTAAAGGTTAGCTAAAAACTAAATGTAAGCTAGCCAAAATAATAAGTAAGTAAGCTAGAAGATAAAAGTAGCTAAATCTAGCTAAAAGTGAAGTAAATGTAGCAATATAGCTAATAGCTAAAAGCTAGTTAAATGCTGAAATTTATTTTTCTAAAAACCTACAGTAAAAGCTAAAAGCAGCAAAAGGCAAGCTAAACACAGCTAAAGGTTGTCTGAAAGCAAAAAGTAGGAAGACGCTAGCTATTAGTATCAGAAGCTAGAAGGCACAAGTAGCTAAAGGCTAGGTAAATGCTAAAAGTAACTAAATCATGTTAGAATCTAAAACTATATAAAGATCAAACTTTAAAAATAATGTTTTTAATGGAACTTAAGAGACCTCAGTGCTTTTCTTTGGGGAAATTATTTAAAATTAAAATCTAATATTTTGAAAAGTATAAAGGTTATAATTTTTTTTTTTTTAAGTCACAGCAGCCATTTCCTGAATGAGCCGAAGGATTTGACACCTGAACGAATAAAACAGGACAAAGTACAGAAAACTGTGAACGGGACAAGAACTGAGCGGCGGACCTGAAACTTCAGAACCATCCTCCACATGGACTCCCTGCGCCTCCTGCGCCTCCTGCACCTCCTGCGCCTCCTGCTGCGTCTAACGTGTCTGCCGGTGATAAAGGTCAGCTCAGCCGGACGATCGGGTTTCAGCCTTCACAAAGGCCGAGCAGGCCCAGTTTCAAACATGAAAACGTTCCAGTTCTCCGGCCGTTGAAAGAACTGGAACACACCCCTCAGCTGGAGGGACTCCCTCTGCGGATCGTCTTCCGCCTGTCGGGTGGACCAAGTCCACAAACGAGCTACAACCTTTGTCTCTGCATGAACAGACTGGTTCGAACCTTTAATCACCAGAGTTTCAGAAAATACTCAGATCTGATGGGTCGGGGGGGGGGTGGGGTCTTTGCCTCAGCCGGAGGAGTTCAGGTATCAGGACATCTTGTTCCTGATGGAGCGGCTGACCAAGGCCTAGTTCTCAGTAATGAGGGCGTTGTTGCAGTCGATCGTAGTGAAGAACGAGTTCTGTCCAAAGTAAAGCTCTGTATTTACTGGTCCTTCTGCGTTCCAACCCTCAGCTGTTGTCATGAGGTTTGGATCAGTACGTTAAGACTCAGATCGAGGTGCTCCAGGAGGAGCTCGAGAGGATCTGTGGAGAGACAGAGGTCTGGGTTCCTCTCCTGGACCTGTTGTCTCCGTGACAGACCACTGGTAGAGGATGGACAGGGAGCCTGATCCAGACTCAAGCCTCTGGTCTGATGAACCCAAACATTGAATGATTTGTTCCCAGTTCTAAATTTTGCTTCTGAAGAAAAGCAGTTGCTTGTCCACATACGGTGGCACGGTGGTGACAGCATCATACTGAGGGGGAGACTGGTTAGGGTTGATGGAAAGCTGAATGGAGCCCAATAGAGAAAACATGTTCTTTGGAACTCAGGACCTCAATCTGGACCAAAGTTTCATCTTCTAACGTGACAATGGTCTAAAGCGGACCAGCCAGAGTCCTGACTATTGAACGCCTCAGGAGAAAGACCAACTGGTCCAAGTGAAGGTGTCGTCTGATAGTTTCCCAGGTTTTGGTGAAAAGGTTTGGTTCGTGTTGGCAGGTTTGGGGACAGTTGGACTTACAGAGTATCTGTTCTTCTTTATACACAGGAAGATCTTCTTCTGGAACTCTGGCAGTTGATGGTACGCTCTGTCGTTGGCCTTCACCTTCCAACCAGCCTCTGAGAAACATCATTTACAAAATGACTGATGACGCTGAACCAGAGGTCTGCGTCTAAACTATTTACAGAAGACTCCTTCAGACAAACCATGGGCTCGTGTTTCCACCGGGGGCTGAGGGACTTCTTGTGGCTCTTCAGCTTCACTCTCAGAGGTCTCGTCCAGTTCATCGTCGGTCTCGTCGTCGCTGTACGGCATGACCTCATCATTGGGCCCCAAGGACCCCCGAGAGTCCACATGCCGCCGGTTCATCTTAGCGCCTCAGGATTCTGAGAAGAAAAGTGTTTTTTTTAGAAAATTCTGGAAGGTTTATCAAAAGAAAAGCATCGATTCATCTGTAACGTCGGCTAAAAGTTTTCTTTCTATTGACTCTCTGTCAAACTTAGAACAGAAATTATTAATTTACTTCTAAGCTACAAATCTCCCAACAACTCCAGCTCCACCTTATTTAAGAAGAACTTATTGTTCCATATTTTCCTAACAGAGCACTTCTCTCTCAGACTGCAGGTTTACTTGTGGTTCCTAGAGTTTCCAGCAGCAGAATGGGAAGAAGATCTTTCAGTTCTCAGGCTCCTCTCTTGTGGAACCAACTTCCAGTTTCTGTCCATGAGGCTGACACATTGTCCAGTTTTAAGACGGGGCTTAAGACTTTCATTTTTGATAAATCCTTGTTATAGACTTAGACTACCGGAGGACAAATTGACCTTTCTTAAAACTAAGTGTTAAAATTTAATGGTTTTCATTTGGTTACAGCCCTTGGACTAAGTCCAGCAGGCACAGGATGTAACACAAATAACTAACCCAAAAGCTCATAACTCAAAAACAGACCAATTTGGCATTGCAGTCATTTATTCTTCTAATAGTTTGGGGCGTTACAGAAAGAAGGGAAGCCATGAACTTCAGGGTCTCCAAGGCTTAAACAACAAATAAAAGATTACCTCTTCTGGCTAGACAACAAAATCATCCCATATCTAACAAAACAAAAACTACAATTCCTAAGCTCCCTGGCCACAAAACAGGAGAAAAGTTAGTGAAAATAAAACGGCTACCAAACTTCCCATCTAAGCAAAGTTTCTTAAATAGTAAAATTACAGAAGATCAGAAAAAAAAATCTTCTAAAAGTTGCTAAAAATCTTTGTACACAGACTTAAAGACAGAGTCAACCACGGCTCAACAATGTCAACGGTGAAAAGGAAATGCCCAAAGGAAAAGAGGCGCGGTGCTGGATCACTGATGTTTTTATGAAGTCCAGTGATGAGGAGGAAGTGATTCCAGGTGTGCAGCATGATGTGACATAAACAAGCAAAGGACAAGAAAGGTTGTCCTGTAAGAGAACCCTTAGAAACCAGTGGACGTAACAATTTGATATTATTTCTGTCTTAATGCTATTCCTGACCTGCCATTGTGTATCTGTTCCTCCTCCCTGTTCCTCTCAAACCCAGCCGGTCAAAGCAGATGTATACATGCTAAAGGTTTCTTCTTCATGAGGGAGATTTTCTTTCCCACTGTCGCCTTCATGCTTGCTCAAGATGAAAGTCTGTGATGAAGTTAAACTCAAAGCAGTCTGCTCCTCAGATAAAAAATGGTAACTTACTTTTTACGTATATGAACGTTTTTGTGCAGTGCCCTGAGACGACTTCTGTTGTGACTTTGCACTATATAAATAAACTGAACTGGAATCGTCTCCAGTCCCACACAGCGACACAGAGACAAACAACCATTCACTCTCTCACTCACACCTACTAGAGACAATTCAGAGTTACCAGTCAGACTAACATTCGTGTTTTTGGTCTGTGTGAGGAAACTGGAGTACCTGGAGAAACCCATGCAGCACAGAGAGAACATGCAAACTCCACCCGGAGAGACCCCCACACCAGCCAGGATTCAATCTGTTGACCTTCTCCCTGAGAAGCAACAACCCTACCAACTGAGCCACCGTGCCGTCTGCACTTTGCACAAACTTATGAACAAAATATATTTTACAACCAGTCCAATTGTCATGTCTTCCACACAGATTGCAAGTTCTCACTTTGCAGCAGCAACTATTGTAATTATTAGTTTTAGCTCTGCATTCTCAAACCTTAGTCAAATATTTGGTGTTCAGATTAAAAACATACTCCACTGTGTTTCCTAGTAGGTCCTAACTTCCTTCGTCTGACGTTTTTCCCACAGAGAAGCTGTGTTGTTTTGGCTTCTTGTTTTTAACAGAACTGCCTGCTGGGTTGTAAAATGATGCTGCACTGAGAGTGAACCAGAACAGTAGCGTTGCAGACACACAGCTAAATAATGACCTAAGACTTTGTATAGTGGCCATAAAACTGAAGACAACTGCAGCTTAAGGTATTATTTATCTATAGGGTCATCACGAGGGGAGGTCATTTCACTTTGCTTTCACGTTGTGAGTGGATGAGCCTCAGGTGATGGAGAAGACTGACCTCTAACTGTGGAGGTTTGACAGCTCCATCTTTTGGTTTGCCTCATACTGAAGAGTCTTTGAGTGGAACACAGTTGTAAGTGGTGTGTGTGTAAATAAACGAAGCAGCTCAGTACAACTGTGGAACTGTGACACCAGCGTTAGTTGAAGATTTTAAACTATTGAGTAAATTCTTTGAGGTGTTATAATAATTCTCTAACTAAACAATAACTCAAACTTTATTTTCATCTAAAGTCCTTGCTGATGTTTAGGAGACAGCTCAAAGTTCTCCTCTCCTGATGATCCAGTCTGTTAGCATGCACGCAGATGGAGAGGACCAACGTTCAATTAAAATCAGTGTTCAGCGAGGTTCTGCTGTATCTTGACATGATAATCTTCTTTTTAAATGCACCGCAGCACTCCTTCCCCCACCGTGGAGCACAGCGGACAGCTCATACATTATCATTGAGTGCCTTTTCTCTTTCCTTTCACCTTCGTTCTCTGTGTCACACCTACTGACTCCCCCTCACTGTTCCCCGCCGCCCTCTCTAACTCGAGTGTCTCGTGTGAAAACCTCATTATGTTCTGCTGCTGGACCTGCAAACTCAGTTGGACAGCAAGCTGCAGTCTCAGTCTAAGTGAATTGTGTTTTTGTTCGAGTGCCAATCTTTTTTTTAATGTATGTTTCTGATCAGTGGCAAAGAATCAAAGAGTTTAATCAACGTGACGGTTTCTTGCTGTGGTGTGCGAATCGATTGATTGGCTACTGAATTACAGTGGAGATAGTTAAGCTCAATTCCACACAGCCTGAAACTCTGGGACACAACTCTTGTGGAGAGGCTCTAAGGTGCGTGTGAGCCATGACACCTGGAGTGCAGTAATTGGCCTGAATGGCCTCCCTGATCTGAATCCTGATATTCTGTTGTTGCCGGCACGAGTTGCTAGTAATGAGCACCATGTGCGAGTCTGCCATGTCCCCAATAGTTGATGATCAGTTTTGTTATACCATCAGACCTGCAGTGGAAAAACCTGAAGCGGGAACATCTGATGGATGGTCCTGTCCATGGCATCTTGAAGTTACACCTCCAGGAAAGGACGGCAACATCACATTTGAGGTCCAAAGGTCTTGTTGAAGAACAACGTAAATATAGAAATTTGTCAAGTTTAAGACAAATGCTTTTATTAGAGCTTGACCGATCCAGTGGTCTCCTGAAACAGCTGATTGGAACCAAGTGGCCAAAACAGCCTTGATAGTCACAGAAGCTAAATCTTGGGTGTCGGGTCACAGAGAAGGGTTTTCAGTTTGCCTCAGCAACGCTCTAATTGTTGAGCACCTTAGAATAGAAAAGCAGACCCTGGTTCAGACTGTGCTTGGTTCGGTTTGGGGAATGAGCTGCACACTTGGGCTGCGTGGACATTATCACAAGGTGAAGCTCATTGAGAATCTCCACGGCCCAGCCAGTATGTCCGCTGCGTGGGAGGCAGAGTGTGAGGACTCAGCGAAGTTACGTTTATTACCCTGGCAGAGGTGGATGAGATAAAGAGTTGAAATCCTTCCCAGCAACAGGGTGCTGTACGAGGATGAAAGTTGCATAGATTTGTGATTGGTACACCCGTTCAGAGTTGTGTGGATGACGATGACAAACTGGGGTAGTGGTCACAATTTATTTCAAACAGATATCAAAGAGTGCGCTTCAACTATTGGGGATCACAATGTTCATCCTCCCCACGCAAGAGAGCCTGAACTTGTTGGGGAAAACATAATGCTTGGCGTCATTTAGGTAGGGTATTTACGTATAAGTGGTTGTTTTTGTGTAAACCAAGGAAATTATTATTTGCTAGCTTTATCCAATTGCAGACTTTTAAATTGTCTTTCTTTGATGTACACTGAGGACGTGATAGCTTTAGCAGACATACGGCTTTGTGATTTGAGATTCTGTACAAAGTCTAAACCACTGACTAATGTCAGCTACAGGACCATGCTTCACTTGTTCTACATAAAAGTGATAAAAGACGACGTAATCACAGTTTGTCATGGCGTTCCTATTGATTTTTCCTCTTTCACATAAATGATGCTTTTCTTTCAAAAATTACATGTTATGTGGCAGATAAAGGTCAGACAAACATTCTATTCTATTTGCCTCATGCTGCACTTCTTTGCAATCTATGCATCACATCTTTGTTGGCTATGATTACTTTAGAGAATCAATTTCAGGTAAATAAATATTTTAGAAACATGTCAGGGTTTTGGCATGTAGATCATTTAGTGTTTTGAAACACTGTGTGAGTGGATGTTTACCTCATACGACTAATATGTCTACTTGTGATAACTACAAATGGGGACAAAACTTTAATCCAGGGAGGAAAAATAATCATCTTTGGGGTCTTTGATAGGAATTTTTCATTCAACCTTCAGTTATACAGGTTAGTCGCATTGAGCCTCGAGGACGCATTTACAAGAGAGACCTGATTCTAACAAAGAGTGATGATCACAGTAGAGAATCATAAAAAACATACACACCAAGAAGAACAAATACAAGAAAATTGTGTTAAAAACTAAATAAAAGCAGTTTGTAACGCGGTTTAGAAAACTAAAAACAGGAACATGTCCGTGATGGTTTTTGCCAGGAACTTATAAGATGTTTGAAGCCGCTTAGTGTGCATTCACACCAGCCCTGTTTAGTCCGCTTTAATCGAACTCTAGTCCGTTCGCCTAGAAAGTTCGATTTGTTTTGGGGAAGTGTGAATGCGCAATCGAACTCTGATGTGGACCAAAAAAGCCAACTCTGGACCACCTAAATATCTCGGTCTCCGTTCAGTTGAAGTGAACTCTAGTGCAGTTTCAATGCATTGTGAATGCAAGAGGACCAGAGACCACTCCAAAAGCAGGAAGTGGACTACAGCACAGGGCATTCGGTGTACCATATTTTTCGGCCTATCAATCACAGTTTTTTTGCATAATTTACATGCACTGTGACTTATAGGTCAAAGCGACATATTTATGGAATTTTTTCCAATATTTATAACCCATGTTTTGGCTGAGATGTAACCGTTTTCATTCATTCTGACTGGAAAAATAAATTGAGCAGTACCACTTTCAGCCACTATGGAAGGCATAAAACATGTCTCACCAAGGTAAGGCTTTGCGTATACCTGTGAATGTGAATACATTTTAAGTGTAGTATGAAGTACGAAGGATAAAAATCACTGAATGTTTAAAAATGATTAAAAATTGTATGTACTGTACCTTTTTGATGGCGTGATAAGTAATTTTTTCTTCTTATGACTTCTTTTGCAACACTATTACACAAGAAAGACAGCAATAACAAAGCTATCAGGGTTCAAAATAAAGGCCTCAAACGGAGGGCGCAGGAGGCAGTCTTAATGTTTGAAGAACAAAAGATGTATTTAATAGGCGATAAAACCTCTGGAAGTTAAAACAGGCAAACAAAACACTGAGAGCAGAATTTGGAAGGTAGGCAAACAATCCAAAAGTTAAACAAGATGTGTACTAAAGTCTTCACTGATGATAGCAGACAAAGTAAACAGTAAAAAGTATAATTTGGCACAGGAGAGTGCACACAGAACATGTTTCACACAATCTTAAATTACAAAGTAAAAGGTTGAAGCTAAAGTTTCAAGGTTGAATAATGCTTTGAAGGTTTTGAAGAAAAGTTTCTTTATTATTGTGACGGCTGTGAGCAACAAACTCATTAAGACTGGTGGTAAGTTGAGAGGACAAAAACAAAACTAACAAATATGTGGCAATGCTCAAAAAACAATGAGCAATAAGTTTGGCACTTCTATAATGTTTTAGGATGATGTTCAGGTTTCAAGTCACTGCAGATGACATCAAGAGATGCATTTCAAACGTTAAAGCAGGGGTGCCCAAATTTTTCCCCTGAGAGGGCCAAATTTAAAATCTGTCCGAGGGCTGCGGCCCAAATGCAACAATACATGAAATGCAAATACATGTTTAAGTAAAGTCCATGTATTTATTATATGCTTATTTAACTTTCCATTCCGTATAAAGAACATTACAGAACAGACTGCGTTAGTGGTGGTGGGGGGGTCTGAGGGGGTCCTCCCCCAGAAAATTTTGATTAAAGTAGATCAATTTCCTGCATTTTGGTGTATTTTACAACGGTTTATTACAGCAGATTAACATGAAACAAAACATTTAAACTCTGTTATTATTGAAATCTATGACTGCAAAAAGGTTTGTAACGCAACGCCACTGCAGCTCTGCAGGTAAGAGGTGTTACCTTCAGGACAAATCGAGGCTGCTGATTGGTCAGTTGTTGATGCGCCTACTAGACTGATTGACAGGTGGCAGGACTCGTGCAAAAAAAAAAAAATCAGATTTTATTGGCCCATTTGAGACTGTCGTCATTTATTCCAAATTTATTCAATATGTTGGTGAATCCAAGGTTTGCTAACTGTTTCCTTACACAATCCTAACGATGTTCTTTTATTTTTCAGGGGTGCTGAGTTTAAATTTAAAGAGGCTAAAATCACCACTGAAACCAGTTCACATTTATCATTTATGTTTGAACACTTTGTGTGGTTTATAAAAGTGTGTTGTGTCAAAGGAAAATGTCGTTCAGTGGCAAGAAACTGCTGAGGGATGGTAGAAAGTCTGTCAAAGTAAAATATAAAAATAAAAATTATTACAATTATTTAAAAAATACATAAATTATCTACTCTGCTGTGTAATCCGTTAAATTATAGTAGTCAGGCCGACTAACAATAAAGTTAATGGATGGAGTCAATGAGTGTAAGCACATTGATCCTTCAAAGGAACTTTTACTATAGTAATGAGGACAGCTTGGAAGGACAAATTTGGTAAAAAAAAAAAATAAAAAAAATAAATAAAAAAACAACAGGAAGGTTGAGCCTCCTCACAGAGACATATGTTTATTAATTTATTAACCTTTATTTAACCATGCAAATCCCATTAAGATCCCTTTTGCAATGGAGGCCCCAGGTCCAACCGGGGATTGAACCCAGGACCTTTTTGCTGTGAGGCAACGATGCTGACCACTGAGCCATTACATAAATAAAGTGATCACTTACGACTGTGAGCAGCTTTTAGTCAAACCCAACAACGTTTACGGTTGAATATCTGTTTAGTTGCAGACCACTGGCACACTGAAATGTTTCTGAAGCAGCTCATTCTTCCTCAGTGCAATGATCCTTTTCATCCTCTTCACCTCCTCACGTCTGCTCAGTCCCTCTCCATTCAGCAACTGAACCCCACCCCACCCCCGTCAGGCAGGCTGCACCACGCTTTTCAAGTTAATGAGTCAATTCAATCAGTCTTTTTGCTTTTAATTACAAAACGGTCAGAATGATTATAATTTTAATTGAAGCTGTCACTTTCAATTAGGACATGACATCCTTGAGAAGCCCTTGTTTTTCCTCATACATACTCGATACAGTATTTTTGTTTATCATTGGTCTTTTCAAAGTGTTTCACTCGTTTCCTCTCCTGAGTTCACTGCTCGGTTTCCACCGTACTCAAGTTGGATCCGCCTCGTCCTTCAGCTGTCGGTACCATGCACTGCTTTTTGTTCAGCTTTATTTTTTTCAATACATTTACATTATATTTTTCCTGTTTGTGAGGGAGTGGTGGTGCAGAGGTTAGTGAAGGTGGGCCTGTGATAGGAAGATCGCCGGGTCAACTCCTGGTACAGACAATATAAAATGTGGGTGGAAAAGGTGAAACACCTACACCTGCCTCCACCCTCATTTGCCCCACTATGGGCCCTTGAGCAAGGCCATTAACCCCCATCATCTGATCCCCCCGGGCACCCTAGTGGGGCTGAGATGGGGTAGAGGTATGGCAGTCAACTTGGGACCAGGCAGTCGTGGTTCAACTCCCAGCTAATGTTGTGGTGTCTCTGATCAAGACACCTAATCCCCAGTTGCTCCCCAGGCACTTACAGCTGCTCCACCTGGGTGCATCCAGGTGTGATGGGTTAAATGCAGAGAATAAATTTGGCCAGTGACAATCTCAGACTTCCCTTCTCTAGATAGCAGCTCTCTGCTCCACACAGTGGGCTGTGGTAGCTCGGTGGTCTGTGCTTTTTATGTAAAAATAAAAAAACAACAACAAAAAACAACAACAATCACAAAGTCTTCATGCGACTTAGCTCGCTGCAGGCGACCCCTGAAGAATTATTTTTTTTGATTGATTGATATTTATTCATTTCAAGTCAAAGAAACACAAAATACTATTTACAACACTTCATAATAAAATAATATATGTATACATATGAAATGAAAGGAGGCAGAAGAAGATAGAATCTTATTTTGTCTGCCCCTTCTTTAACAATCAGTTCAATTAATTCAATTTAAACAGAATAATCCATGAAAAAAAGAAAAAATACTTAACAAAGTTGCTCATCATACTGCCAGAAAATACATTTTTCCTTTATAATACCAACCAATTTAGTCATATTTTTGCAAGAGCTTTATTTTAATCATTTTCTTAAACAAAATCAGAGATTCTGCAGCTTTAATATCACTATCTAAACCATTCCACTGACTTATTCCATAAATTAAAGTAGACCTACTTCTTA
>JARVLU010000599.1:5330155-5350557 GCA_031762415.1 Simpsonichthys santanae | reverse complement strand
TATATATATATACAGTATATACAGTATATATATATATATATATATATACAGTATATATATATATATATATACACAGTATACATACACAATATATATACACAGTACAGTATATATATATATATATATATATATATATATATATACTGTACTGTATATATACCACGTCCTTTACTGCCCCCCCTCCCCCATCTCCACACACACACAGCGACCCGCATGCTGTCCTTTCACATCATGTATACCACTTCATTCTGAAAGGCTTTTTGTTTTTTGCTAGAGCTGAAAGAGTGTGTATCAAATTAAAGGTCTGAAGAGCTAAAAGATCTGAAGTCTTGTTATGGCTATCACAACAAGAGCTTCAACATGAAATACACCTTTAAATTGTTGCCTTGTTTTGAAGGTTACAAATGTTTATGGCTTTGTTTTCCAAGTACAGTACTGTAAATATTTTTGACTACATTTTGTTTGGTTTTAAGCTGTGCATTGCGGTGGCTCAGTTGTTAGAGCTGTTGCCTCTCAGTGAGAAGGTTGCCGGTTCAAATCCCAGCCCGGGACCTATCTGGGTGGAGCTTGCATGTTCTCTTCATGCATGTGTGAGTTTTCTCCTGGTGCTCTGGCTTCCTCCCCAAAAACGTGCATAGGCTGAGTAACTCTAAATTGTCCCTTTACAAACTGGGGACCTGTCCATGCAGGGTGTCCGCCTCTTGCACAGTGACCCCCGCGGCACAGAAAGGAAGGAGCGGGTGAAGATAATGGATGGATGGAAGTTGTGGATTGAAGTTTGGTTGTTTGTATTTGTGTATAGGTTTAAATGCATTATGTCAGCCTCATTCCTGTTTAGCCATCAAAAATGAGAAGTTACCTCCACACACCATTTTACACACATTCTAGGAGTCTTTATCATTAAATTACTGTGCAGGATGCTGTGATTTGAGCGGAAAGGAAATTCACCAGAAATTCCAGTTCTAATAGGTTTTCATCCGAGTTTCATCACCTAATTTAATTCAATTTAATTATTTTTATGTTTTTCTTTCAGATGAAATAGCTTCAAACAGCTTATAGCTTTATATTATTATTATTATTATTATTATTATTATTATTGACAGTGATTAAAATTAAAAATTTGTATGATTTTTAGTTAATAAACCATTTGTTCAACATGCAAGAATCATGTAATAACTGTATTTTTAATATATATTTTTTTATTTTGGACATGATTTTATAATTCATGCAAGTTTGTTTAAAAAGTAATATAAAGACTTGTATCAGTTTGTGTGTGTGTGGTACCTGAGGTTAAGTTGGGTTCACACCACCAACAGCATGGTAATATTGTGTTCAGTGGCCTGGAGGAGGTGTGCAAACACACACGCTCATTTGTGCTTAACTCTGTTGTGTTTGAGTGTGAGTGTGTGTGTGTGTGTGTTAACTTCGGTGTTTGTCTGATTAAAACCTGACACCAGGCCAGTGCTCTGAGGTTTATAATCACCAGCAATTAGTTCCCCTGCACCCCAGACCCACAGGCCTCCAGACCAGCAATTAGACATCCCCGAGAGTCTGGCCTGTTCCTGAAGTGAATGCAACTTTTATTCAAACCATAACTTTTGCACACAAAGACGTGTAACTGCACACTTTAACTTGGACACACACTGATAATGTTAAATATGAAAATGTGAATGTGAAACACATAAATACATTTCAACATTACTATATGTTTATTATTCCACAGTCCACTAACACATATGTTCATTTATGCAGGCAGCTGCTAATCCTCACAAATTAAGGCCCTCGTTTTAATATTTTTAAGACTGCTTGCTCCTTTTGAAATCATCTTATTTGCTTTCAGACCTGAACTTGTGACTATTATACTCTAAACCTGCATTACAACCACCCAAAATTTTAATAACACGTCTATAAACCTTTTTGTTCCTTATTACTGCCATTTGTTTTAAGATTGGTAAATAGACAGTGAACGTTTAGTTATTTTATCAAAACACAAATTAGAAACTGCTTCTGATATTTTATATGGTTGTTGTTAGTAAGGTTAAAAAAATTATTTAAATTCCTGCTGCTAGTTCCAAAGTATCAAGTTAGCACATTTTAATACTTTATTATAACACAGGAATGTAAAAGAAGATGATAAAAAAGTAGCACAAGTTTATCTGAGGGAATAAAATATATTTTTGCTGAGTGAATGACAAGTCTTGCTCTTAAGCATCAGATCTGTTGTATTTCTGGTGTTTGATGAAATAATTATAATGTTTATTTATTTATTCATTAACCTTTATTTAACCAGGCAAATCCCATTGAGATCACAGATCTCTTTTGCAAGGGAGGCCTGGGCCTGAAGGCAGCCTGACATGCATGTTTTTAGTCTGTGGGAGGAAACCGGAGTACCCGGAGAAAACCCACGCAAGCACGAGAAGAACATGCAAACCCCACACATCCCAGGTCCAACCGGGGATTGAACCCAGGACCTTCTTGCTGTGAGGCAACAGTGCTAACCACTGATCCATCGTGCTGTCACTTGTTTAAATCAGGTCTTTCTTGTAAATGAGTCCTCGAGGCTCAATGAGACAAACCTGTATAAATAAAGGTTGAATTAAAAAAATATATTTATGCTTTAGTTAAACTATTTTATTACAGAAAGCAATGCAATCCAAAAGTGGACTTGGGGGGTTGTGTACATTTTAAGTGATGAGGTTGTTTTTTTGTTGTTGTTTTATGTACAGAATGTGTGAATGGTCGGAGGGGAATGCACGTTTGTGTATTTTTAGTGTCAAAGTACAAAAGAAAAAGTTATAAATTACAAAAAAATTGAATTAACAGTCAGTTGCTCATTTGTTCATAAATTTGTGATGTTTGGGTTCTTGTGGTTTCACAGTTTCTTACTGCTGACAGACCTTTAACTGCAGCAGAACAGACAAAGAGTTGTTCTGCAACATAAAAAATATCCAGCAAAGAATCAATTTCAGGAAGAGCTCCGTGTAGTTTGACAAATCCAGAGTAGCACACTGTCCAGAAACATGCTGCTAAAATTTGCAATAGCGCTGAACAACACAATATCCACAAATCCTAATAATTGGTCCAACGGATTTGTTCTGTTCCAGGACTGCCCTAACAGGCAGGAGCTACAAGGTTCTCTGAAGCAGGTCCAGAAGCTTTTATCAGCCCATGAAGCCACGTGCATGCAGAGTCTTCACAGCCTGAGGAAGAAAATCAATCTACTGCAGAGCAGCGCAGGGAGGCAGTCAACAAAAAGCTTCGACAGTAAGCCAGCGCTGTGTTGTAACCCTGACACAACAATTTCCTGCAGTTCTTATCAGGAAAAGTCGTAAAGTTCTTATCTTAATACACTAAAATAAACATTATTTTAAAGGGTTGTTTTAAAGTCTGTGTTTCATCCAGGTACCTGTCCAAAACTGGATGCTCCAATCAACGGAAGAAAACTGGGCAAATCAAACAGCGTGGGCCACGAGCTTCACTTCCTGTGTGACCCTGGATATGAACTTGTGGGGTCGGAGAGCAGAGTGTGTCAGGAGGGCCTGGTCTGGAGTGGCCAGCAGCCCACATGTAGAGGTGAGAGACCAAGTCTTCCTCTTCCCACCAATGTCTCGCCACTCCTGCCGTTCTCTATTTTGCTCTAATTCCTTCTTTCTTTTGCCATACCTCTTTTTGTGCATCAGAAATGTCACAATTTATTATCTAGAAATACATGATTGGATTTCCTTTGAATGACTTTTGGTTGTTGTCCAAAGATCTTTTGGACATGTCATGTTCCAGCCTTTAGCTGCAAAGACCTCTTTATCAACTGTGGATTCTTCTTCAAGCTGCCTGCACCTAACAACAGCCTGCATTGATTTCTTATTCCCTAATACTGTATGTCTGATGTTTGTGCTGCTAAGTTTAAAGGACCGATGATGACGATGATGATGAAAGCTGCATTTTTATTACATATGTCATGTTCATGGTGGTTCAGGCATCAAACTTCTGTTTTGTAGTGTCTGAAAAAGGTTTGAAAGTAGCTGCTGGGCACAATGTGTTTGTCTCCTTCAGACGTCAATGAGTGTGCATCGTCTCCCTGCATGAATGGAGGGACGTGTGTGGATGAAGTCAACCAGTTTTCTTGTGTCTGTGCCAAAGGCTGGGCTGGAGCTACCTGTCAGAGCCCTGTTCCCACATGTGAGTAACACATTAGTCACCTCAATCTTTATTTAAACAGATAAATCACATTGAGCCTTAAAGACTCATTTACAAGTGAGACCAGTCTGGACAGACAATAAGTGGTGAAAGTGACAACATGGGTTTTGGAGGCAAAAAAAAAATCAAACATGCTCTTAATCTTTGGCTGAAGATTAAAGGCATGAACATGAAAAACACCTTGCACAGAAGCACGTAATGACGCTGACATTCTGCTGGGGAGGGGGACGCAAAGGCGGTGAGCATCTCCTGATGCATGCATGTGAGCATGTCCAGAGACAACTCACAGAATCACTGCAAGAGTTCTGATGAGAGCGGTAAATCGTTCAAGTTCACATAGTTCCCTCTGGAGAAAGCCGTGCACTGTCGTGGGGTGCCAAGGATGACCAAGGATGACGTCAGATAGAATCACATAGCTCTGAGATGATGACTGAATGTTTATTAGCCGGGCCCCTCTGATTGGTCCATAGATAAGGTGGCCTGACAAGGCAAGTCAGGGAGCCAAATTCAGATAAACACACAATTGTTTTGTGGACAGCCAGAACTTTACTGACATCTACCTTGAGCCTGTGTCGGTCCTTTCAGTTCTGAAATGTAGAAATTAAATGGCCACACCACTGGACCGTGCCTGAGAATAATCCCTGAGATCTGATCCATTCTGCCAAAAGCAATTGAGTCTGGGTGCTCGAGGCACAAACCAAGACATCATAAGGCAGGCAGCCTGACCAGATCCAAATTTGCTGCCGATGACTTCCTTGTTTGTTGATAGACCCGGAACCACCCGGTTCCAAAAAGCAGGAAACTAGTTATCATAGATCCCATTAAATATGCATCCTTAACATCCATGACAGACAGCAGAGATAGACACATCACCAAGTCTTCCAAGTCGATGAGCTGTCCAGCTGTGTGCATGTCAACAGGGCAAGTCGGCTCGCCTAAAGCCTGTCTTCTCCTGGAAGAAATGTTATCAGTTGTGTCGAGGAACCAACTGACCAAATCCAAATCCATAAATTATGATTCAGAAGATTTGTAGGAGAGGCTTTAAAGCAGTTTCACAGACAGGACAGAGCAAAGCAAAACGGAGAGGGAGCGAAGGGGAAAAACGTCCGCCCTTGACAAGAGCAAGTGTTGAATGTGTGAGCTTTGTTTATTTTACCATCTTACCACTTTAAAATAAGGAAAAAGCAAATAAAACATCCCAAGACATTTCTGGTTATGACACCAGAAGAGCATCCACCTGTAAATAACTGCATGATCGCTGCACAGATCACATGTTGTTTCAAAGGGAGAAGCCAAATGTGAGAAAAGCTTTGCTTCTTTTAAAATAAGTCCGGAAGCAGATGAGGAGTATCGTTTGAGCTGCAGGGCGTGAGAGACGTTTTATTGACCGACACGCAGCTAAAGTCAGAGACTGAACCCAGATCTTTCTAGTCAAAGACTGTGGTGAGGTCAGAGCCGTGGAATCAAAGAAGCAGGCAAACAGACGAACGTATCTGTACTCAGTAAAACATGTTTTAACTGGTGAGAGCAGCTTTAGGATGTGGAAGCTTCAAGCAGGTATTTATAAAGGTGGTGACCGATGAGCAGCAGCTCAGCTCTGACCCCGCACAACTTTCAGCTGCGTCTTTCAGAGGAAAGAGAAAACTGTGACCCCCAAGCCGTTTTCATGACGACATCCAGCTTGGCCTCCATCAGGAACACCATCACGTTCTCACAGTAACGTGGGTCTCTGCTGGTTGTGGTTTGGGATATGTCAAATATCCATGAAGTTGTTGGAAGTTTTACGCATATTATTTTTAGACCGTTAAAGATTTATTTCATTTAAACTACAGTGAGTGTAACGTATCAACAAGTTAATCTTGCTTGAGATCAGTTGATTATTGAATTTCCTTCAAATGCTTTTAATCAAGCTGCAATAGATTTATTAATTTGTACAAAAACATTAGACACCAATCAACAGTCGACAAAACTACTCAAGTTACCGTTTCAACCAAGCTTGAACAAATTTGAACGTTTCAACAGCAATCCAAAAAATGTCCAATTAATTATGAACCAAATCAACTAAAGTAATGCAAATTTCAAACACAGGGGCTTTTGTAAATAAAATGCTAGGGATACACAATATTGGATTTTAGGCCAATATGCCGATATGTTAAAACTTATTTGGCCGATATCCGATACCAATACCAATATTATTCCCCCAGGCCTACTTCCATAGCTTTCTCTGCTATGGAATTAAAATACTGCATTTTTCTGCATGGTCAATTTGACCTGCTACAACAAGGGGGATGAAAATGATGTAACACTTCAACTTGGATTATATTTAATGTCAAATTTATTCATGACATTTACTCTCTCTAACACAATGACAGAATTTGAACAGTGCAAATGTGTAAATTTTCACAACTCTAAACTCACCAGCGTGTGTGACGTCATCACATTGTGCTGGTGCTGCAGCATCCTTGTCACTGGGTTGTCATACAAAAACAGTGCCTTTTATATCTGTGAGTTATTTTGATGGAATGGCCGATGTCCAATATTTAACTTTATTGATAATATCGGCCGATACGATACCATGACAATAATATCGCGCATCCCTATAAAATGTCATAAGGAATTATCAGATGATTAGTTTAATTTTACTTGAACAGAGTTTTAAAGCAGTTCTTTCATTCATATGTTTGTGTTGGACTTCACTTTGTACGTCTCATTTCATTTAGGCTGACAAATGCATTCCTAATTACACGTTCTCCAAAGACACGATTTAAGAAAAGACGCAAGTTGTTTTTCAGACTGATTGTAAGACGGAAGCTCATAAAGCCTCCATTGTTAAAAACTCAACAATAAATATCTGTTATATCAATTTTAAGCTTACGGTTTTAGATCTTTTCATGCTGAGTTTTAATGTTATAATAAAAGCACATTGGACTTTATCTCAGTTTGTATAAAATTAAACGCCGTACCGCAGTTGTTGACCCAAACTCTGTTTGTGATGTTAGCAGCTGTGACTGACGCTGTCACAAATCATCAACAGCTGTGTCAGTCCCAGAACGTCAGGCTGGAGAAATCAACTCCGGTGGCGTCGGCCGGACACGGAGCTGCTGCCCAACTAAAAACACTACAACAAAAACCTTCACCCAGTTCTCTTCTCCTCTCTGCTCAGTCTTCATCACCACGACAAACGCTTCTGCCGCCTCTGCTGCTACCGTTTTACCAGCTGCCACCAGCGGGCCCCACGTTCGTCCATCACGCTGCTCCACCGTGCAGGGAACCACCCACTGCACCTGTGAGCCAGGATACACCATCGCTGGCAGAGACAGCTACACCTGCATTGGTACTCCTCATCATTTCTACTTAATCAGGGTCTAAACTACTAATTAGAGCTGCTTTTCTGTTTGGGATGATTAATCTGGGTCTGTTATGCTCTTCAGATATAGACGAATGTGAGCTCTTTCATAATGGAGCGGGGGGGAGATTGTGCTTACACAAGTGTATTAACACGCCTGGAGGATATCGCTGTTCCTGTCCTGCTGGGTACGACCTTACAACCGATGGACGCAGCTGTACAGGTGGACTTCTTGTTCTGTTTTATGCTGAATTTATACGTTTCCCCTCACAGTGAAAGAGGGGCTGAGACAAAAACAAACACAATCTGTCTAAACCAGGGGTCTGCAATCTTTACGATCAAAAGAACCTCTTTTTTTTTAACGCCTTTGTTCACGACATTAAACGTGTCCGGAGCCGCAGCAACCTGCTACTATTGTGGTCATCAACTGGTGGCCCATGGGCCACTTTAGGTTGCTGGGGGCATTTGTGGCCAATAGGGGTGACATTATAAAGCATAAAATAAATAAAGAAAAAGATCAGATTCTTGTAGGGGGGGGAGGGGATCTGTTTTTACCATTTTTAATACAAATAAATCTATAAACTATGCAGACAGTTCTTCATATAAAGAAATAAATCGGCAAGTTAAAGTATGTTTTGCTCTTTGTACTCGCTCCAGTTTTCATGTGTTTGCAAAATAAACGAGAGGAAAAGAGCAGGCGCAACTAGTAGAGCTGCTGCCTCTCAGCGAGCAGGTCCCTGGTTCAAATCTCGCTCCAGGGGCCTTTCTGGGTGGAGTTTGCATGTTCTCTCCGTGCATGCGTGGGTTTTCTCCGGGTACTCCGGTTTCCCTCCACAGTCAAAAAACATGCATGTTAGACTGATTGGTAACTCTAAATTGTCTCTAGGTGTGAGAGTGAATGGTTGTTTGTCTCTATGTGGCCAGTCCACAGGCCAGACTTGTCCAGGGTGCCCCTCGCACTGTGATTGCTGGACATGGGCACTGGTGACCCCCGTGACCCAAAATGTAAGAAGCGTATAAAAGATAATGGATGGATGGATGGATTAAAAAAAATTTAGTCTAAATTTAAAACTGTAACTTACACGCTGGAAAATACGGTACAAAACTAAACTCCTGGATCAATATTTAAATTAAATTTTAATATAAAATAAAAAAAATTTAAGTCTAAATTTAAAAACTGTGACTTATACGCTGGAAAATACGGTACAAAACTAAACTCCTGGATCAATATTTAAATTAAATTTTAAAATAAAAAATAAAAAATTAAGTCTAAATATGAAACTATAACTTATACGCTGGAAAATATGGTACAAAACTAAACTCCTGGATCAATATTTAAATTAAATTTTAAAATAAAAAATAAAAAATTAAGTCTAAATTTAAAAACTGTGACTTACACGCTGGAAAAAAACGGTACAAAACTAAACTCTTGGATCAATATTTAAATTTAAAGAAAAAAAAAATTAATAGTTCAATCCAAACTGCCTTAACAAAAATAAACTAAACTTTGATTTTTGTTGGTTTGTAAATGTGCCTCTCCTCTTTCCAGACTGAAAAACACTCCAAGAGTTTTTCCAACTAAACGTCGTCTTTGAATCTTTTCTCTCAGACATCGACGAGTGTGCCAACAGACAAAACAACTGCACGAGGGACCAGATGTGTGTTAACACCTACGGAGGTTTCCAGTGTGTCCGTGTTGACTGTCCCAAAGTCCCTCATGCTACATACGTCAAGACGTCCCCCATGTGAGCATTACCTGTTGTAGCGTTACCTGCACATCAAAGTCCGAGTGGAGCAGCTTTGATAGGACCTTTGACTTTCTGTGCCCTCCTTTCTCGTCTTGCAGGCGGTGTGAACGAAACCCCTGCCCTGTGGACAACAAAGCGTGTTCCCAAACCCCAAACTCCTTCTCCTACCATTACCTGGCTGTGGTGTCCAACCTGTCGGCCCCCCGCGTCATGTTCAGAGTGTCAGCACTGCGTCCAGTAGGCGACACGCTTCGCTTCACCTTGCTGGGGGGGAGGCCAGCCCGCCGCCACTTCACCGTTCAGCGCTCAGACCGGCAGACGGGTCAGCTGATGCTGGTGAGTCCCGTGCAAGGCCCCGCGGCTTTGGAGGCCGAGGTGGAGATGAGCGAGCTGGAGAGACGAGCCCAGATCGGAAGGTACATCACCAGGATCACCATGTTCGTCTCCCAGTACGACTTCTGAACGGCACAAACGAACAAATGCAAATTATTACACAAGAAGAAGAGTAAAGCCGTGAAACAGCACACGACAGACTGTACTAATCACCAAACCTCTATTAAAGTATTATTTTTATAAATTCTTTCATTCTCATGCAGTCACGAGCATCTTCATGACTTTGTCGTCTGGTTTCACTGCCTGTGCTGTGACCGTTGATGTTCTTACCTCCTGTGCGATCATTAAACCCGATCTAAACTGTTTCAAGTCCACGTCTTTATTTGCTGCTCTGTGATGTCTAAAAATATTTAAAACCCAGTGCAACCTGAACCCCGGCCCGCTGCAAGAAGTGATAAATGTGAGCAGCGGTCGCTAAACACCACGGCTCCTGCAGGACAGAGCAACGCTGTTCAGCGAAGAGCCAACCAAAGTCAGGCTGCTGAAAGAGCTTCTGTGCTCCGACGCTGATGAATAAGTAACTTTTGAAACGGCACAACAAGAACACAGAAAAAACACATATGCCGCACACCCTAAAGGCAAATTTTCTGTGATTACCTTAAAAGTGCACTTGTGGACAGTACGAAACTGGAATTATTTTAAATGTGCAGTTTGTGTCACACAGGACATCATGATGAGAAGATAAGTTCAGACGTAGATGGTGCAAAACATGTGACCTACTGTGGAGCGTTCTCTGTTCTCTTCATCCCAATGTGTTGGTATTTGTCTCCTTTTCAGTCAAAACATTACGTTCTCTTCCTCACGGGGTGCTGTTTGTGACAAGAGCCATTGTCAGCATGGGGGCTAGCACCCCTGAAGGTCAGATCCTAGAATCGCCCCTGCTTATGAGTAACACTTTTGTTGACTCCATGTACCAAGATCTGATGGTTTAGGAGGCAAAAGGGAATGTCATAATATCTGTGAGGGTCCAGAGCCTGCTTGCTGTTGAAGGAAAACACCAGACTCGCACAGTTAACTTAACTATGAGCTAAATAAAGATGAAAATCACAGCACAGTCCTCATGACTTTTTATTGTTTCTTTCACCTTAATCTGGTTTTGATCATTTAATTTTTCTTGGGAAAGATCAAACTGTTGGGTTATATGCTCAGCAAAACCTATGCACAATTTACATGCATTGCCAAACTCTGACGTGACACTGCCCCCTGCTGGTTACAGCGTAGATCACAGCGAATGCAAAAAGCCTAGGAAAAAGATTAAAGATTAACTTTCTATCCCTCAGATTTATGTTTCTCAGAATCATAACATGCATCCTCTTTAATTGAGCACTTTTCAAATTGTGAGCTGAGACAAACAAGGTTTTCAAAGTCTCACTACATTTAAAGGTTATATCATTGAGGAGCACAGCCCAAACTCCACACTTCATGTTGCAGATGTCCCAGAACTCCCAGAACCTTGTGGGACTCCTAACCTAAAAAAAGTGTGAGACCAACACGATCACTGTCCTTCAGTTTTACAACGTCTGTCAGTTTTTATTCTTCTTAATGCTTTTTAAAAAGTTGAATATGTTTAAAAATGTTGGATTTGTTTTGTCTTCTGCTTTTATCGTTGTTACGTGTCGCTGCCTCTACACCAGGCTGTTACTGTCAATTAAAACTGGTTTGACATATCTGGTAAAATAAAAGTTATTATTAATATTAATGCTATGAATTACAAGATCTGCAGACACAGCAGGATGACTCCAAACACAGCTAACCACCTTTAAACTAAATCACTTTAAATTAAGAAATTAAAATAATACATGAATATACACAAGAAAAATATTTTAATAAAAATAAGTCGACACAAGTTTACCTGATTACTGTGAAAAGGACTTTACATTAAATGACTGATGATTTTTTTGTTTGTTATTACATACACTTTGCATCTGCATGGTCATTTAGTTTTAATAAAAAGTGCTTTGTGGAAACATCAGTGGGTTTTCATTAAAAAAAAAAAAGGTCCAAAACTTAAATTAAAAAAACTAAACAACACATTTAGGAATGTCAGACACATCATAAAACAACAATGGTGAAATTCAGACGGGATTCTTTCGTACATCTATGAACGTGTTGTTGGAGGCCAGTGGTCCAACGTTGAGGCTGGAGCGACGAGACTCTCGACGAGATTTCACCACAGGAAGAGATGTGGGCCCCCCCCAGGAGCCCACCCCAGTCTGAACCACCCGGTTAGCAGGACAATCTCCAGCTACCTGAAGCCACAGCTCCTCCATGGCTGCAGGTTCCTCTGTGGGAAGTGAAGAGCGCCTCCATGTGGACGGGAGTGGAGCGTTCACCAGTTCTCTCATTTCCTCCCTGGTCCTGGAAGGTCTGTCGGGATGAGCCGTCCTTCTGCCTGCTGGACCGTCCTCAGGACAACGGCTCAGCTTCTCCACGCTGCCAGCAGCTTTAACATCAGAAGAAAGACAACACGACAGCAAGCGAGTTAAACAAAAACACCTTGTGACTGCGAGAAGAAGCTAAAAGCAACAAATTTAACAACGAAAGCATAATTATTAAATAATCTATCAAATACTACATTTATATCTATGTACGTTTCTGCTACTAAAAACAACTTAAATCATCAATAGCCACTTTTACTGATTACATGACACAACAGCATGCCGCACTACTCGAGTGCCATCTAGTGGCTGGAAATGGTAGTGTTTAATATTTTAAATCAGAATCAATGAAAAGGGTCATATCTCAGCCAAAAATTAGTTTATAAATATGGTGAAAAAAAATCCATAAATAAGTCGATTTAGTGTATAAGTTGCAGGGTATGTAAATTATACAACAACAACAACAAAAACGGTGATTTATAGGCCAAATAATACAGTAGACGTATCAAAAAGGCTACATGACATTAAACAAACTACAACCAGAACAAATCTCTCATGAACATCTGAGGTGACTCTGTTTTCCAGTTATGTTTGTGGGTACGATAACGTTCATGGTAGTTTGTCTGAAATATATATGTGTCATTATTACTGTGTTTTGCTCCAGCTTTCAATTCAGTGGTCATCAAAAGTATAGATAGATGTAAAGAAAGCCTCTGAGCTGGTTTTTTTTTTACATTTTGGATGCTCTTTAAGCTGACTGGCTGGACCACAGAGCTCTCTCAGTCTGTTGCTGAGCTCCACATTAGCTGCCTTGTAGTGGTTCAGCTCCTTGCTGAGGTTGTGGATCCATCCCTCGTACTGCCGCTGCCTTCCTGCCAGGCCCTCATCCATTTGTTCTGTCACAATAAGAGGCCGAACATAAGTATAAACTTACTACTACTTTGCACTAATACAATGACTGTAAAACATCTCAACCACACACACATAGCTGGATTCTGGATAAACGTGTGATAACCTGTTTCTCGTGAGGTATTTAAAGATGTCTTGTGAGATTCTCACCTCGAAACTGCTGCAGCAACAGCTGCGTACTCCTCTCGTGTTCCCCCTGCTGTTGCGTTAGCCGGCGGTCGGTGTCGAACTGCGCACGATCGAGTGCGTTTTCCAGCCACTGCACCAGCCTTTGCTGCTCGTCCAGCTGTATTTCCAGTCCGGTCAGCGCGAGCTGCAGCTTGCGCTCCTCCTCGCGCAGGGAGACCACCTGCAGGACGTGTCCAGCAGAACGTCGCTCAGCACGCTTGCCGTTCGTTTCGGACAGTTTTATCGAGCACAAGCCGAAGATGATAAAAAGTGTTTGTCAAACCTTGTCAAAGTACTTGCACAGCAGAGCTCTGGTCTCGGAGGCGGACAGATAACTGAGCTTGGCCATGAGGTTCATCTCCCACTGGGAGAGCATGCTGGCAGAAGCCCTGAGCTGCCTCTGCCTCTGAGTGATGGCTTCATTCTTGTATTCAATCGCTGCATCCAGAGCCTCGATGGCCTCGTCCAACTGGAAGAGCGTTCGCTCCTCCTGGCAGCATCACAGCAAACAGAACGCGTGAGCCCACATTCACCCAGTTCAAACGTAGAGAAGTGTTTGAAGATGCTTCTGACCTCAGGCGAGAGCAGGTTTCCCTTCCGCAGTTTGTCATCCAGCTCCACGCGCTGTTTAAGCAGCGAATCTTTCTCTTGGCGCAGGTTGGAGATCTCTTGACGGATGTGCTGGGAGTCTTGAGCACTGCTGCTGCGAAGGAGACCGTTTCTCTCACTGAGCTCTCGCTCGAGTGACTCAATGCGTCCAGTGAGCGTCACTAGATCTTTACTTAGAGCCTGGACAAAACATATCAGCGCCTCAGCGTCTAGTTTCCCACATTACTAAACTGGAGTATCTGGTTGTTCATACCTGACTGGAGAGGAGCCTCTTTGTCTCCAGCCCACTGCGCTCTTGAAGCAAAGCCTCTTTCTTTGCCAGGATCTTCTCTCTCTTGGTCAGCTCTCCTTCCAGATCTTCCAGTCCTCTCCTCTGATCTAGTACTCGCTCCATCTCCTCATCCAGCCAGCGCTTCTGTTCCTCAATCTTCTACTCTCAGAGTCAGGACACAAAATTAAACAATGCGCTGTTTGGGCTCGAGCACTGCTGCAACATTAGACTTCCTTAAAATTATTATTTTTTTAGGTTTAAAAGCAGGATTTTGAAACTAGTATGTTTTAAAATCATCACTCCTGAAATCAACTGAACATTTTTTTAAATAAAAAACTCAAAGTTTTAAAAATTTGAGGCAGAATTAATTGAAATATGAACATGTTCTTGTGGCACCTGTTGCTCCTCCAATGAGACGACAGATCCATTACTGCCGCTGCGCCTCTGCCTCTGAAAGGCTGCAATCTCCTCAGTTTTTATCCGGAGGATCTTCTGCTGCTGCTCATTCTTTATTTCAAGCTCCTGCAACAGCAGCAAAGACAAAATATAACAATCAGATTTGGGAGTAAAATGAAAAAAATCCCTTTAGCAAAATTTATTAAATGTATTATTCACTTTGATTGTCATCTTATATACTTCAGCATCTATTAAACTACATTTTTGAGTACCATATTTTTTGGCCTATAATTCAGTTTTATTTATTTTTTGCATAATTTGTATGCCCTGCGACTTATACGCCAAAGTGACTTATTTATGGATTTATTTTAATAATATTTATAAACCAATTTTTAGCTGCGATATGGCCGTTTTCATTCATTCTTACTGAAACAATCCAACACTACCATTTTCAGCCACTAGACGGAATTCGAGTAGTATGGCATGCCGTTGTGTCATATAATAGGTAAATGTGGCTATTAGTGACACAATCGGCTTGCCATAGCCTGCCACCTTTGTCCAGCTCGCCTGGAGCAACCATCAAACCAGTTTCATTTTGCTGCACGCCCAGGCGAAATGAAACTGATTTGACCATTTTAGTGCATTTATTAAGTAAAAGTTCAACTGAGACACACCTTTACTGTAATGTAGAGCAAACAAATAATTGTTTTTAGGTGTTTATCTGGTTAAATTTCGAAGAAATACACAGCGAGTCCACCCGTGCGCGATTCTATTTTTGCATATCGGCTTTTGAAATGCAGCTGATTAAGCAAAAGTTCAACGGAGACACACTTTTACTATAAAGTCAAGCAAACAAATAATTGTTTTTAAATGTTAATCATGTTAAATTCTTGTTAAAGTCCTCCCGTGCACGCTCCCGCAGCCGTCATTTGGCAGCCGATCAATTTTTTGCACAACACCGGTCCACATTTCAGGGTTGTCAGCGGTGACGCGTAATAGATGCGGCTCATATGGCGAAGCGACGTATTTATGGATTTTTCCACTTTATTAATCATATTTGGACTGATGCGACTTGTAGGGCGGTGCGACATGCATGGCAGAAAATACGGTATGTAAAGGTTTGTAAAATAAAGTAAAAGTTCCAAAGAAAAGGGGTTGTTCTCTTTCAAAGTGCAACTGCAGATGCCTCTGTCAGTTCTGAGCGTTTAGCTCAACAACTTGAAAGTAAAATATATTTGAGAGGTAAGAAACCCGTGTTAAAAAGAGCTCATTGTTTCCGTAGCTTTGTACAGGAATTAAAAAAAAAACACCTGAAATTTAAAGCATTACCTTGACTCTGTGGGTTCTTCGCTGCATTTCGGTCTCCAGACGTCGTTTCTGCAGACTCTCGTCCCGCAGGCGTCGTTGCAGCTGCTCCTGCTGCTGCTTCATCGACTGAACGCTCCTCTCCAGCTCCAACACGCGACGCTCGCTCTGAACAGGAAGGCTGGCCAGACGAGCCGTGTCCCTCTGACGCTGGCTGAGCACCTAACAGTCGACCGCACACACACTTCCTCATTTACAAGTTCAAGCCTGCAGGTCTGGCAGGTGTTAAGACTGAACCACATATTAGACATCAACCAGGGGGTACAACACCACCTCCGTCACGTGGAATCACTGCAGTTTGATGTGTGACAGTCAAACCTGAACTTTGCTCTGAGCAGCAGCGATCTTCCTGCGACACTCCTGTGCTCTGGTCTTGTCTGTTCCACTTATCTCCTTCTCTTGCCTCTCAAGGTCCTGCAGCTGCCTTTGAGCCTCCAGCAGCTCCTGCCGAGCCTGCACAGCTTCACTCTCCAGAGCTGTGATCTTATGGCTGTACTGCTTATTCAGGGCCTGAGCCTCTTTACCTGCATTCACAGAAATAACCACCTGACATGTACAAAGAGAGAGGACGGCATGGATTCAGTATGGATAAGAACATGCAGAAGCATTTCTACCTGTTTTGACCAGCTCCTTGATGAGCTCTTCTTTCATACGGATAGTGACCGACAGCTCCCTGATCTTCTGCTGGGCCTGAAGAAGCCCCCACTCTGAAACCCCTTCGAAACTTCTCAGACTTTCTCCACTACTGGAATGAGCTTCAGAGACGAGAAGACACAAGACGTCAGGGTGGGCAAAGAGCGCGCTTCATGTGAATCACTGTAAAAATATCAGAGTGGATTTGAAGTGACTCGTTCACAGGAGTCTCTTACAGAATTATTGAAATCAAAAAGAATTATGATTTTTTTTTCTAATTAAAGTTAAGCTTGACCCATCTTGTTAGACTTTATGGAAGCAGGAAACACTATTAAAGTGTTTTCACTGAAGAGTTCTGGTTCTCCATGACCAGAACATGGAGATGTTCTTTTGTTCAGCATTTTCATGAAGCTCCACCAGACACGACTTATATGCTGAAAAATACAGTAATTGTCAAATTTCAAACAATATCGTTATTCGCAATAATTTCTGAGACAATCGCCCAGCAAAATATGTTATGACAGGCCTAGCTGTGCTACAAATATTCTGTAAATGATAAAAAAAAAATTACACTTTTATGTTTATACACATTTTGAAAAGGGAATTACCGTATTTTTCTTTGTGAAAGTCACATTTGTTTGCATAATGTACATGCCCTGCAACTTAAAGGCCAAAGTGACATATTTATGGATTTTTTTTCCAGATTTATAAACCATTTTGTGGCTGAGACCGTTTTCATTCATTCTGATTTTTTTTAGCAGTACCTCCTTCAGCCACTTGATGGCAGCAGAGTAATAATAGTAGTGAGACATGCTGTTGGCTGTTGTATCATGTAATAAGAAAACGTGGCTATAATGACAAATTCAAAAAAGTCCTAGACAAAAACAACTGGACTTTATTTATTATACTTTATTTTATACTTTATTGGGTTTTTTTTCTTTAAGTTTTTTGAATTTACCATGTCCTGGATGACTGAGAATATTCACCAGCTTTTATTGGACTCAATCGGCCTGACACAGGCTCCCCACCTTGGTTCTGCTTGCTGTTTGGACCGACCGCCAATCCAGCTGCACTGCCTCGGAGAAATGCAACTAATCTGACCATTAAAGTACATTTATTAAGCAAATGGTAGACTGAGACACATCTTTGCTATAATTTCGAGCAAAAACACAATTGTTTAGGTGCTTTTCTCAGAGGCAGAAAGAACGCAAGTGTTGGCTCATCTCATCACAAGTTCAACAATTAATTTAATAAAAACTCTGAGAAGCCACATTTTAAATCATCAACCTCAAAATAAAACAGAAAAATGAAGCAAGCTAGAGACATACTGTTTTACTTTGTCACAAATAGGAAAACAACCAGCTCAGCACTACCACCTGGTTCATATTTCTTCGAGGGTGAGGTGCACTTCAGCACTGCACAGTTACTCTCACTAGGATTATTTCAGAGACTTTTTTGAGTATTTTAGTGTATTTTAATAATCCCAGAATAATTTAAAGTCAGCATAAGTGTATTGTTGAATAATTTTATGATACTTATCAGACTTACATGCTTTTCTGGCCAAACAGGGGTGCAGATCTGACTCCGGCTGCTGACATGTTGATCCTTTGGCACCAAATGATAAATCTCCTGAAAGCAAGTCCCGCTTGGTCCAGGTCAAATTCACGAGCCTGACAGAATAATTAGAATTACAGAAATGGATACTCATTCACACTTAATGTAAGCACAGGTGCAATAACAAAAAGCAAATTAAGAGATTTTTGTAATCCATGACATACTTGCATTTCTCCTGACAGAGGCCAAAATGACTTCCTTCTTTTTCCTTGGAGTGCATCTCTGTTCCTCCTAGGACTTCCTGGTCCTCATAAACATTCCCATCCTGATCAACCACAACATGACCCACAGGACTGACCTGTAATCATGTGTTGGAAACTGAGACTCGTGGGAACTCCCCAGTAGCAGGACAACAGGTGGCAGTAAGTGACAGCACAACATGATTATTTCCCAGTGGATTTCAGTCAAACTGAAATCTGGTAAAATTATTTTACCTGTCTGTACGTGCTTCCATTCTGCCTATGCAGCACGGAGCCCATAGGAGCTGTGTGAGGTCGCGGTCTCGTGTTAAAAGCCAAGCCCATCAGTCCGACCGTCGACATCTGACACTGCAGCTCTGTTATCAAGTCCTGTTGATCCTGCAGCTTATAGCTCTGATACACAAAGCAAGGTCAGCAACAATTCATTTGAGTAACAGATACTGACGCAGCCTAGTGAGGATCATACTACGAGTCTAAGTGGTTAATTTTATGGGGATTCCATGGATTAAAAAATAATAGTGATCACTGCTTTAACGAAAAAACATTAAATTTAAACTATATTTAACCTGCTGCTTGTATTGCTCCATAGCATCCTCTAGAGCTGCTAAGAAGTCGGTGTTTTCCTTCTCCAAACGTTGGATCTGTGACTGAAGATGAACAATACCATCCTCCTTCTCACTTTCGAGATCATGGCTCCACCTCTCCTCTACAGCCTCTGTGTCCTGGGAGATGAGTCATAAACAAATCTGCAACTGATCCAATGATTGGCAAAGTTTGACATAAGCGATCTTTAAAATTGACTTGGAAGAAACATACGTGATTCCTTATGGAAGGCCTGCCTCCTCTCAGTGCGCCGCTGTCCTCGATACCACTGTCTGGTCCGGAGGCGGTGGTGAGCCCGCTTCGTTCCTCCTCAACGGAGCACAGCCACTCTTTTACTCTCAGGCTCTGCTCCGCTGTCAAAGCCCCTTCACTCTGCAGCTCCAGAAGCAACCTGTTATGCATGAATAAATTTAAAAACACCATTATGGATCCGGTGAGCTGGACTTCCAACGCAACCGATAAAACCTTTTCAACAAAACAGGGTCCTGGAGAGCCCCCATGTCCTGCCGAGACTCACGCTGCAGGACACATCAGGGATCTGTGTGGCAGCTGATGCGTCTTACAGTTCTGTCTCAGGAGAACGCAGAAGACGTTTACATAATTGGATTCATGACAGTAAGGTTTCTGCTCTTTGGCATCTGCGGGCCCCTGTTATCGACTTTTGAAGAAGACATCAGCAGTTTCTGTCATGACAAAACTGCAAGTCTGTGTGAAGGTTCGCTTCGTGCTACGAGTACTCAAAATCAGCTGATTTACGAGCTAAACCTAGCTCTAGGACTCACCAGCATGTTGGAGTCGACCTTGAAGAAGGCTCATAGAACGGATCGGTGGATTGCCCATAAATCTGGCCATTTTGGATCAAAATTATCAACAGGACTCAAGGTTGGCAAGAAAAAAACAGTCTGCCTGAAGAAAATCGACAATTGTGGCTTTTCTGAATCTGACTACCTCATTTGGCCTCGGATGCGGGCCGACTATTAAATCAGAACTACCGGCTGAACATCTTATCAGGACTATGGTCTATTACTGGTAGTTTTTTTTTAATGTATTAAATTGTGTCCTGATAAGACAAGCTGTGAAGAGATCTTTTTTTGGAATACCACTATCAATCCTCATGGCCTTTTACCTTTTTCTATCTAAAAATTATTCTGATAAAGAACAAGAGGCCGCACTCTTGTAGCAACAGCAACGTGCTCTCTGCCCATCTTGCGGACGACTGTACGAACATAATCTCACTGTATCCCAGTACAATGATTTAAAAAAAAAAAAAGCTTATTCTGATTCTGATCAGCACAGAAACCAACTCAGAAAATACTCGGCATCTCACACCCAGGAAGACCATAAACTAATGCAAACTAGCTACAGGATTAGCCTGAAAACAATGCAAATTAAACAATGTTATTGTCCAATAATCACTTAAATCAGAAAAAAGTTTTTTAAGCTACAAATTTATGATTTGGCTAAAGAGATGGGAAAATTCTCTTGTGGCTCAACCCTGACTCATGTTCGTGCAGCTGTTTGGAGTAATGTTATTCTATGATATTAGTGCTTAGTGTATTTTTAGTTGGTGTTTTT
>JARVLU010000599.1:5293483-5304616 GCA_031762415.1 Simpsonichthys santanae | reverse complement strand
TAAACAAGTTCTCAACTTCTTTTTGCAGAGAAAAACAACTTTTTACATGAAGGCACGGGTTTCAACCGTGAATTTTGGAGCTTCGACAAGAAGTAGGTTTTTTTTCCCCACAAGGTCGGCCTGTTAGCTTCTCTGCTAAGCTGCTTTTAACGATCCAAAAAACGCGATTTTGGACGATTAAAACAGATTTTAAAGAGAAAAGAGAAAGAGTTGAGTCTTTTGTCATCCAGTGTCTTCAGTAGAAAGAGAGCGACACAAAGAAATGATAAAGCTGATAAATGAAAATGAGGTCGATCATTTTTATTTATCATGTGATTGATTGATTTATTGTTTAACAGGTTTGAACAGGTGGAGTGCTTATTTGTCATCAGTGTCTTACCTGTTCTCAGTTGAAGAACCAAAAGTCACAATATAAAAATGTTTGTTTTAAATCAGACATGATATAGGTGCTTCTATCAAATCGTCGTTCCCTGATAACCCGTTCTGATCTTTGATATTTTTCATTCTGAGCAGGGAACCAAACCAAATACTACGCCCCCCCCCCTCCCCCCCCTGCTATGAATAGTTATATCTCTGGTTCTCCTCCTCATCAGCACTGGCTGAGAGATTTACCCCTTTCACCCCAATAAATGGACTCCTGGAAAGTGCATCTAAACGCGGTGAGTGGTCGTTGGCGGCGCCTGAACCGATGGTTCAGAGGAATTCCACAGAAGGAACTGGTTTTTAGAGGTTTTCATATGAAAAGTCACGAGTACATCATCTGGGAAGACGACAAAGTTTCTCACTGTAATGTTGAAAAGTGATGTACGAGTTAACCTTAAAGGCCCTCTGACAGAGTAGTTTTCTCAATAAACCCAATAAATAAATTATTAATAATAATAATAATAATAATAATAATAATGATATAGGGTGACATAAATTCCAGAACAAGATGAAGGCAGGCCTCTGGAGTTCTTCATCCTCCCCCTTATTTCTTGCATTGCATCCATTCTCTCCAGCTCCACGCTGATGGTCCTCCCCTCCCTCATTGTTCCAGCATCCCTCCCCAACAACAGGCCAATTTGTCCCTCGGCCGCTGCCTCCCCTCCTGCTGCGTTATTTAGCCCCTCTCCTGCACTTCAATGGCAGGTACTGATTGGAAAACTTCCACGACCTCTTTGCCGGTCCTCAAAAATCCCTCCTCCTCTTCCCAGCAAGCTTTAATCTGATTACAGGCTTTCTGCAGTTTTCAGAAGAGGCTGGTCCCAGGAGGACAATGCTTCTTTTCCACACGGGTCGTATGATCCACCAGAAGCTCCCTCTGTCGTCAGGCCTCCGGACGCACTGCAGTTTAAAACAAACGCCTCTTTCAGAGAGTCGCCTCACAAAGGAAGATTTAAATTTTTTAATGTTTCCCTCACTACTTCGTGGTTCGACTTTCATGGACTCACTCCATCATGGTTTGTGGACGTACAAACAGTCTGTTATATTGTACAAAAATAAATAAAACTGTACAGGACACATGATCGTCAACCTTAACATTACTCACGTGATTGGGACAGTACTGGATTTTTACTGTACGGTAAAAAGTTAAGGAAAAAATAAAAAATTATTTGAACAGGTGCTGTCATTTTGTAGTTTTCTCCCAGTATGTATTCCCGCTCAAAAGGACCACATTTCCCAGAAGGCAACAGGGCCCCGCCCAGAAGCCCTGTTCCCTTCAGCTGACACAAAACCAGAGGTAAAGTTTTGATGTGATCGGCGCCCAGCGAAGCCGCACTGAAACCACCGAACTGGACCAGAACTGGACCAGAACCAGATCTCCAGACCCATCGGTGAACCTGGAGAGCTGCTAGCCGGCCCACGAGGACCTCTAAGCGGGGCGCGCCGCCGTATAGTCAATCTGATTCTCAAAAATACAACAAGTGATCAAGATTTAATTAATAAGCTGTTTGTTTAAGGTCTTAATTAAAAAAAAATCTATTTTTACACTATCATCCATTTTTGCGTTTAACAGAAACAAATGCGATACAAGCTGACGCCACGTGGACGAGGAAGGTCCACTGAGTTTATAAATTAGACTCTGACTTTGACACTAGCTGGGCTTGAACCCATGCTGGACCTCAACACTCACTAAGCATGGAGCATGTGTCCATCCTAAGTGCACGGAGCTCATTAATTAACATCAGTGACTGGTCAGGAGACGATCCCATTGACTGACATGTCCATCACCACTGGAACAAAGGAGGCCCTGGGGCCTTTAGGACAACACGTGTGTTCCAACGACCTCAGAGAGTTTCTGCAGACAAAGTCAAAGGATGCAGCTGAGATGTTCATCTCTGCTGATGGATGATGGACAGTTTCCGTATTTTCTGGAATCACTTTCAGAAAACAGATTTAAAAAGAATCAGAATCATGTTATCAGATGAATATTCATTCATGAGCTGTTGATCTCCCTTTGGGTCATTTAAGCTTCTTTCTACTGTTTTTAGCTACTATCCAGCTGTTTTTGGCAAAATAAAAGTGCTTTTTTCAGATAATTATTTTTTACTCATTTCTGCTTCTTTCAGCGTAAAGAGGCAAACTTGTGATCTCTCCACTTCCTTCTGCTAATTTATACTTCTTTCTAATATGATAGCTAATATTCAGCTGTTTCTTTGTTATTGTCACCTTTGTTAAGAGAACTTTGTCATTTTTGTGCTCATTACTACCTACTTAAAACAAATCCAGCAAATACGTGTTTTTCTGCTAACTTAAGCTTGTTTCAGCTACATTTCAGCATGTCTTAAGCTAATTGCAGCTGTTTTTCAGCAAGATTTTCAGCAAGAAGCATTCACACTGCATTTTCTTAGGAAATGCAAATTCTCTAGTTAATTTTTTTCTTGTGATTAAAGACACTCAGGGTGCTGCGGTTAAACATTCACATTTTATTTATACTTCACAAGAATGCTTCTGAAAAAATAAAGAGGTTCAAACAAGAATACTGTATATACAGTATATATATATCAATATAGTGTATATAGTTTGTCTTTATTTTTTTCATTTCAGTTTAATGTGATTTAAAGTGTTGTTTTTTTATTTATCTGGATATAAATATGAATAAAACAAAGCAAACATTACATTCAAACACAACAAATGTTCGTTCAAACAGAGAGCGTCAACCTCAGAAAGTTTCCACCATCAGACCGGACGTTGTTCTGCAGGAGCTGCTGCCGGGCCTGTTCCGCTCTGAATGGGCTGATTAAACTTTTCATTTTTTACTGAGCAAACTTTAAAAACAACAATCAGAATTACTTTCAATAACCATCCAACATAAATGTCACATTTACAGAACTCAAGCATTAATGTAAGTTCAAAAGTAACTTTTGCAGCTTTTAGTAATAACAAAAATACTACTAGTAGTTGCCCTTTTCTTTAAGAAAAATAGCCTACTAAATATATTTTCTTGACATTTCTACATCAAATCCATGTCGTCTATGCAACACACCTTTTAAATAAAGTGTTCAGTACGTAACATTCTCAGGTGATGCACGTTGTTTAATATTCAAAGCTGCAACAAAAAGGCAAAAAGTTGTCACTATTCTAAAAACATGTGCTGCTGCAAACAGATACAGTAAAAAAAATTACTATTCAAACATCATAAATAATCTGTTTGTATGAGTTACCTATAACAAACCATTGCAACCATTATTTACAACCCGATCAATCCTCTTAAATTAAATAATTTAGAGCTTGACTTAAAAATGTAGGATGTGTTCCCACTGCTGTAGCGATTTAAACTAGTAAATAAATCAACTAAAAGGCTCTTAGAGCTTAAAGTTTATAGAACGTGAAGCCATCATGTCTGACATACAGGCTGAATTTGGAAACAGATCAGGACAAAAACATCCTTTGGTTTAAATACTTTCATCCCAATCATCTTTCCACATCTTGTATCTTTGTCTTCTTTACTCCAGGTTCCCAATAAAATGTCTGCGGTGGCTCAAAACAAGATCGAGAGGATCTTTTCCCACGTTTGAAGCTCCTTTATGAACTAAAGTTGTCCATAGCTGCATCAAGTTTTTTCTGCAGTTTGCCTCTAACATTCCTCCACAGTGAAGTGTGACTCGGCTCTGTTAAAAAAATAAAGAAGAGATTAAAGACCCATTCAGATTAAATATATACATTTGATGTGAAGGAGTGAGGAAGAGCGTACATGTCTTGTTGTTTTTGTATCATGTGGTTGTTGTACTCCAGAACAGGAGGAAGGATATCCTCCTCCTCCTCCTCAGGAAGCTGCAAGGAAAGAGATAATGGGTTATTTCTAATAAAGTGTACGAGCGCCCTCTGGTGGTTGGAAACATGCCCTCACCTCCCAGTAGGCCTCATCATCGAAGCAGTTGTCGTCAGCAGCATCACCCCAGATGGGGAGCTTCAGGATGAAACCTTAAAAAATAAAAATAAAAAAATCAGACTTCAGCTGAACTTTTCATCTCATGTAACTTTTCAACTTCTGCGTCTGTTTAGTTTTTAATCATTTAGAAGATAAAAGATAAATCACTCCTGCGTGTCGATGTAAAATAATCCAATTATTTTGAGCGCGTTTTCTTGCTCATCATATCTGAGACTCTGAAACACTGAAGCTGTGACTCAGAATCCTACAAAATGTTTCTTCTTCAACATATTTAGCGCTCAGTCCTGCTGCCCCGGTGTCGAATACATGCGCACGGCCTCAGTTAAGCTTTGCAGGTCATTTTGACCCACGGACAGCAGGAGGATTAAAAAAACTGCTGGAAAACAAGAAGAGACCAACTGAACGACTAATTCATGAGTCTCAGATTTCCTCTCTTCAAACTCACCAACGAAGGCTCCTCCAAACAGTCCGACCGCCATCGCCACGCACGTTCCAGCAGCCTGGTAGCCTCCCTGCGTCCCCGCGCTTCTGCTGGCGTACGGCCCCTCAAAGCTGAATGTGTTTTTCAGCCTGAGCAGAATAAAAATGTAAAATTTATGTCAGGACACAAAGTATTTGTGAGAGGACACTGAAGACAAGTCTATTCCTTCGTTAGCGTGACTTTTGTGGAGATTTCAGATTTTCAGTGTTTGAGTCACTCACCCCTCTGCGCTGTAGACTTCTTCTGAGGCTGTTGCAGCAACAATGGCTCCTATGAAGCCTCCAAACAACCCTGGTATGGCGTGCAGATTGTGAATACCACATGTGTCCTGGAGCTTCAGGCGTTTCTCTAAAAAGGGCTGAAAGGAGCACATAAAGTTAACCAGTCAGGCTAAAAACCAAAGTTTCTGCAAACGTTTATTTCCTTTTACAGCAGTCATTTGTCTTGTTGCGTAAAGTGTTTTTTAGAAATTCTTCCACTAACAGGAAATTAATAACTGGCACAGATTTCAATCTCCAAAAATCATAGAGGCGCGGCTCGAGCTGTTCATAATCCTGGTTCTTTCCCTTCTTGCATGTGATGAAGTTTCGGTTTGAGACGGTTTCTTTTTCCTTTTTTCTCTGTTCGCAGCGACAACCGTCACAAAAACAGAAAGAAACAAGAAAATCAGGCTTACTGTGAGGAACAGGTAGCCAAAGGTGGAGATGATGCCCATGCAGAAACCCACAATTAGCGAGCCGTAAGGCGTGACCATGAACTCTGCTGCTGTTCCCATGGCAACACCTCCAGCCAGAGTGGCGTTCTGGATGTGCACCTGTCAGATTATTTAAAAAGAACAAGTCACACCCACAGGGAAAGGGCTTACAGAGAGAGATGAGTGAACAAGTTGTTATTTTCTGCCTCTTTACCATATCCAGTTTTCCTTTCTTGTGAGCCAAGCTGGACATGGCATAAGCAGTGACAACGGAGGAGGCGAGGGCGATGTAGGTGTTCATGGCTGCCCTGTGCTGCCCGTCGCCATGGTTTGTGATGGCTGAGTTGAAACTGGGCCAGAACATCCACAGGAACAGCGTGCCTGTGAACAGAGATGATATAAAAACCACTGTGAGCAGAAATCCCAAATGACTGTAAAATAAAAAAAATAGTGACCTCTAAGTCTCACCAATCATCGCAAACACATCTGAGTGGTAGACGGACCCTTGGAGGCGTTTACTTTGGTGTATGTTTGGTCGGTAGAGCACCCAGGAGATGGCCAAACCGTAGTAACCTCCAAAGCAGTGAATGACCATGGAGCCGCCAGCATCTCTGCACTGTAAACACACGTGCACGTCAGCACCGTTCACAGCTCAAAATGCAAACATAACAGAGCAATCTATGGTGGCCCTGAGGTGTAAATGAACATTTGAAAAAAAAAACAGAATTACATTTGAAAAAAACGCAACAAAAACAACATTTGCAAAAACACCACAACGTTAGGAAAAAATGGACTTACATTTGAAACGACAGAATTGCATTAAGCCAAAGCGGAAGTGGCCAGAATCACATTTGGGGGGAGGGGGGGGAGAAAAAATGGACTCACATTTGAAAAAAACACGGAGTCACTTTGAAAACAAACAAAAAAAAAGTCACATTTGAGAAAACACGGAGTCCCATTTGAAAAAGCAGAGTCACATTTGAAAAAAAAAAAAACAGTCACATTTGAAAAAAACGAAATTACATTAAGTCAAAGTGGAAGTGGTCAAAGCGGAAGCAGCCAGAATCACATTTGAAAAACAAACAAACAAACAAAAAAACGGAATCACATTTGGAAAAAAAAAAAATACGGTCACATTTGAAAAAACAGAATCATTCAAAATTTATCTTTCCATTTTTTCAAATGTGATTCCATATTTTTTTTCTCCAAATGTGACTCCAGCCACTTCCGCTTTGGCTTCTTAATGTAATTCCATTTTTTCAAATGTAATTCTGATTTCTTTTTTAGTTATTTATTTATTATTTTTTAATTTTCAAATGTGATCCCGTTTTACTTTTCTTTTCTTTTTTTTTTTTTCCCTCAAATGTGATTTTGGCCACTTCCACTTTGGCGTAATGTAATTCCATTGTTTCAAATGTAATTTCGTTTTTTTTTTTTTTTCAAGTGTTGTTGTGTTTTTGTTGTTTTTGTTGTGTTTTTTCAAATGTAATTCTGTTTCTTCAAATGTTGTTCATTTACACCTCAGGGCCACAGTAGCAATTTCCACTTCAGTGGAAATAGTGTTGCTGGTTCAGTTGATGTGACTCACATGAAGGAGGTTGAGGATGATGTATTCTTCCACAGCAAACAGCGTGACTCCAAACAAGGTGACAACCATCAGCTGGACTGGGCTCACTTTCCCCAGAATGGCCCCAAAGGCGATCAGAGAACCCGCACAGCAGAAATCAGCATTGATCATGCTGCGTGGAACAAGGAAATACGATGACTCAAACATCGCCATTACTGACGCATAAAATAATGTAGTTTCATTTCTGCAGTTGTGCAACTCAGTTAAGGCAGACAGACGCTCACTTTTCAATCCCAATGTTGATCTTTCCGGTGGCGTGATCGAGGGAGTGGAACCAGCCCTGCATGAGGAGAGCCCACTGCAGGCCGAAGGCGGCGATCAGGAAGTTGAACCCCACTCCTCCAAAGCTGTGGCGTTTCAAGAAGGTCATGAGGAAACCAAACCCAACAAAGATCATGACATGGACATCCTGGAAGCCTGAAGGAAGGGAAGGAAACCACAACGTTGCTGAAAGTTTCTGAAGGTGTCGCTTTGTTGCCTTTCTGTTTCACATTGGTTGCATTATATTTAGAAGTGTCACCATATTTAGATTTTATCGGATCATTTGATAAAGTCAAGCATGCAGGACGTAATGACTGAGCTGAAAATTATTATTTTTTTAATTACTATACATCCAAAGGGTTTGATATGGGGTTGTTGCAAAAACAAAAAGTATTTAATAATTTGTTTAGGTTTTAGATAATATTCCTAAATGTGTTTTTGCAGTCTCACTATTTTATGCTTCATGTTTTTTATGACTCCTGATAAATCGACAAACGGACGTGCAACATTTTAACACAACATTAAAACCTGTAAAGTAAATAATGTTCTTAACTTTAGCGGAACTAAACGTTATAATTTACAGTTGACTCTTTGCAAAAGAAAAACACATTTTTCATTCAGACCATGACGATGACCTTTGCCACTTACTGGGATATCTGAAGTAGAAGTCATTGTCCAGGTCCGTGAGGTTCTCGTGCTTCTTGTGCTCCACCCAGTGTGCGTCGGACTCTTTGTCGTATCGGATGAAAAGCCCAAACAGGATGACCATAGCGATCTGCCACACGAAGCAGACTGCAGGCAGACTGACGCGGATGTTGGTGTTCTTCTGAGGGCCGAAAAAGTTTCCCATGATGCTGCTTGGACAGGACCTCAGCTGTGACTTCCACCTGTAGCATCATCTTTTATAATGGAGATTTGGGGTGTGAACTTCTGCGCCACTCACAAGCGAGGCGTGGATCTATCATACCTTTTGGGAGGTAAACCACTCCTTTACCTGCTGTTTTTTTTTTTTTTTTTTTTTTTTTTTTGGACCGTTCTTATCAGGTCTAGACAAAAGCTGCAGGAAGTGCAAGACAATTAACGAACAGACATAGTTTATGCGATTGAAGCGATGGTGCAAGATCTTAGATATGACTTCAGGTCGTGACGCTGTTGGCTTCAAAATGATGGCGATTCTAAGAAGGTCAGCTCAGTCAGATAACGTGGAAAAATCTAAGCTGCTGTGAAACAATTTCAGCTGCTGCAGCTCAGATAAAGACAAGGTGCAGCAGTTTGTCCTTTTTTTTTGTTTTGTTTTTTTTGACTGTCCGCTTTGTTTTCTGCAAAAGCATGAAAATGGTCCCAGATGAGCAGAAGTGTCAGTCAGGATTAACCTGTCAATCATGGAGAGAGCTGCGTTCTGACTGCAGCTGCGTTTCATGCGAAGACGCTGCAGAGTTTTAAAACTCTTCACAGACTGCGATTAAAAACCAACATGCAGTGCTCTTAAAAACCACAGTGTCTTACTCCGGTCAACCTTTCATTACTCTCAATATTTATTTATTTTATTTATTAACCTTTATTTAACCAGGCAAATCCCACTGGGATCACAGATCTCTTTTGTAAGGGAGGCCTGGACCTGCATGCGGCCTCACATGCAGGTTTTTTTGGACAGGAGGAAACCCACGCAAGCACAAGAAGAACATGCAAACTCCACACAGAAAGACCCCAGGTCCAGCCGGGAATTGAACTCATGCAGGACCTTCTTGCTGTGAGGCAACAGTGCTAACCACTGAGCCGTCGTGCCGCCAAATGCACGCACTATGCACGCACTTTAACTCTCTAAATCTCTTCCCCGTTTAGAATCAACACAACCTTTACGTTAGTTTGTTTTGCACAATTTTGGAGTGAGAAAATGGGAAGCACATTTAAAACCTTTGAAACGTGAGCAAGAACTTAACGTAACATTAGACACAAAGATCTCAAACCTCATTTAGTTTGTTTTTATTGCTTTTATTTAAAAAAAAAAAAGAAGTTTCGACTCCTCCAACCTGCCGCTATCGAAGCGTTTGGGCAGCTGTCCAGGACTTAGAGTCTAAAGAAACCTTCTTGATATTACTCCTCTTCTTACTTTCAAGAACAAACTCGTTTGAGCTTCAAGTACGTTCAGAAGGATTTATCAGAGTCTGGATTAAGCAGATTCATGCAATCCTACAAAAAAGAAAGAGTTGTTAAAATGTTGCTCCCGTGTGCCAACCACAAAATTTAATAATATGTATCACAGTGCAGTACTAACCTGAGTAATTACCCAGAACATACTTGGCATGAACCTAATAGCATTCAGGTTTGTCCTGATGCTGCTCCATAATCCAGGTAGATAAATCTAACCAGGTTGAGTCAGGTTCTCTGGACGGATTCTTCTTTGTTGACACATTTCATCTTTTATCCAAAAGACTTCTTCAGTTTGAGTCGCAGCAACGAACTCAGTCTTATATAGACGACTGAAGAAGTCTCGTATAAAAGATAAAATATTCCAAGAAAAAATTCTCAACCTGGTTACAATGTTCAGGTTTACACGAGGCCCTAACTGTTGAAGTACTTGGCTCTGAACCAGTACTAAGCCCAATACTTTTCCTATAAGTACCAGGTAGTATTACGTTTTAAACTCGTTAAACTTGATTGTGGATGGCAGTTCTGTGTTGCAGAATGGGCAACACTGAGCTGGTGAGAGCAGCACATGTTTGATTTAGGGCGACTCTGAAAGCAAACATCACACACGAAAACAAAAACGGGTGGAGTGTACGAAATCTTGTATAACAGGGTGGCGATGCTAAACACACCCACAATCCTTAAAACCTGAGGACCCACAAGCTGAACGCTTTGGCCCTACTGCTGGATAAAAACAAGAAAAAATACTGGAATAAAAAATATGTTTTATTTACAGAAATCTTTGCAGGAAAATTCAGTGAAACATAAACTGAATGGCTTTTTCCAGTTTTAATCTTATTTTGAAATGAGCAAACAGAAAGATCATCTTGGTTAGAATAATAAAAAGATCAGATTTATAGGTCTGTGATATTTTATTATACACATATCTTTACTCTTCTTTTGCCTCAGCTGCTCATGAAAACGCCACTCGCTGCCTCACAAAGTGACTTTATTTCAACAGTTTAGTTTTGTTTAAAATCTCCAAGATGATCGCACCAACAAGAGTTTAAGAATTCATCACATCTCAGGAATGGCTCTGCGGGTGACACACGGAACATTCCAGCTGATATCTGTTTCTCCTCCTCGACGTCTTGACCTCACACTTGTGCAGCGGAACGTGTCCTCAGATTGTCCTCTGATAACAGAACGGCCTCACTCACAACAGAAGATCAAAATATTACAACCACAGGTGGAAGTAACTACTGTAATTACAAATACTCATATTAATGCAATTAAATACATTTTTTGGGTACTTGTACTTTTATGTGTAAATCTTTCAAGTCTGTAATCTGTAATCTACTTCGATACTTTTAAAATCACAAGTCTCTACTGAGCACGGCCACAATTTGAATTAATATTTTATGTTTATTTTATGTTTAGATGTTGGAGTTGATAAAGACAGAATGTGACAAAATACAAACTTGGTTTAAACTCAATAAATTATCATTAAATCTAGATAAAACTAATTACATGATATTCAATAATAAAAAGAAAACTGTTGATGTTCCATT
>JARVLU010000599.1:5174691-5187058 GCA_031762415.1 Simpsonichthys santanae | reverse complement strand
CAGGTCTCTCTTGTAAATGAGTCCTCGAGGCTCAATGGGATTAACCTGCCTAAATAAAGGTTGAATGAATGAAAGAATGACTTTGTCTTCACCTGTTTAATCATACCATGTTCCATTGGTGCATTATATTTTTTATATCCATTGATGTTTCTTCCCATATACATGTTTAAAAAAAGTTGCATTTTAACGGTTTACCTTTTTTGTTCTATGATAAAGTAAAATAAATAAAATAATAAAAAATATAATTAGAAATGGTGATAAATGCTCTGATTCCATCTTTTGTTGTGTGTTTAGTTTTGCTAAATTATTTTAATCGTAATAGTTTTGGGGGGGTTTTCCTTTGCTAAGTAATCACATTTATTGAGCTGTTTTAAAGTAAGTTTAGTCATTTTTTTCCATTCATCAGATAGAACATAAAAATGTCCTAATTAGAGACTACACCTTATCCTTTTCCTGCACATAACTAAATAATTATATGTACTATGCCTTGTAAATGCAAGGTACCAATAATTTATGCAATACAAAAACATTTTAGAAACAATTAGACTAATTGGAGAATGTACCTTTTAAATAGTTTGACATTGCAAATAAAGCAGGTACCAAAAGAAAAGTACTGTATTTATTTATCCATCTCACTTCATCTTGCCTTAGAAAAACTATACAGGTTCTCTCTTTCTTCACTGATCATGGCTTTAAAGTTTAAACAGCTATAGTCCCTGTGAACCCAGTGGTGTCAGGTATTGTGAAGCAAATACCGCTCAAATCAAATAAAGACACAGAGCAGTACAGCCAACATGTGTTTTTGAGCAGTCTGATCACAGATCTGTTGTCGGACAAGAAAACCTATGGGTATAGCACCACACATTTACACAAAGACAAAGATCAATTTCCCAGAAAAACAGCTCAACTGTTACAAACATATGCAGACACATGCGCACGCACCTATCTTACTCAACGTAACGATTCATTCAAACACTGCTAAATGTGTTCCCTGCAGCTCAGTCATCATCTGGCAATCAGCAACAACACTTAGGACCTTATGTTTTCGACAATTGGATCTGAAGACCGTGTTGCTTCTGTGGGATTTAACCATTTTCCACTGGGGGGGGAAAAAACCCCACCATGGAGAGGCAAACACATTTAGATGGAAAACTGATGTGGAAACAGAATGAGTCTTGTGACCATTACTGATGTGATAAGCTGGGAACTGATGTAGCATAACGGTCTGCTCAACATGTGGCCCGTTACCAAAGCGACACATTAATTTATCAGCATTAAAATGCACGATAACAGACAGCGGAAAATTAGTTTTTGCTGATTTGTTTGCACGTTTGGTCCTTTTCCCAACTGGCAGATTTACCTTGTGGGAAAGCCCTTATCAAAATGTCCGATGTCACATCTCCAGTCACTGTTGACACAATTATGTTGTACAAAGAGCCAAACAATGTGTGAAGACAAGCTGTAAAAGAGGTTTGCTACTGCAATTAGACTCTTGTGTCTACAGGAAACAATGAGCATTAACAAATGCCCATTATTTTGGGGGAACTTTTGTTTGAGAATGCTTCCTAGCAGTTTAACTAGAGACGCACTCGCTCTTGAGCAAGATAGACGCATTTTCTTCACTCTCCCGTCTCCCTCTTGCTTTTTATTGCTCTCTGTCCAGTGTATCAGAGCTTCTAAATTACACATCTTTCAAATTGTAAATTATAGACATGGATCTGGTCAGCTGGACTCAATGCAATTGATGAAAAAAATTCAGCCAAGCGACAGGGTCCTGGAGAACCCTCATGCTCCGCTGAGACGCATGTAGCAGGGTAAGTCATGGATAAGTTGAAGTGCCTTTCTGTATTGTGTCAGGAGGCCAACGAAGATTTATATAATTAGATTTATGATAGCAGGGTTTCTGCTTTTTGTCACCGTAGGACACCTATGTTATTGGCTATTACAAAAAGACGGCAGCAGCAGTTCTGGCCATGGCAATGCTGCCGGCCTTATCTGAAGGTTTGGTCCATGCTTCGAGCAGACTCAGCTGATTACAAGCTCAGCCGTAAGATGGAAGAGATTTATGAGAATCGTTGGCCACTTGTGGCTTGTGGGACTCGCCAGCATGATGGGGACGACCTTGGAGGGAGCTAATAAGCACGGACCAGTGGAATGCCCACAAATCTGTCCATTTTGGATCATCGAGAATACCAGCAGAACTCGAGGTAACAGTCTGCCTGAAAAAAAATTAACTGTGGCTTATCTGAATCTGACTCCTCCGTTCGACCTTGAAGCAGGCCAACTTGTCAAATTTCTCCTGGGATATGCGTAAACTAAGAAGGCTCTGCTCTATCCCCCGTGAACTTCTGTGAACACTTATCAGAGCCGTACCATCTGAAACCAACATCTTATCAGGACTACGGCTCTATCTGGAAGTGCTTCATGGACAAATCTCACCGTCTTGTCAAATACATACAGTATGTAATGTGTCTATAAATGTGCTTGCTGGTAGAGTTTTTTGATGTCTTAAATCATATCATAAATCATATCATATTGCCAGGTCTCGCTTGTAAATGAGTCCTCGAGGCTCAGAGGGATTAACCTGCCTAAATAAAGGTTGAATGAAAAAAATATCCTGACAAGGACAAGGTGTGAAGAGATCTTTTTTGTAACATCCTATCTTCATGGTCTTTCCCCCTTTTCCATCTAAAAAAATAAGGGCCACGTTCTTAGGAGCAGCAGCCACGTGCACTCCGCCCATATTTCAGACGACTGTACAAACATAATCTCACTGTACTTTGATGCAATGATAATAAAGCTTATTCTGATTCTGACAATCATGACACACAAGTTTAGACTCATTTGATTTACAAGCCAACCAATGTGGGGCATGAACATGTTTTGTTTGTGAATCAGTTGAGTTGAGAGTTTACAAGAAAAGATTTTGCACAAGCACAAGTATAATAACATCCTAAAATAGTTCAGCAACTTGTTTGTCACAAGGCTGGTTTTAATAATTACTGTGGTAGTGAATGGAAAGGATCGGTGCACAAACCCACACAGCAGCAAATGAACATAAAAAGTTATTTTGTTTTTATTTTAAACATGGCACATGTGCTCAAGCTGGGCCCCCAAGCCTGAATATGGGTTTCCTTAACTGGTCTATTATCCAGCCAAACTCCATTTTTTTCATTCGAAAGTTTTTCCTAATTGTTTTCATCCCTCATTCCTACGCCCTAAAGCACTCAAATCTGTTTCCCTTTAAGTATTAACCTTCAGTTTTAATTGGCATCAACGTTATGTGCACACTTGAAAAGATATTTACAACACTTTTTCTAGTCACTAAATAATTCTTCTAACTTTGATTGAAATCAGCTCAGCATCAGTGATAAGTGTACATACAGATTTGGTGATGCTAAGATGATGAAACAAACAGAAATAGATTAGGTTCATGAACTCAAAGCTGATTCTTTATAAACATGTTGCCCATTCCCAAAAAGCTACAAGCCTCATTCCTCCACTCTGTTTATAGTGCAAATACAGATTATCATTCCTGGCACACAACACTGTTCACCTTGGGTTTTATGAGACATTACATTAGTTCATTCCGTTGTGTTAACAAAAAAAAAGTGGATAAAACCAGATGATGAAATATGGTACATTTTAGTGGGGAGGACAGGCATGAAAAACCAATAAGTTCAACATCCACAGGGGCCCCAAAACAAGACCTTGTGTAGTTTCAGAGTTTAGGCACTGACTCAGTTACAACACTGGGAAGTCGTGCAGTCTCTGCTGAGGACCTGACCCCTGAGATGTGAACACTATTGAGAAATAAAGATCTAGCCACCTGAGATGTATCAAACTCTCCCAAGATCTCTTGGAAAACCTTCTACACATGTTCAGTTGAGTCTTTTAGTGTTTTGTTGCACAGTTTGAGCTACACTGCTGAGAGAAAAGGAACCTCCAGCAGGTGAAGACTATGCAGACGACTACTGGCTATCCTCTCCTCGCCTAAAACACTCGAAAACATTGACAAACGTCTCACACCCTGTACTCCACCATTGCTTCCTGCACATTCAGGTTCATAAAGAATCAAACAAGATACAGACGGCAGGTTTTTAGGCTATTAGTGATTTCTTTAAATCTAACTTGAAAGAAAAATCCTGGCCGGGGGCCTTTCGGGTGGAGTTTGCATGTTCTCTACGTGCTGCGTGGGTTTTCTCCCGGTACTCCGGTTTCCTCCCACAGATCAAAAACACGCAGGTTAGGCTGAATGGTAACTTTAAATTGTCAATTAGCAGAGATCATACATCTCGAGGTTAGTGGAGTGCCACCTCCACTTCTACTCCCATAATGGAAATACAGGTAGTGTAGGACCTGTTTGTGTTTCTCCTGAAATCTACAATCCTCTCCTTTGCTTTGTTCACATTCCCGATGAGATGATTGTTTCCACACCATGCCACAAAGCAGTCCACCAGTTCCCTGTACTCAGCTTCTTGTCCATCTCTGATACACCCAACCACTGCAGGGTCACCTGAATATTTCTGCAGATGACTAGAGTCTTTTTTTACTGGAAATCTGAGGTGTACAGAGTGAAAAAGAATGGTGAGAGTATAGTCCCCTGTGGTGCTCCTTAACTACTGACCACCTGGTTAGACACACATTTGGAAATTGTTTGACCAGGTTGACCTTTCTGATGCAACCTGGGCTCAAATCTTCAGCCTCATGACTACAAAACTGCAACACTGACCAATGAGCTACCACAGCCCCCTAAAAATAAGACTGATAAAGATACAAGTTTATCTGAATCTTGTTTATGTACATTTATGTACATGGCTTTATGATGATGCATGATGTTGTCAAGTACCAAATGATGGATGTTATCCAACAAAATGAATGGTAAATGGTAAATTGACACACATCATAGACAGTGAGGGGTTCAGCAGCTTGCCCAGGGACACTTCAGCATGTGATGTGACTGCTGGTGGAACCAAACCCCCAACTCTCTCATTGGAGAATGACTGTTCTAAACACTCAGCCACAGCTGCCCCACAAAATGATTGATTGATTAAATTAATTTTCATCTTTGCAGTGTGTTTAATAGACATTCTTTTCCCTATAAAAAGGTAGTGACAGGAGGAAATATGCTGTCACAACTAATTCTGGATTTGAATTTCATGTCCAGAGCTCATGAAAAATTCTCGACTTATTGAATTAAATAAGTTAAATAATCAGAGGAAACCTTGAATATACTGAACCTGCTTTGTAGTTTAGTCTCTGGTCACAGTGGTTGTGGTGCACAGATGGAGGGGACTTGAGACGTTTGTTGTGAGGTCAGGGGTACATTTACTACATTTCTAAAAGACCAAGTAATTTTTGATGAAAGGTGAGATTTATGCATGTTTGTGATATGAATGCAGTAAAATTATTGACAGCAATGGCAGTTTTGATGTTAGCAGTCATATGATGTGAATCAGGACAACCTCAAACGTATGAGTATGCACCAACATAGTACCTTGACTAAAATACGTACACACTGCCATGATATAATCAAATCAAGCACTGATTCTTGTAATGTCCAGTGTTTTTTAATGTACAATTAAAGTAGGTCTGGGTGGCCGATATCCGTTACGCCGATATGTTAAAGCTTATTTGGTATATGTCTGTGGTAAAACTCACCCAAGTGCTATCGGCTATTAGCTTCTCAATGACATGGGAAATGATGGTTTGTAACTGGGGTAAGGCTACGTCAGAAAAATATTTCTGACTGGGGACGATGTAGCGAGGCTCAACGTGGTCCAAAAATCTTCGGAATCTGACAACGAAATAAAACTTCTACACCGCCGACATTCTGACTTCTTCCTCTCGGCCGTGATCAGATCAGATAGACGCGTGTGACGTCATCACATTGTGCTGGCCTAGCAGGCAACCTTGTCACTGAGTTGTCGTACAAAACCAGCGCCTTTTATATTGGTGACTTATTTTGATGGAATGGCCGATTTAACTTTAACGCTATCGGCCAGTACCGATACCATGCCAATAATATTGTGCATCCCTATTGTATACTCCATCCGTCTTAGGTCTCTGCATTGGGAAATGATGACTTCTGCAACACACACCTAGACTTTATGGTGAGAGGAGCATAAAATAGACATTAACAGTATCATGGCAGAGCTGCCAGAGGATTTCTACATGGATCTATGAGAAATTTGCTCATATGACTAAACCTCTATAGTGTCTTTACAGTAGTGGGAGGAAAGCTAGAGACAAAGGCAACACAAGTAGGAGGTGATAGCTCGAATACTTTACACCAGCCCCTTGCTATACAGAGTTTTATAAAGGTCATAATAACAAATCAATACATGTGAGATCTAGAAGCATAATTATTCCATTCAAATGTGCTGTGTTATATAGAAAACAACAGTGTCTGTGCCCTGAGAATCTGAAGAATGCACACTTTCCCCTCTGGTGATTTAATTACATACTTGTTTCACTCATGGGTTTCTCGCATGCCTTCTCTCCACAGGGTAGATTTGTCAAAAGAAAAAATATATTGAAGAGGTATAAGAAAAGAACAGCCTGAACTCTCTGGCCTGTGAGTCAATATGATAAATCCCCCACCAGGCCAGAAAGAGTTATTGTGTCAGATGAAACTTTCAGTCTCCAGATGGAGTCAGATGCAATCTCACAAAATCAGTTCGTTCTGAGCACAGATACAACCAGCAGGTTCTGCAACCAAACTGAACTGTCAGGAATCAGTTTGAAAAGTAATTTTCCAAATGTTCTGACAGCATACATATGCCTCAAGAGGCAGAAATATTTCATTACTTGAAAATAAAATGTGGTTATTCTTACAGTTTTGCAGGAATAAAGGTTTGGTGCCTCACGGTTTCATCAGCAAAAAGAGAAAAAAAGAACCAGAAAGTTGGTTTATCTCCATGTTTGTTGACTTTAGTGTATTCTAACAGAAACAGAATGGTCTGAAATTGAGTAAAATTACAATTTACATGTTTTGCTTTATAAAAAGAAAGGAACTAGTATTAGTAGAAGCTTTTATGGGTGAAGTTTAACAAGTGTTAATATTGTATTGTGTTCTATTTTATAGTTAGGGATGAAAAACAAAAAATAAACTGTTTTAAAATGTTGTTAATCTGGAAAGTGAGACATTTGAAGTTTTGATAATTGGACAAATAATTAATATTAAGTCTAGCAAAACTAATATTAAGTCAACTATTGATATTGAAAGCAAACGTGCACAACCAATTAGACAAAAAGACCAGGTTGAGATGTTCAGAAATATTGCTACTTTGCGTTACGACATAACTGTATTGAAACTTGGAACTGTTCAGAGGTGTTTTATTATTAAAGTTACTTTATTATAGAGTTCACTAAAGATAAATGACAAAATAATCACATCCAGTAATGGTTGTAACCAAGAAACTCATCAACATAGTTGCTAAAAAGTGTCTGACCTTTCAAAACTGATAAGAACAGGATGCTTTCATATTTGTGCTTCTGCGTGTTTAGTTCATGTGGCCTGTGTGAGACAGTTAAATTCATCAGCAGGCTCTTTGTCAATAAAAATACCCAAAGGGGCATCCCTCAAATGCTGGCCTGTGAAGACCAAATCAAATCTGCAATTTTAATTGATTTACCAGCATTAGCTTCACATAGATGGAAAAATCAAGATTTTAGCCAAAAATGTGAACAAAGAAGCAAGTTTGAAAACAGTAGAAAAAGTAGCCAACTGTTGGCGTACAAAGAAATGTTGGACACTTGGAATTGAAGCAGGAGCAGGTACAGCATCCCCACAAGATGGACCCATTAAAACCATTAAAGTAATCACATTTGTGTGAAGGGAGTAGGGACATAAAAGGCCCCACATCCCTAGTGCTCAAACTCTGGTTCTAAAAATAAAACAAAAATCAGGTCTGGCCCCTTTAAATTCCAACAAATAAAGACGTGGACATTTGGTCTCGTATTTCCTTATTTGTCAATGACCTCAACTTGCCATTTTGTACTTTACAAAACAATGGAAACTGTTAAAAGTGACTCAGATGTATGGCCAATTTGATGGAAATGATTCTCAGTGAATTAATATACAGTATATATATTTATTTTTTCCATTTACCTTTATTTATACAGGTAGTATGCTGTAAATATGCAACATATTTATGTTTTTCCCCACTTTATTACACATATTTGGACGATGCGACTTATGCGGTGGAAAGTACGGTACTTATATTCATGTTGCATTGCCCAGACCGTCCAGCACAAAGCGTAAAAATCAAAGCAATTTGTCCAGCGGTACAATGTGTGATCAGTGTCCCAGCACTTCAAAAAATAAAAATAAAAAGCTCAGCTTCTGATCAACTTTGTATCTGGAAGCAAAGAACTTTTCACATTTCATCATCGCTCTGCTGGAAATCAAAGGTTATCCCATTACAGGCCTGTTAATGAAAGATAATATTCCCAAGCACGTTGCGCCTCGTCATGCAGATGCCTTGATGAGCTCATCCTCATTAGTGGACTGCATCCATCGCTGGTTATCCATAAAAGGGTGAGAGTGAGAATGTGATGGTGTGGTGAATGGGGTGGATGGGTTACTGGCAGCTCAGCTGAGATGGAGAAAATTGGAGAGGGACAGGAAGGAAGCAGGTTTTTATCACGAGGGAGACAGTTTTATCACTGAGGGAGCAGACTGTATGATTGCTTCTGACACTGTGAGGGTATCCTGAATCTAATCGGAGCTTTGAATCTATATTAGGCCGCGTACATCTAAACTGACCAGCATGTCATCTAAAAGGAGAAATATGTGCTGTTTTAAGAACTGGAGATACTCAGGAGCCATTTTGCACAATCCAGGTATTTTCACTTTCCTATGTTTTAACTCAAAACTCTTGCAAACATTTATGGCAGAGTATGTTGTCATGCAGAAAACAAATTTAATTTGCCAAATGGCCTTATTCTATTCTTAGAAATTACTGATCTATAACTCTAGAAGCAAAAGTAGAGCTCTTAAACCATCAAAAGCTACAAACGTTGCTATGCTGAAGTAAAAACACAAGGCCACATGCAAGAATACATTTATTTTTAAAAGATCCAAAAGCGCCAAGACCATCTCATATTTATGGCAAATTCCGAATAATGTATTTTTCTTTTTCCTCAGAAGCGAACAAAAACATGTTTGACAGGAACAACAGGAGATTTAGCAAGAATTCACTGCATTTCATTTGAAGCGTTTTTAGCTTCAAAGTCTCAAAGACCCGCGCCACAAGCGCTGGAACAAATGTCTTTTTTTTTTTTTAAAGGTGCAAAAGCACGCTGCATAAAATCAAGACTTGGACAGATTTAATGTGCCCTGATGAATAAGCATGAGCAGTTTATTCATACAGTGAGTCAAAAATATGAGCAGAGCCATAAATGAAACCAGTGAATTATTTTATGGTAACTGGAACCTTTTTGTGTGATTACCAATTTTTATTTATTTATTTTTTTTTTTTTATAAAATGTGTTCATTTTTTTTTTAAATACAATACAAAACAATCCCATAAACAATAACATACAAAATATAAAATGAAAGGCAGCAGAAAGAAAAAAATCTAATTATATCTGCCCCTTTTTTCAAACAATCAGTTCAAACAATAATAATCTTCAAGTAACAGAACAAAATGAATAACTCTTTCTAATTTTTCTAACTAAGACAATACACACTACCGGTAAGCTACTTCATAAAAGCTACTTTTTTGATTAATTATTGGCATTCTGGACCTTTTATTATACATCAAATATAGATGTTTGTCTGTTACATAAATCAGTTTAGTAAAAAAAAAAAAGTTTTAATTTAAATTGTTTAATTAGATTGATGTCGAGTGTTTTTTCCTCGTCTGTCCTTCATGGTGGTATTCTGCTTTCATCTTCGTCCTGAAGCTCTGCTCCGGAATGAACGTCTCTCATTCTAGCAGCTTTTCATGCTCTGTCTATCTTTACATCTCCCATGATGCAGCGGAGCATGTGGTCTGTCGACAGATCACAGTTACGGTTCTTTTAGTCGATGCAGGTGGGCCGCGGAGGGCGGCAGTAGTTAGATAGCAGAGGAGGAGGAGGGCTGCGTCACCCATTTGTTACTGTTGACAGCGATCTCTTGAGCTGCCTCCTCCAACCCTTTCATCTCTCAGCCACATGTCCTCCTCTGTGCAGCGGGCTGACTCCCGCCTCCTGCCTTTTCCTGTAGCTGCAGTAAAACATGTATTTATGGTATTCTTGCAGAGACAAGGCCGCTGTGACACCTTTGCAACAGAGTTTGACCTGGAGGCAGAAGAATATGTCCCACTGCCCAAAGGTGATGTCCACAAGAAGAAGGAGATAGTCCAAGACGTCACACTGCATGACCTGGATGTTGCAAATGCCCGACCTCAGGTACAAACCTGCACTGATATGGTCACAATGGTGAATTATTTCTTCTGCTCACCTCCTACAAGAGGAATAATCACATTGTCTCATCCCAGGGAGGCCAGGATATCCTGTCTATGATGGGACAACTAATGAAGCCCAAAAAGACAGAAATCACAGGTAAAAAATAAAAAATAAAATCCTGTTTCCCTCTGAGCTAAGCATCAAATGCCTGACAGTGACTCTGCTGTTCTTTCGCTCCAGATAAGCTTCGTGCAGAGATCAACAAAGTGGTGAACCGCTACATAGACCAGGGAGTGGCTGAGCTCGTACCCGGGGTGCTGTTTGTGGACGAGGTGCACATGCTTGACATCGAGTGCTTCACGTATCTCCACCGCGCCCTGGAGAGCAGCATCGCCCCCATTGTTGTGTTTGCCTCAAACAGGGGAAACTGTCTGATCAGGTGAGAGGCGTAACGTGTTTTATGGAAATAAAAACAACGGTTAAACTGAGCCGAGTTTCATACTTCTAAAATGTTTTGTGTCCTAGAGGGACAGAGGACATCAGCTCTCCACATGGGATTCCTCTGGACTTGCTGGACAGAGTTATGATCATCCGCACCATGTTGTACACGCCTCAGGAGACGAAGCAGGTGAGTCTGAGAGTCCGAGTCGGGTTCTGCGACGTGAAGCGTCTCGTGTGTCGCTAACGGACCTGTTTTACTTTAGATCATCAAGATTCGCTCTCAGACTGAGGGGATCAGCATCAGCGAGGACGCTCTTACCCACCTGGCAGAGATCGGCACCAAGACCACCCTCAGGTACTTCCAGCTGTTCTCAAACTCATCCAGATATTGTCTCCACAGTGATGTACTTGTACACTTTTAAATGGGTTTGGAGCACCAGATAGAAAAAAGTCAAATAAATTTAAGAGCTTTATGATGAAGCATCAAATTAGGATTATAAAATTAATTTACGTACATCCCACGAAGTATAAAGTGGATGTTCTGTACAAAGTTTGAACATCTGTATCTAGCTGCAGTCCACATCACAGGTGATTTTGTTCAACTTTACAAACATTAATATTTAGTATGATGGCAAAAAATTAACAGTTAAGAAAAATTATTTCAACTTTTAATGTGCTTGATGTGGAGCAGCAGTGAGGTGAAATTTTAGCTGGAAACAAAATTCTTTGAGTTTCTGCAGCTTGTCCTGTTTAGTCATTTATTGGTGTTTTTTTTCATCATTAACGGATGTTTCCTGCTCCTCATCTTCTGGTTGCTCTCAGGTATGCTGTGCAGCTGCTGACACCAGCCAGCCTGCTGGGTCGTGTTCAGGGAAAAGAGACTGTGGAGAGGGAGCAGGTCGAGGAAATTAACGAGTTGTTCTACGACGCCAAGTCTTCTGCTAAAATCCTCCAAGACCAACATCACAAGTTCATGAAATAAAACTAGGCTTCTAGTTTTTTTTTTTTTTTCTTCTTCTACAGGATGGAGGTTAAAGCTTTGCTCCTTACGTTCTCCATCTTTCTTCCACCATGCCCCCACCTCCATCTCAACTGTCCGAGTAGTTTTGTTCATATAAATCTAAAGTTTTATTCTTTTGTTATAATTTTTGAATTAAAAGAAAAACTGAGTTTCCTTCAGTATTTCTGGTCTTTTACATTTTTCTCACATTCACTGACCTCTTCCAAAGAATGCATACAGACTTTTACCATACATGTTTTATAAAACAAACAAAAAAAAGCTATACATTTTTGAAATCATTAGTTTAAAGTGGGGGGGGGGGGATTTCCTTAATTTTGGGAAATCGGCCAATGCTTGCACGAGAAACCGATTTTACAGATTTTTTTAGTTTCAACAATTGTCTAAACTTCATTTATATTTCAGAGCACTACCTTGTGACCAGTTAAAACACGTTTGTATTGTTTCTAGAATATTGTTCAAGGGTCTGTTTTTCAACAAAATAAGATTGAAATTTGAAGGCATATTGTG
>JARVLU010000599.1:5124303-5139933 GCA_031762415.1 Simpsonichthys santanae | reverse complement strand
CAGGTCTCTCTTGTAAATGAGTCCTCGAGGCTCAATGAGATTAACCTGCCTAAATAAAGGTTGAATGAATGAAAACTGATACTGGGCGGGGAAAGCTAATGCCAATAACCGATAAACAGTTGCGTTGGCTAAAATATTTTCAGCTTTGTCCAGCCCCGATAATCTAAACAGCTACTTTTAAACCTGTTTTAACACTTGAAGTCTTGAAACAGTCTTCTTAATGTGTGTGCACATTTTCTATCCTCCGCTATCCAACATAAAGTTATCAAGTGTGTTACAAAAATATAAATTAAACAAAGAAACACCCTGTTCATTGTTTAAACAGTCAGTCACATACGGTGAAGACCTAATTAATATTGACCACAGCTGAGTTTGTTTTTCTTTGTAGAGAAGTAAAGATTTTAGACAAACACTGCATTTCATTGAAGATGACAAAGATAACATTACTAACAAGAATATATTTTACTTCTACATTACATTTAATAAAATTCAATGAAATCAAGTTTATTTATGTATCGCCATATCACAACAAAGTTGTCTCGGGGCACTTTACAGGAACATTCACACACAGAAAGCCCATTAGTGAAGTTCTGGATCTAAGGAAGACGCAGACACATTGAATCTTTATTGATCTGGATAAAATTTTACAAGGTGATAACCTATACTACGCTATATAAACGCTAGCTTGCTAACATGAGAGGCACAAAGCTAATGACAAACGGGTTGGAGGGTCAAAGAGAATTTATAATTGTTGATTTATTTTATTTTACAGATCCGTTACAATAAACTTATCATGCTCTGTGCAGTAAAATACGCTACACAGTATCGCTTGCTGCTTCGACTGTGTGTTCAGCATGGTCATGATTGAAAGTAGTCCTCATGCACCCTCTACTGGATACACTGTTCAATTATGCTATTTGCAAGTAAGGACGTGGCTCGTTCCTAGGCCTGTAACAATAACAAATTTTGCTGGGCAATTAATTGTCTCAGAAATTATTGCAATAAACGATAATATTGTTTGAAATCTGACAATAATTAGTAATTATTGTCAAATTTAAGAAGAAATGTTGGTTTTAATTTGTTTTGCATGTAGTACCTTTTTTCGACCACTGGATAACGGTATAAGACTGTTTGAACTGAAGGATGGATAGTGAGGGAGCGAGCAGCGCGTCTCTAAGAAAAATGGGAGGGAGGCCCCTTGACGTGACATGGGCTGTCTCTCTTCGGTTCTCAAAATGGCGACGCTCGGTGTGGTTTGAGCTGTTTAGCATATTTTGACACACAGTTTTTAATAAAAAATCAGTAAACAAGTTCTATACTTCTTTTTGTAGAGAAAAACAACTTTTTAGACGAAGGCACAACTTTCAACCGTGAATTCTGGAGCTTCTACAAGACGGGAGGTTTCTTCCCGAGGTCGGCCTGTTAGCTTAGCTTGTAGCTTAGCTTCTCAGCTTAGCTGCTTTTAACGATCCAAAAACGCGATTTTGGACGGTTGAGAAAAGAGAAAAGGAGGGGGCGGTGAAGAGCACCGGAGTTGAGACTTTTGTCGTCCATTGTCTTCAGCAGAAAGGGAGAGACACGAAGAAACGATAAAGCCGATAAATGGAAATGAGGTTGGTCATTTTTATTTATTATGTGATTAATTAATGTGTAACACGACAGGCCTATTTGTTCCCAGCATTTTAAGGATGAAAATTATTTAACGTCAGCGCACGATGGGCCAATTATCACTGATACCGATTATGTCCTCAAACGCCTTCATTGACCTAAAATATCGGCCCTGCTGATATATCGGTCTGATGACTGCACTGAATAAAGTCCTTTTCATGGCAACTCTTGATTCAGGCCCACGGTGAGGCAGTTTCCTTTTCCTCCCACGTATCAAAGCGATAACGTCCCTCCTCCTGTGTAAGACGCCGTCGTGTTGGAGACAGGACGAACAAACAAGCTCATCGAGATTTCCCTGGACAGTTTGTTGCCGTGTAAGAACGATGCGTTTAGAGGCGGCTGTGTCGTTTTGCAGTCGTTTAAAAGAAAAGGCATCTTGGTTCACCGTCCACAGGATATTTTAAATTAAATATATACTCTTCAGTTTAATTCAAAAGTAACGGACTGTAATTAAAATTGCATTCGATGTTGGAAAAATGGTTTTGATAACGTTTCAATCCATAGTGATCTTTGATATTTATTTAAGATACAATATAAATGGATTATTAGAATAAATGTGCTGGTTTTTAAAGTGACACATATAAAATTCAAACGTAGACTCCACGAGGACGCCCAGTGAAGACTGAACACATTTACACTTTAGCTCCTTTTGCAACTAGTCAGTGATTTTAAGGAGTGCATTTATTTTTATTGCTAACACTTTTATTTAGTGACACTGTTGTATTAATCAGCAGATTATTTCATTTCATAAATCTCCACATCTGCAGTTCTAAAGGTGCAGCTTTGACGTGGGCAGAAAATCCAGTTTTTAATGATCCTTAAAAATCAAGGTCATCTTGATTTGTATACGTCTTTAAAAGAATAAATGAACGCGTCTCCTCCCTTCTTTCCCTTTTCACAACAGTTCATGTGTTAACACGCACTGTCACAACTTCCCTCTAAAGTCTTTATTGCAACAAACGTCCCACACAACAGATTAACATCTCTGTCTTAATCCTTCCCAACATTCATCACAATTCATATAATATAAAAATAAATAAATCTGCTTTGTTAAAATATAAGAAAAATGAATTTTATTGTCTTAAACCAGAATTTAACAAACTGAAAGCATCATTCACACAAACGCCTTGACCACAAAATTACAGCTGAACAACTGGAGGACTTGTCTGGGTGTGTTGGGAGGAAACCAGTAACTAAACAGGTCACACTGTCCAAACCCAGACTGGCATGAGAAGCTGCTAATCCAGTTCACTTGTTACAATTATCATTAATTCATCATTTATTTTACAAATGAATATGTTAACAACCGAGGCAAAGTATAAGACAACAATTTAGAACAAGCGGTGGGTCAAAAAAATTTAACTATTGGGTTTATTCAAGCAAAAAATAATTAACCGCCTAAAAAAGTAACATCTTAAATCTGGAGGCCTGCATTGTGGCATTTATCAAATTAATTAAAACTATGAACATAATGCTCAAACAAACCAATAAATAAATTCAAGCCTGCAAAGAAGAGAAAAATCTAATTTACACAACTTTGTCCTTTTCCCTTCGCGCAGTGAGCAAATGAATCTCTCGTCCTCACGCTCGTTTACGTGAACGATTTCAAATGTCAGACGTGATAATGCGTTAAAATAAATAAAAATACATATCAAATTAGACAAGTATCATTAAAGCAGAAGGATAACACCGTCCTCGTTACCCTGGGCCGATCAGGACAATTTGAAAAGGAAACGCTTAACGCCTCATTACTTTATAGTTTAGGTTATAATGAGAAAATAAAATGAATAAAGTTGAAAATGTTTAACCAGCATGACCTTCAATAAGTTGCAGTACGTGTGAAGTTACTGACGACTGTCACTTTGTGACATGAACTCTCTTCTTGCAGGGAAACATCCTCTGGAGGGTTTGACGCGGTGCCTGCAGGCGGCTGAAGGGACGAGATCTTAATAAGTGACCTTATTAATATATCGAATATGTCCAACATATTAAAGCTGCTGGTTTATTTAAAGAAACACGGCTCAGACACAGCAGGATGAAGCCAATGCCAGATTCTCTACTACAGTTGTTTATCACAGAGCATCTGTACCTGAAGACCCAAGATAAAGTGAAACACCGTGAAATATGAATAGTACAAGTATAGTAGTTTATTTTAGTGTATTGTAGTTTGAAGGGACGGTCCAACTCAATCCAGGGGATTAGATTATGGAATGGTTTGGAGAATGATGTTAAAAATGCCAAGTCAATGTTTACGTTTAAGAAAATTATCAAAACTGAACTGTTAAAAATATATATATGAAGTAGCTTAATGTGTCTTATATTAGTTAGAAAAATTAGAAAAAGTTATTAATTTTGTTCTGTTACTGGAAGATTATTATTGTTTGAACTAATTGTTTGAAAAAAGGGGCAGATATAATAATATTTTTTCTTCTTTCTGCTGCATTTCATTTTTTAAGTTTGTATTCTTATTGTTTATGGGATTGTTTTGTATTGTATTTTAAAATAAATACATTTTATAAATAAATACATTTTATAAATAAATACATTTTATAAATAAATTTTAAAATAAATAAATTTTATAAATAAAAAGACAGACAGATATAGATAGATATATTTATACTGTATATTAGGGGTTGAACAGACTAATCGACTAAGTCGATTCTATGTCATCTTGCAAGTTATTATATTCCACGTCGACTAGTTGTGTAAAATCATGAATTAGGTGAATATTCGAAACACCCGCGTTACCAAAACATTACACTTCTTCACAAGGGAAGCTGCCGTAATTTACTTTCGTCTGCGCAGATATTAAACATGATGATAAAATTTGATCCAAGACTTAAAATTTACATTTAAAAAAATGTTTCAAGCTTAGACTTATACAGCAAAATGTTGACAGAGTGTGTCCAAAATGCCCAACTTAAGGCATGTGGGTGGTCTGTTGCTGACAGAGGATCTACAGATCTGGATCTATATTACTTTATTCAAAAATAGCATTATTTACAGGATTAAAAGCCCATTTTTACTTTTGTTTTGGTAAAGAGGACACACAGCTGTGTTCTGCAAAAGTCGACCCTTATCCAACAGTCTAATTTCTAAAGACTTTGCTTTGGAACATGTGGCGCTGGGAGTGTTTGCTGTTAAAAACTGAGAGCAGGACGGTTAACAGACGAGAAAACTACTTCAAAGTTCATGCTCAATAATCCAGGTAGAAAATCCAACACAGTGAAGTCGAGTCCTCTGGACGGATTCTTTCTGTTGAAACGTTTCCTCTTTCATCCAAAGGACTTCATCAGCCCAAGGAGCCGCAACAAACTAAGTTGTATAAATAGCACCTTCTCAGCTTGATGGTGCTCCGATGGTTCCTGGAGGATGTACGGCGTCCATCTTTGCTGCAAAATGTTGAAAAGCTTTTCTTCACGGCGGCTGTTTGAAAACTTCACCTGCCTTTTTTTTTATTTTTTATTCGCTTTCTGAGAGAATATTTGTGCTCTATGATAATTTTGTGTTGGCTAACGCTGATATTTGTGTCGTGTTGGATCAAGTTTGCTCTGAAAGTTGGTCAAAGATGTAAATTCAAGGCACGATAATTTCCTGAAAACCTGTGCAGTGGCTAACAGACAGTTGACTCCAAATAGTTAATAAAGTTTTAAATAATCTGTTAGTGCTCAGAATATATTCAGTCTCAGCTTCTTCATTGGTGGGCAAACATGTATATACATGCTGTATATCAAATTGGGGGAGGGGGGGGGCACATTTCTGCTCATTTCACTTCCTCCTGGTAATTTAAGTTTCTTTCTACAGTACTTGTTTTAGCAACTATTCGGCTGTTTTTGGCAAATCTCAGCTCCTTCTCAGATAAATGCAACTTTATTGTGCTAATTTATTTCAGGCTTAGTGGACACAATTAAACTCCCTCCACTTCCTTTTGGAAATTTAAGCTTCTTTCTACATTTATTTGACTACTATTCAGCTGTTTTATGGAAAAATGATAATAACTCTGCCATTTTTAGAGATATTGAGCTGAAATTTGGCATATTGGTGTCTGGCAACGATAATCGACTCTGAAATAAAAAATCTAAGATGTGTGTACAGTATATATATTAAATAAACATATTTTGTATTTGCCATGAGCTGAATTAAAGACGTGAGGCTTCAGCTCTTTAAATTATAAATACAGTCCACATGTATTTTAATCTACAGGAATATTTCCCCAAACTCACTTCAGACCTTTTGTAATCTTTAAATTCAGAGTTTAAATGTTTGCATGAACTGAGCTTCACAGATTGAAAACGGAAGGTTCCCGTCATGAGCTCCAGGAGGTTCCCGGGAAACGCAGAACCTCTCCTCTCCCTCAACGCTTTCGTTGTTTACCACGTTTCCACTCGTCCCCGAGTCGCTCCACTCACCTCGCTCGTTCAGAGTCCGTGGAAACGACGCGCGGTCATAGTTTGGACTCGGGAACGCGTCTGGAGCTGATCCGGTGCGGACTCCTGTTCCGTGACTGAGGCGACTCTCCGACCTGTTCGCGTCTCTCCCTCTCTCCCCCCCCTCGGGTGCCTCCCCCTTCCTCTTCGTCCCTCCTCTTCACCCACGCCTGGCGAACGTTACCGAGTCACGTTCTACACGAGCCCGAGCGAGCGAGCGCGGAACCGGAGCCTCCAACTTCTTCCTCCCGAGCAGGAACCACAGAGAAACCGGACGCGGCGCGCAGTCGACGTCAGCTCGCTCGCGCGCGCGTGTGAGTGCGTTTGTATGCGCGCGCCACCCTCCAGCTTCAAAATACTGTACTGTACTGGAGTAAAACACGCTCAAACTGACGGACGGACCCGCACCGGCGCGCCAGGGGCTCGGGTCCGCTCGGGTCAGCCCGAACGAATCCGAACGCGGCCGAAGCAGACGGTGAAGTTAGGAACGGCTGAACTTACCGATTCCTTTACATCGTGCTCGTGCCGACCTGTTGTTGTCTCACCCCGGGTGCTACGAGCGACGACGACACGGTGAAACGACCGAAGACTGTGAGAAAGACCAGCGCTGGTGGTAAACACTCATGATACCCCTCCGGTGTACCGCTGAGTGTCCGTACAAGCACCAGGAAACACGTCACGGCCGTGGACGAAGCAAAGTATGGCAGGCCGGTGTAACATATAATCAAACCACATCTGGTGCTGTTAAAGCCACAGTAGCTGTCAAAATACACGTTTTTATGTTTTTGATTAGATTTTTTTTCAATATACAGTACATCATTACCTACCACACCTGTCCTGTACCACATAATTTATAATAAATAAGCGACTTTCATAAAGTTGGGGTTTGTTGCCAATAATTAAAAACTGCTTGTTTACATTTAGCGAACAAAGGCAAGAGATGTTTTCTGTTTGAAAACATGTTTTTAGTTAAATTAAATTTAAATTTATGAAATTACATGAACCCCCCAATCATTGAATGATGTAGAAATTGTTAATAATAATTCAAATCAAAACATTGAAAAATTGTGTATTTGATAGTTATTGTAGCTTTAAAAACAATCCAGTCAACTTTAAAGTGATACTCTAGTACTATACTATATACAGTATACAGTATAGATATAATTTGTATGATGTGAAACACCGTACGTGTATATGTGTGTGTGTGTGTGTGTGTGTGTGTGTGTGTGTGTGTGTATATATACTGTATATATATTTTTTTTGTATTGTTTTTATGCTCTTAGTGCTTAGCATATTTTTAATTCACGTTTTTCTTAGTTCATATCTTAGATCTTATTACTGTTTTTCTTTTACATTTTATTGTTGGATGTTACTGGGACCCTGTGTACAAAATTTTGTTCCACAAATAAATAGAATATTCTGACTAAAAAATAAAAAATATCACAATAGTAATGGCACAATGAAGCATTTTTTAATACTGTATATTGATTTAATACTGTTCTCCCTGGCCTTCACTCAAATTAGTACCTGATAGATTCAAGTTTTTGGGAAATTGCAGAAAATATGAAATAGTTTATATTGGTTTTTATTAGTACTTTTTATTGGTATTTTACTGCGAATTTTAACTTTTTTTTTTAAAAAACTCAATTTTATTTCTTTTACCATATATTTATCTATGATGTAATTCTTGTGAAGCACTATGGTCAGCTGTGGTTGTTTTTAAATGTGCTGTTTAAATAAACTTTGAATTGAACTGAATTATGAACAGCACGGTGGAGCAACTGGTGGAGCTGCTACCTCTCAGCGAGAAGGTTGCTGGTTCAAATCCCAGTCCGGGGGCCTTTCTAGGTGGAGTTTTCATGTTCTCTCTTTGCATGTGTGGGTTTTCTCCAGGTACTCCGGTTTCCTTCCACAGACCAAAAACATGCATGTTGGACTGACTGGTAAATTGTCTCTAGGTGAGTGAGAGAGTGAATGGTTGTTTGTCGCTGTGTGTCCCTGTGATGGACTGGAGACATGTCCAGGGTGTCCCCCTGTCCCTGGCACAGTGATTGCTGGACATGGTCATGCACTGGCAACACTTGTGACCCAAAATGGAAAAAACAGGTAAAAGATAATGGATGGATAGTTTGATCAAATTTGGCAATAAATCACCTGGCCTGGCAACAAGCTGCTTTTAGTGCCGGCCTAAAAATCTAATTGTCATTGGGAATTCCAGCCCTTTGTTTAAAAAGGGGAGTCCCCAAGTTTCACAATGATGACAAACCTTATAGGAAGGGATTTCCAGCCAGAGAAAAACAATCACTTTTGCTAGACATTTTAAGGGTTTTACAAGACAAAGGATTATTTTTGAAGCTAGTCCTGTTAGAAAATTCTGAATATACGGTAGATTAGGGAAATCACTATATGTTGCCTTCATGAGCTTTTTTTAAATGTAAATCTCATATACAGCAAAGATCTGTATTTCCCCCTTTTTTTTTTGTTTTTTTTGTTTTTTGATTATTTTATGTTTTGCATTGCAGCCTGTTCCCACCTGTTCCCATCCTAGCTCATTTTGCCAGCACGGGTCACATATATACAGTGAAACACACACTGACAACACACGTTGTCATATCTGAATACAGAGGTTAAAAATTTGCTGTATATTTCAAACAGACTTTTAAAATTGTGCACTGATTTGACCTTTAAGTGCATTTTAGAAAGTAAAATTTTGTTCATGGCAACATCCTGTATCAACAGGCTGATGTAGGACACAAAATTCAATGTTCCTGAAATAAAATGGACCATGATGGAGCTTATGGCAAGACACCTGCAGGGATTGAAGAACATTTCTTTATTTAACTCGCTAAAGTGTTGCTCAACGATACAATAACAATGCTGGTTTGTGTGCCAAATTAATAATAACTATGTCTAACTATTCTTAGAGCTTAAATATATGCAGCACTAATAAAATCTGTTTATGTTAATCTATTTTTGGAATCCTCTCCGCACCCAGTTCCCACGGCCTTATCCCACTTCTTGGCAAAACGTCATGTTGCCATGTTGTCATTGACCTTCAGTGATTGTGCAGTGACCCACTGAGTATCAAACATGTGTCACAGTCTTTATAGAATTGGATAAGTATCTTAAAATATCTGATCTTAAAATATCCTGCCCAACTAATGTATGATAAAGCCTCTTGCCTTAACTTTTTGTGCAATGCTGTCAGTGAGCAGCAGCGCTGCAGCTCCCTCTGCTGCTCACAGCCGGTACTGCACGATTTAACAGACGCCCAGGCTTTCTGAGGCTGGCAGATGCCAACCACGCACTGGGTAATTTATTGCAAAATAAATAAATAACACGAACTAAATGCCCAGTAAGCCGATTGCATGCCAATAAACGTCATCCTGATTGAGGACAATGTTGCCAGCATGGAAGGATTATTAATGGGCTTACCTGGCACATGTACAAGGTCAGGAGGCCCCTGTGTCTCTGAGCCTCTCCATGAAGTGATTAACATTTCTCTTTGAAAGTCCATGAAACCACTGCATATGTGTGCAACAAACAATGATAAAGACTAAAAAATAATAAAAATAAATAAATATGTAGACCATATCAGATCCACTAAAAGGATCTTTCAGTTTGACAAGAGACAAAGAATGACAGAAATCAGACTAAAATAAGCAGACAATAAATAAACAAATGAAAAAAAGCTATATTAAAAAGATGTAATACAGTTGTAAATACATTAAAAAAATGCATTGCATGCTGACAAATTTATTTAGTAGTTAAAATATGACTTAAACATAAGCTGAAGCACAAACGGGCACTGGGAACAGAAGAAAATGTTTCCTAAAGGGTTTAAAACCACCATCAACTCTTCATGCTTTAACAAACCAGTCAGAAAATGTCTAATCTGGGAGAAACAGAAGACAAGTCAGTACCCAGAGGGCAGGATTACTTCCAGGCTTATGAGGGTGGACAATTACTGACCTTTTTTTTTTTTTTTTAATCTTACTGAAGGAATTAAGCATAAAATAAATCTTGAGTCCTGCACATGCATGAGTCCATCTATGTGCGCAGATAAACCTGTTACTTACAAGATTTACGTGCAGATCATTTTCTGTATGAGTCGACCTGATTTAAGACGAAACACCATCTGAGGCGTCTGCATTAAATCCCTCTCCTGTTCACACACGCTTTAATCTCTTTAATTCATCACCTTCTCTTTTTCTATCATCCTGAATAGACATGACATCATAACTAAAAACCTTAGAGTATGAATAAACTTACATTTACATTGATTTTAAAACTGTGCAATTGACAGGAAAAAAATGAAGGGGTTTAAAGACATATTTCATTTTGTAACAAACAAAAAGTTTCTTATTTAAAAAAAACATTTAGTTCATGGGATTCAACTCTTTATTGTTTAACACAACTAAAAATGTGCAGCTTCTTCAGACTGGAACACATCAAGGAGCCAAATGAGCAACAGGTTTTAGAGTTTTAAATAATTTTTACAGATCGACTCATTCACTGAAGGAGAATTCATGCGATGGTCAGAGTGTCTCATGAATTATGAAAAAACAAAAGCAAGATTTTAGAGATTTTTTTTTTTTTTATTACTGCCCACCAAAGCTGATAATGTGTTTGTCTGTTAGCAAAATAACTCGTGAACCAAATGACAGATTTTATTGATAATCTCAGAAAGTCACCACCGGCTGCACATCTACAACTGGTCAACTCCATTCAAAATGGCCGCCCCGGCTTTGCAAACTCAGCAAAAATGGCTCCAACTTGGCCAACTGTCTAGATAATGAGCTAAAGTTTGATGTGGTAGTAGCTGAGGATTACCCACAACACAAGCTTTGAGCAGGATATCTCACAATACAACAAAGAACTGCACAGAACAGCTGGACCAAATCATCTGGAACAAAACAGCTGCAACAAAACACCCAGACCAAAACAGCTGGACCAAAACAGCTGGATCAAAACAGCCGGACCAAAACAGCTGGACTAAAACAGCCGGACCAAAACAGCTGGATCAAAACAGCCAGGTCAAAGTATCTGAACCAAAACAGCCAGACCAAAGTATCTGAACCAAAACTGCTGGACAAAAACAGCCAGACCAAAGTATCTGAAGCAAAACAGCTGGACCACAACAGCCAGGTCAAAGTATCTGAACCAAAACAGCTGGACCAAAGTATCTGGACCAAAACAGCCGGACCAAAACAGCTGGACCCAAACAGCTGGACCAAAACAGCTGGACCAAAACAGCCGGACCAAAGTAGCTGGACCAAAACAGTCAGACCAAAGTATCTGGACCAAAGTATCTGAACCAAAACAGCTGGACCAAAACAGCCAGATCAAAGTATTTGAACCAAAACAGCTGGACCAAAGTATCTGGACCAAAACAGCCGGACCCAAACAGCTGGACCAAAACAGCTGGACCAAAGCAGCTGGACCAAAACAGCCAGACCAAAGTATCTGGACCAAAGCAGCTGGACCCAAACAGCTGGACCAAAACAGCTGAACCAAAACAGCTGAACCAAACCAGCTGAACCAAAACAGCTGAACCAAAACAGCTGGACCAAAACAGCTGAACCAAAACAGCCAGACCAAAGTATCTGGACCAAAGCAGCTGGACCCAAACAGCTGGACCAAAACAGCTGAACCAAAGCAGCTGGACCCAAACAGCTGGACCAAAACAGCTGAACCAAAACAGCTGAACCAAAACAGCTGGACCAAAACAGCTGAACCAAAACAGCTGGACCAAAACAGCCGGACCAAAACAGCTGGACCAAAACAGCGGTAATTTCTTCATTTTTCAACATAAAATGATTTTAGTTCAATTTTATTGTGAAAGGCAGTGGGTGATGTGCATTCCTTCACGGACTGGACATCAGAGGGTATTAACAAGTTCCAGATGTTGAGGTAATCTGGTGAAATGTCAAGTTTGTTTACTTGTTTGTTTATCCAGTAAATATGTGAAAGCCTGCTCTGCCAAATAAACGTTAATCACTGTGTGGCTGTGTGTTGTTGTTGTTGTAACAACAAGATCCTCACACACACACACACACACACACACACACACACACACACACACACACACACACACACACACACACACACACACACACAGATTCTGCAGGCGACTCTGACGGACCAGTGCAGGAGGACAACACACTGAAGAGGGGAACAGCTCAAACGATTTATTTGAAGCACAAATGAGAAACAGATGAATTTTGTTGTGTGGTTTTAAATGAGCTGGTGAAACCAAAGGCACAGGACCAGGGAGCAGAAGGTGAGGCCGCCCGACTTCTGAGCAGCTGGAGACGAGTTTCTTCCTGAAGAAGAAGAAACAGAGTCAACACCAGGACACTTTGTTTGTTTCTTTGTTTGTTTGTTTGTGTGGACACACCTCTGAGCTCCAGCAGGACGTCCCCCTCGTAGCGAGCGAGTCCAACAGCGTGCCTCTGTTCGGCATCCAGCTCGGCCCACTGGGCCTCCGTGACCGCCCACGCCTGCTCCGTACTGAGCCACGACAACTGGACCGCGCTGAACACCACCTGTCAGGAGAGCAAAACATCTGGACTCTCATCCCCTCGAGCTGCTCCTCACACAGTTTCACTCGACACAGGAAGAAAAAGGAGTGACGGCAAATATTTACATTTTCTGTAAACGATGGAAAATGTTTGCAAGGAAAAGTGGAAAGATTTGTCAGTTTATCACTGCTGGAATGTCTGATCTAATTTAAAGACCAACAAATTTCAGTTGCGTCGATCTTCACAGTCAAATCTGTTCGAAGACACTCGAAGAAACCAAACGTTTCCTCCCTGTTAGAAAATGTCAAGATTTGTTTTTTAAGATCATCCTCACTTCTTTCAGATCAGGACTTGAACTGAAGCATTCCAAAACTCAAACTGTATTTTCTGATCTATAAGTCGCAGTTTTTTGCATAATTAGCATGCCCTATGTGACTTAAACACCAAAGAGACTTATTTATGTTTTATTCCCTTATAGAAAAACCAATTTAGCTGAGACATGACTGTTTTCATTCATTCTGACTGAAAATATTTAACACTAAATTATTTCAGCTGCTAGATGGTACTTGAGTAGTATGGCATGCCGTTGTGTCATGTAATAGTTAAAAGTGGCTGTTAATGACACAGTTGGCTTGACACCTTCGTTCTGCTCACCTGGAGCAGCACAGGTGAAATGCAGCTCATTTGACGGTCAACGTGCGTTCATTAAGTAAAAGTTCAACTGAGACACACATTTGCTATAATTTCAAGCAAACAAATAATTGTTTTTAATTGTTAACCCTGTTGAATTGTTGTTAAAGTCCTCCCGTGCACGCTCCTGTGGCCGCCATTTGGCCAATTCATTTCTGGCACAACACCGACCCACACAAAAATTTCCAGGTTGTCAGCGGTGACGTGTAATAGATGTGACGTATACGGCGGAAAATATGGTAGTTTCTTTATTTTTAATCATAACATTAAAACCATGAAGGGCAGGTGATCGTGCCTAGGAGTGTTTGTCTGTTAGCAAAATATTTTATGAACCAGTGGTCAAATTATTTTTTTTAGATTTGAGTTCATGTCATCATTTAACCAGTTTCAACCTCTGCGAGGTCTCAGTTGAAGGAGGGATCTAGATAAAAAAGTGAATGGCACACATCATGAAAGAGTCACATAAGTCACAAACACAATAAAAGACAATAGTTAAAATGTTCTGCTGCCCATCGCAGCCGAACTTGGAGGTCAGTCTGAGCCGACGACCTTTAAATGACAGATAAAACTCACGGATATTTTCCTGGGAGGCATCAGGGCGACGGCTCCGGGGGCGAGTCCCTCCACCTGCTGTCGCAGCAGAGCTGACAGCACAATGTCAGGCAGGCCCGCTGGAAACACAGACAGACACCGAGCGCACACAGTGAACGCTTCTCGTTCCAAATCCCAGAGAACCCTTCCTCCCTCATCCCTCAAACCTGAATCCTCTGGGATCGTTTTAATCGAGCCTGTCCTTCTAAGAGCTGCCGTTCTCATCAAAAAAAAAAACCAAACTCAATCGCTTTAAAAACATCTCAGCACCGTTTACACCGTCAGGGATGAAAAGCTCCACCATACCTGCCAGAGTCCCGATTTCAGAGAAAACCTCCGGCCCCCAGGCGCTGACCGGACCGAAGGCCTCGGGTCTGGACAGACGGCTTGCCAGAGCCTCCAGCTGCTGCTCTGAACACGGCAAGAACGTGTCCCGCAGGAACATGGCCGCCACGCTGCAGGAGAAAAGGTTGGACGCTGTAAACTCCTCCGAGGAGATGAACTTGACCTCATTCAACATGGCCGCCAACGGACCTTCAAAACGTGGTGCGGTAGTAAATGAGACTGATCCCCAACACGTATATTGAGAACTAACAGATTGTACCAAGATCTTTGTTTACTATTTGCAGTTAACTCTGTCTGTTAGCAAAATGTCTCATGAACCGCTGAACAAATTCTAATGAAAGTTTCAGGAAATAATCCCTGGATGTTCCTCTGTTTTGGAAACAAACCAATTCAAGATGGTCACAACAGCCAACAAAACTTAAAAACAATAGATTTAATCCAGTTCATTTTAGCGAAGTGCTAAAACTCAATCCGGTTAAATCTGAGGCTCGTTTTCTGTGTTCAGAATGGATTTTAATGAAACTTTTCAAAATTAGTCATTGGATGAATACTTAAGTTTTGGATTCAATCCAAATCAAGATGGCTTCCACAGCTAGCTGAACTTAGTCAACTCGTGCATGGTCATTCAATTCAATTCAAATTCAATTCAAAAATACTTTATTAATCCCAAAGGGGAATTAAATGTAACTCGTCATCCTCGTTTCATTAAAAGGTGTTACAGATGCTGATGGCTGTAGGCAGGAAGGATCTCTTGTAAAGGTCCGTCCCACAGTGGATCAGAAGAACCTGGACGCAGATTCCGTCCGATCCATCTCGACTGGCCTCGGTACTCCTGGGCTTCAGGACCACCCGGATGTCGGGCAGAACTCCTCCCAGAGCGTTGGCCACTCCTTCCAGCAGTCTGCTGAGCTCTTCGTTGGTGCCAGGGGACGATCCCGTTCTTCTGCTGTCACCAGCCAAGTTTCCTGCCAGTTCCAGGATCTCCTTAGGAGATCTTAGGATATCAGTGGTAAGGCATTCAAGCGCAGCCAGCAGTTAGATGGGAATGCATCCGCAGCGCCTCCTTTTCAACTCATTTGAGATTTGGAGCTGTGGTTGAGGTATTATCTTTGATAATGACTCCGTTATTTTAAAGATACAGAACGAGTGTTATTTATCAGCACATTGTTAATTGACCTCTATCCACATTAGTCATATTTATTGCAATGCTTGAATTATTTTGTTGTATGGTCTGAAGACAGAGACATGGACAAAGAGACAGGAGACAGAACTGGAAGTGGCAGGAATGAAGATGCTGAGGTTCTCCTCAGGAGTGACAAGGATGGATAAGATCAGGAATGAGATTATCAGAGGTACAGCACATGTTGCACAACTGGGAGATAAAG
>JARVLU010000599.1:5072712-5087433 GCA_031762415.1 Simpsonichthys santanae | reverse complement strand
GGAGTTTAAAAGAGAGATGTGAATCGACCAGGATACACAAATATTTATAGGAATCAACAAACTCAATAGGGACACCACTTGAGGATAAAATCAGAGGAAGAACTGCTGAGACTGACTTCCTGTTTGAAAAAAGCCTCCCTTTGGTTTTATCTGCATTTAAGACAAGTTTGAGACAGAACAAATCTGACTGGATGATGTCAAAGGCAGATTGCAAAAGCTGGAGAGTCTTAGCAACTGTTAGCTCGACAATAAACAACTGTGTGATCAACATAAAAATGTAAGGATGCATCAGGGATACTCTGACTTATGTTACCTATGTAGATTGTAGAGGATGGGTCCTAAGACTGAGCCTTGTGGTACACCATTACTGACTGCTAAAGATCTTTACTATAGCAATAGTGGGGAGATGACAGAATGAGGCATGGGCAGATTTTTGTAAAAAAAAAAATTAGGACATGCTGATTCAGACTAACTCGTAGTGAGATCCCGAGCAGACTGCACCAAGTTTGGCTCTCGCCTGAATGTTCAACCAGATCACACTTAACATAAGAGTATGTGCATCTGGATCTCCCCTTCTGTGATCAGCTACATGCAGAAACAGCTTCAGCTGCCCCCTAAACAACTGCTTCCTGCACAGAAAGTGATTCATAAACCGGCTCCATCTCAAAAAGTAGCTTACACCCTTTCCGCCACTCTTTCAGTTCTTCTGGATACATGTCTCCTCTTAGCGTTGTTGCAGCAGAACTTGTGGTGGACTTCGGAAACAACACCAGCTCAATGTTCTGCTCCCCATCCTGTGCCTTCACTAACAAGTGAGAGAAGGTGCCAGCTCACCCCAGGCTATCAGATGCCTGTTGAGAAGAGGATGTGCATCAAAGCTGCTAAAGCTACTGCAGGCTGGGGAGCTCTGTCTTCTCCCACAGGACCAGTCAGATGGGCTCAGGCAAAAGCAGCAAACAGACTAGATTATAAATGTTTTTACTGGGGCTCAGAAGCCTTTGCACAACTACCAGTATATATTTTTTTAACCATCCTGCTGCCTTGCGTCTCCTCAGTTTATGCTTCTGCAACATCTGGACAAGCAATCTGCCGTTTTATCTTTGCTCCCATCATGGGGGGGTGTCAAACCTGCCATTAAAAAAAAAAAACTTTACCAAAAAAGCAAATCAACAAAGTGATGATACATTACCATTGAAGCAATTGCAGACATCTTCATCTGTCACAAAGGTCAGAGTTAATAAGAGTTAAGAAATAAGACTAACAAAGAGCTCATTGTTAAATTATTTGTGCCACCTTATTGCTATTTGTTCAAATCTCCACATCTTCAGTTAAAGCAAAATATTTAGCAGCAGTACATATGTATATACATTTTCGTTATCCAACACATTTTGTGCACGTATGGGTTTGAACATTGTTAAAAAGGATATTTTTTGCAGTTTTCTCTTGTGCTCCTGATGCTCTCTTCAACCAAATATTTCTGTTGGTCCAACATGATTTCTTTATGATCCAAGTCCTCCAGCTCAGACTTTAAGGCTGATTCACGTGCATTTTTTTCTTTACCTCTTGCAAATAAAGAAATACATCAAACTTTGTAAAACATATACTGTGTTGTTTTACTTGTGAACGTACACAAAACGAGAGCTAAAAACTTACTTCCACTTTACGTGGTTCTTAGATATTTTGACAATAAGACCAATACCCTCCAGCACATTTATGATGTCGTAAATTCTTCTTTTGTGCTCAAAAGCCAGAGTCTTGACAGCCTGAAGTGACACCCCAACAAAAAATAAAAATCATCAACTGCAATAAGAACTTTTTTAAGAAGGATTTTGAGTTTTGTGAATACGACTACGCTCCATGCCTTAGCTTTACATATTTTCCTGACAGCCTAACAAATAAAAATATCCAAACAATAACAAAAGAATGTGGTTCAAACCACTAAAATGTAACATAATTAACACGATCCACACAAGCACAATTTGATTCATATAAGAAATAATGTTCGATTGAAGAACTTTTTTTAACACGACAAGCTTCAGAAAGATTTAATATGTAAAATGTCTATTTTGTATAGTTTGTGCATTTGTAGAATTGCACAAACTGTTTAGTCAAACAGAGGCTTGTAAATAAATTATACTCAAAAGTATGATCAGACAGCGAGACACCGGTGACCCCTGATACCCAAAAAGGAAGAAGCAGTAAAAGATAATGGATGGATGATCATGTAAATAAAACTTAAGAAATAACTTTCAGAATATATAGTTATACAACCCAAGTCCATGTGTTTAAATGTTGTTTACATACATATCTGAGATCCAGCTCTCCGTTTTCTTCTTCCTGTAGCAACCGGATGAACTTCCGAGTGAGCACGCAAAGGCTCTTTGAATGTCTACGTGGTTTAGGATTTGGAACCAGCTCCATAGTCTCTCCATCTGGACTGAGTGTGCCATCTTCAGGTTCCATGTTGCTGCACTGGAGGAAACAAACGATAAAACATGCTGCGAACTTCCTCAGATTTAAACGAGTCCTCTACACAGCGGAAAACTTTTCTTCAAAATAAAATCCTGTTAGAATTTCCTGTACTTGTTTACTTAAAAAGCTACGGGTTTTGCTAATGAACGCGATAAATGGCGTGTAAATTAACTTATTTTAAAAATAAAACACACAAATTTAAGAATGTACTTCAACTGTACGCTAAATATAGAACCAATACGGTTTATTATGAAAGTCTTAAACCGGAAATACTGTTTTCAGTCTTTTTTTTAACCTAAACTTTGCACTAGTTTTAATTCACGATTTTGTTTAAAAGGAGCACTACGCACTTAAATTAGCACCATCTATATAACCGGGTTATCAATTGTGAAAACTGAACACGGAGTGTTCTATTTCATATGAGCTAGTGTTTTACCTTTTACCTGTGGAAGAAAAATGGCTAATGCATGTAGCTAACATTAGCATTCGCTAACTTAAGCGTAGATAAAACGTTGACGAGTTTCAGAGGGACGTACTTTGCATTGGTTTCCGATATAAAGCCGATTTAAGTAACTACTTACTGTAACAGTGTGGCTTCTGCGAATCTGAGCAAGTATCTGCGCTGTACTTGAGTTGGCACCTCCTTTTCCGGTAGAACACGCTGCCTTCACAATAAAAGCTCTGAACGTCTAAAATTAAAAATGTAGTCACTGAAGTAATTTGTAAAATAAGTACTCTTTTGTAGCATTTAAAAATAATTTACATGTTGCTTCTCTGGATATGGGCACCAGTGGCCCCCGTGATCCAAAATGGAAGAAGCGGGTAAAAGATAATGGATGGATTATAATTGTTATTATTTGAATTTTTATTTATTATTTTTGAATGTTTTACTTCATTGATTATTTTTGTACTGCCTGCTTAAAACGTCAGGGTATATAGTTTTTAAAAATGTATTTTCTACTTCCGTGTAGAGTCAGACTGGAGGGGGTCACGTGACTCGGAGCTGCTGCGGCGGCGGCAGTCATATGTTTGCTGTAGTTTGAGGACGGTGCAGGAAGTTGTAGCAGACCCGTATGCTCAGTTTTATTTGAGGTCGGTGGAGTGGGGTTTGAGTCATGTTCGCCCCAGGGTTTCTGCTGGCTCTGCTGGGAGGTTTTCAGCTCGGCGCGCGCGCTCAGTACTCACCTGATGAGGTCACTCAGCTGCCCGGCATGAAGTTCAAGCCCAACTACAGCCAGTGGTCCGGGTACCTGGATGCAGGGCCGGGGAAGCGTCTTCACTACTGGTAACAAACTGAAACCGGTGCTATTTCTTTGCTTTCTGCTAATTTGGATTAAAAAAAAAACAAGTTTTATTTAAATTACAGCTGCGCGCGCTTTGATGTGAAGGTTTTTCTTTCAATGTACTATCCTGGTGGTTCTGACCTCTGTTCACCTGCTTCAACACATCTGGTTTTAATTAACACGTGACAACGGGCTGACATCCTTTGGATCAGGTGTGTTGGAGCAGAAACCAGACGTGGATTAGAAACTATGCCAGTCTTGGGTGACTCGAAGTTTGTGAATACAGTAATCTCTAAATTAAAGCACCTGTTTTACACCAACATAGTCATGGGAACATTCATGTGTTCATTTGTACGACCCTAAACACAAACTTATCTCAACAGATATAAAAATATGTTGTAGGTTTTGGACAGACGGGGCTAAAAATGCAATCCTGACCGGATGCAGCTCTCCTCACTTTGTTGTGGTTTTTTAACCTGCTTTAAAACTTTGCAAAGACATAAACAGTGCTGGTTTTTGTACCAGATTTACAAAATTATATCCAAATATTAGAGTTTAAACACAGATGAAACTCATGAAATATGTCTCTACTTAATTATGCATCATGTATTTGGACTTAAATGTCCTGCATTTGTCAGGGAGTGTTGCAGCACCCTCAGCACCCCTACCTCCCACAATCTTGCACACTGAAGAAGAAGCAAGGGTCAAAGGTCCTAGGAGAGTTCAGTGAACTCAGAGGAGTCAATCTATTGAATGTTTGTGTGTGCGCAGCACATCGTGCACATAAAGACCAGCGTTGTTTGTCTTGTTAAGAAACGCTGATTAAAAAGAGCAGTGAGTCAGAGGAAGTCGTAGTTTGTGATTGCATCAAGATGATTTACCTCCAACGATCTCCTGCAGGTTTGTGACCTCTCAGGGGGACCCGACCAAAGACCCCGTGGTGCTCTGGTTGAACGGGGGTCCCGGCTGCAGCTCTTTGGACGGGTTCCTGTCAGAAAATGGACCGTTTCATGTGAGCATCCTTACCTGAAAGCAAACATTTAAAATAAATCCTTATAACTCTGACTTTACTTCTTTCTTCTTTTTTTCCCCCCAGGTGGATAACGATGGGGCTACTCTGTATGAGAATCCACTGAGCTGGAATAAAATTGCCAACATGCTGTACCTGGAGTCTCCTGCAGGAGTGGGTTACTCCTATTCTGATGACCAGGAGTATAAAACAAATGATGATAAGGTCAGTTCTTCATGTAATAAATGAGCTTGTAATGAATCAGAGACGTCAAGCAACTAGAAACCACTAGTGTTGTGTTCAAGACCACCTAAACCGAGACAAGACCAAGACTGTTAGGGTCCGAGACCAAGACTTCAAATGAAATATAACATTTTATTACAAAATATATTTTTATAAAAGTTGCTTTCGAATGAATGTATCAGCTTTTGTAAAAATTTCAAAGCTACATAACAAAGAAATCAGACATTCAGTGGCCTAACTTCATGTGATTCAACAATAAAATGGCACAACTGTTAAATTGGAAGCAGTTTCATCACATGCCTTGAAAAAATTGCAGTGACAAAACACTCAAAGTCCAAACTCAAGACCAAGGATAACCATAAGTTGCATTAGTTATATATACTGTATATATATTCTTTGTGATTCAAATAGCCTAATTTTATAACTGATGATCTGGCAGACATCTTCTCCTGCACACAGACTATCACTTCTCACTTTCTTTCCGTGTTGCCAGATAGTTGAGGTTTTCCAGCCTAAAAATCTGTTAAAAACTGCCACATCACGCAAAAATCCACCCAATCCATATATTGTTACAGTGTATTTACTGTTTGAACATGAACGTACATCAGTACAAGTCAAGGTAATTTAACAATATGTGGCAAACCACAACACTCCAACAAAAATCTTCCCAGAGTTCCCAGCAAAATCAGAATGAAACCTGCCCAACTGGCAGTAAACTGCCCAGTCTGGCCACGCTGGGAGTGATACGTGCGAGTGAAAGTGGGTGGGGGTGACAGCGGTAACAAAACACGACTCACGTTATCGCTCGGATTTGAACCAGTACATTTTGCGTCCAATAAAAAAGATGTTGACCAATAAACGGGACAATATTCTGGCAGTTTAATGATATTATGAAGGAAAGGACTATCATAATTCAAGGAGTTGGATTGTGGAATGACTTAGAGACAGATGTTAAGGATGCTAAATCAATCTTTATATTTAAGAGACTAGTCAAAATTGAATTGTTAAACAAATATGTATGAATGTATTAAAATGAGACGGGTATGATGTTCATAAAATTGAGGGTGTTATTTACTTTGTTTTGTTATTTATAAGAAATGTTTGTTTGAATTGTTTCTTTGACAAATAAGGAGCAGATTTAATAAGATTTATTCTTCATCTGCTACCTTTCATTTTATTTTTTATATTTGTTTTTCTAATTACATATACAGTATATTGTAATTGTGTAGTTTATTGTTATAAAATGAATAAAATAAATAAATAAATGAAATATTTCCACAGTTGTGGTCTTGACTGGTCTTGAAATAAAATCCCGAGTCCTCAGTGTCCGAGACCATCAAAAAGTGGTCTTGAGACCGGTCTTAAGACCAAGACCGGTCTCGAGTACTACAACACTAGAAACCACAGCGTCTGCTCCTGTTTCAGGTGGCTGATGATAACTACAGAGCCCTCCAGAGCTTCTTTGTGAAGTTCCCAAACTTCACGGAGAACGAGTTCTTCATTTTTGGGGAAAGTTACGGAGGATTTTATGCACCGATGCTGAGCCTGCGCGTGGCCACCGGACAGGCTGAGATCAACTTCAAGGTGACGTTTGTTGCCGAGTGTCCTGTTGGCTTCTTGACAGAAACGGCCTTGAGTTTATTTTTGAACGTTGGCTTCTTTTCAGGGCTTTGCAGTGGGAAACGGTCTCAGCAGCTTGGATCTCAACGACCAGTCTCTGATCTACTTCGGTTATTACCACGGCCTCTTTGGAGAGGAGTGAGTTTCACAACCTGTCACTGTTTTAGGCTGTTTGACTCACTGTGCACGTATCAATTTACACTTTACTGTTGAACACATTCACGTTGTTAAACACCTTTTGTCCTCCAGTCTGGAAGGTTTTTAGTTTTTAATGTCTGCTTTTGTTTGAGTCATGCGAGTCAGCCCAGTTTTTATCTTTAGATAAGGAGGAGGAGTCACGACTACATAGCAAACGTGTTTTTGCACCATTCAATTAAGAAAATAATGTTTTTTTGTGAAATGCCTCAGTTTTTGCTTCCATTGGTGCCTCCGTTGTTCTTGATCGCCTGCTGCTTTGGTGGTGCACGACACTGAGCTGTTCCTCGTTTTCTGAAAAGATAAAGAAATTCAGGCCGATCTGAGTTTCCAGCAGGCTGCTTGTTACAAAGCACCTAAAGATTCTGCCTTGAAGCAAAACACTGACATGTTGTACATTTCTCTTTCTGAATGAGCTGACCGTTAAATCAAAGCTAAAACATCTTTCTCATTTATAGTACCATGCCATTTTATTTATAGAGCACTTAAAACAGCGACCGGGCCAAACAAAGTACTGTACAAACAGAAAACAGGCAACGCACAAAACAACATACAAAATGGAGTAAAATCAGAATATGGACATAAAATCGTTGCAGATAATAAATAGAACAACTAACCAGTGTAAAGCATACACGTTCAAACACAGATCATCTGGTGTTAGTGTAAAGATAATTCAGTAAGTCCTTCAGACCTGCATGGGGAAAGTTGATCACTTTTTCCATCTTGTCTTTATTTCCAGCACCTCTAACTTAGAACAATAATAAATATTGTTTAGTCTTATCTGAACAAACTATTAATTCAACCTTTATTTAGACAGGCTAATCCCGTTGAGCCTCGAGGACTCATTTACAAGAGCGACCTGGTTAAACTAAACTAAACTAAACTAAAAGGTAACTTGGGACTTGTCATTTACCGTATTTTCCACCGTACACCGCATCAGTCCAAATACAGGTGGTCCTCGACTTACGGCGCCATCGACTTACGGCGTTCCGTACTTACGGTGCCACCCCTAGTGACGTCATCGCGCCGTACGTTGCCTTTTTTATGCAGCATTTTTATGTTTTTTTGGAATTTTTTTTAGAGTATTTTGTTAGCTAACTGCTTGGAAACACATTAAAATGGTGTTCTAAGTGCGCAGTTGTTGTTTTTACATTGAAAAAAACGTGTTTAAAAAGACGTTACGGCCGCCATGTGCTTTCAGTTTCGATTTACGGCCGAAAATGCGGAGTTACGGCAGCCACGTGGCCGGCGCTCTGACTTACGGCAAATCGAGATACGAACGTGCCGTAGGAACGGATCTCGTTTGTAACTCGGTGACTACCTGTATGGTTTTTATTGGCCCACATCAGAGTTATTTGACAGAGAAATGCCTAATTTTTTATTGCTCATTTACACATTACTCAGTGTTCATTTTATAAAAATAAGTAGGAAATATATTCATTTATGTTCTGCTGAATGTTAAAACTGTATCCACCTGTATCCTTGTCCCCATGCTGCCTAGAGTGAATTATGGGCGTGACATCCGGCAAGGACCAGAACCGGCGTTTGTTTCTGTGCATTAAGTACAAGCTAATGCACTTTCTCTGAGCATTGTGGATTTAATTCAAACATGTAGGAACACCAAACAGGACAATATAATCATACTGCTGCCTGCTGAGGGTGAGGGATGGAGGACGAGCTGAAGAAGTGGCTGCAGATTACAGCTACTAGCATATTTAGCTATACAGTATATCTACTAGCATATTTAGCTACTTCATTGACTCAGTTCTTCTGACGGTGAAGAGATGAACAATCTGAAAAGCTCTGAGGTGTTTCAGTATCTACACAGTGATAAGGTTGATGGTGTATTGTTAAAAGAGGTGGGACACAATCTTATTGACCTTAAAGTAGACACAGAGTCCAGCCAAAGCCTTAAAGTCCTCCATCACTGAGCTTGGGTTAATTACAGAGACAACTGTAATACTGAAGATGAACAAATATTATAAAGCTGTCTCCATAGACCTGAAATCATACCTGATATTCTTGTCACTGTTTTCAATCCTTCTGAGGATCCGGTGTCTCTTCTCCGGTGGTTTATTGTAGTCCAGACACAAAGTAGGATGCAGGTTCTCCTCTGTTGGCCATTTATCAACAAAGTGAAATGAGCGACAGACAGCGTTTTGGCTGGTCTCTTCAAGTTCACATTTTTTCAGTCACATTCTTCTTAATTCCTCATCTGTAGGTAGGAGATGAAACACTCTTTTTGTTTTGGGTCCGTGTTTAAAACTTTGTTGTTGAAGCTACTGATTTAGTTTGGTCTGGCTGTTCCTGCAGCCACGAACACAACAGTTTCCTGATCTCAGCACGGCTATTGTAGTAAACTTTATGGTTGTTAAATAAATGTGAACAAAACAATAACAGCACTTTATCTGCGAGACTGAATGCAAATTACTTAAAAAATAATAATAATAACATGGTCTGTGCTCCGCTACCATGGTTAACCAGTACTTACTGCTACTCCCTGTGTCTGACAGGAAGTTGTACCCATAATCATTTATACAATAGAGCCCCCAGGAATAAGGTGGATAAGCTCTACAGCTAATGTCATATATATTAGCTCTGAAGCTAATATCATATATAGTTATACTCTTTATCAACGTGCTCCAGTTCAAAAGAGGTGAACATCATATAATGTCCCAAATTAACATTCAAGCTAATGGAGCTTGCACTGGACCAACTTGTCTACGTCATTTACCCAAAATGCATTGCAGTGTAAATAAAATGACAACATCCCAAACCTGCTGCTGAGGAATTCCACGGACTTTTCAGAGGATCCCAGCTGAATGAACATTCTGTCATCATTTCAGGACTTCTGGCTTCGCTTCTGGCCGTCCTTGGCAACTCCCTCCTCACCCCACATGAGTACCCGCCTTTGAGTCCCCCCCTCCACCCCCCTCTGCGTAATGTCGGCGTCATTATGTGCTTGTGTGCAAGACTTTTTTTCATTACCTCATTTTTGACCTTCAAGCAGAGGTCAAAAATGTGTTAGGAATTTTTTTTTGTCTCCAAACCCTATGTGTTATTTTTCACCACTTTTATTGTTTGTCCAACAGATCTCACTTGTAAATGAGTCTTCGAGGCTCAATGGGACTTATCTGTTTAAATATTTTACAGGTTGAATGAATGAAAACTGTTGTCCTCATACGTGTCCTGTACCAGTCTAACATGTCCTGCTGTCAGCAGCTCCACATCGAGGCCTCTTGATGATGAAGCTCCTCATCCTATCTCTAAGGTGAAGCCCAGCCACCCTTTGAAGGATGCTCATTTCAGCTGCTTGTATCATCTGTCTTGTTCTTTCAGCCATGATCCAAACCTCATGATCATAGGTTAGGGTTGATACATATAAAAACAAATAAAATCAAGGACTTTGCCTTTTGGCTCAACTCTTTCTTCACCACGACGTACTGAAGCAAAACCCTCATTACTGAGGACAAGGCCCCAGTCCGTCAATCCATCTCCTGCTCCATCCTACCATCACCCAGGAACAAAAGACACAGATATATGAACTCCTCCACACGAGTCAAAACTAGCTCGGTTTAGGTTTTCTTCAATAAAATAATTAGTTTCACCCCTCTCTATTACGCTTTATCCTTAAAACTGCACAATCAGAATTAAATGGGATTCAAACAATATTGTCATGTTTCAACATTCAATCACCATAAAATTATACTATTTACTGAAGTCATTTATTCAAAGCTCATTCCTTAATCTGTAAATTAATTAAAAAAAAAAAAACTTCTACTCAACCTAAAGTGTTTTCTCTTTCATGTTTTTCCACGACCTTCAAATAGCTCAAGAAATCTCAGAGCAACACGCGTTAATCGCGCAAAAGCCAATTTCCAATATTAGTATTTGTATTGTCATTTTTCTTTTTCATTGACAAAATGCACGTCAAACATGATTTTAAAAATATCTGCTCATTAAAGCAAATTTAATGTTTTGTTGTCCTTTTAAGTTTTTTTAACACTTTTATTAGTACAGTATTTGATTCTGCTGTATGGATTTTTTTTTTTTTTTTTTCATTTTTTTTTTTTTTACTGTAGGCCTCTGGGGAGCAGACACAGTCTCAGTGAGGATTTGTTGGGAGGGTAACAGCAGGTGGGAGGCAGCAGAGAAAAGTGCAAAACTGTCTCCTGGGTGTCATGCTTTAGGAACAATAATACATTTTTTCACATTTCTTGTGAAAGTGCATGACGAGGAATCATTACCCAGCGTTGCCAACTTTCAAGGGCAGCTTGAAAGAAGATTTTGCCTGCAGAGAGGCAGTGGAGGGTTCTTTAAAAAAATGAAAAAAAGTGGGCAATTTCCTATATTGCAAGCAGTCATAACATCTTTGGATACATTAGAATGAAATGTCCTTTGCAATTTGCACAAATATGAAAAAGATTGACATTATTACGATATTCATAAGAGTTCCGTGTACTGAAACCTGAAAGGACTTACGGGTAATGATGATAAAAGGTGTGTTTATCTACAATGGTGAGTACGTCTGAGGGGTGTGATAGAATCTGTGAAGGGCAGGAAATGGTGAGTATAGTTCTTGTAGGAATGTTTTCGTTTGGTCAGAGGAACAGAAATCTTGCTTAATGTTGTCATTCATCGGCTTGGAGAGGAGGGCAGAAGATTCCAGGACTGAGTCGTTTCCAGGTAAGTAGATGACTGAGTGTATGGAGAGTGACGTGTGGTGTGACATCACGACCGCCGCAGTATGGCCACACTGACGGGAGCTTCGCCTCAACTCAATCTCTTTTTTTCCTTCATGTTGTTCTTGTTTTAACTTTTTTTTTTTGTGCCTACACTTCACACACACGCTACGGGTATGACTGCGATGCACTTTTGGCGTTTTCTGTGTCGCTGCCTTGCCATCCTGCCATTGTGGTTCAGTTCCTGGTCCTCCTCCAGCTTCAGGCTCGGGCTCCGGCCTGTCATGGCAGCTGTCTCCATGATCCTCCACCTGTCTGCATGGACCGAACTCTACAGAACTGTTCGGCTCCGCGGGAAATACCTTGGATGTTCTCTGTGGGTATAGCTGCTGCAGTCGTTATTACCATCAAGCTGCTAGCGGGACCTGCTAACAAGACCTGCTAACACTGCTAACAAGACCACACCGCTAACAGAGCAGAGCCATGCTGCTGAAAGGACCTCACTGCCAACCAAACCACACTGTAGATGCATTTCTTTTTCACTTTTGGCACCTTGTTATTTGTATCTTTGCTGCATGCTTTGGTATTTCTTGTTTCTTTTTTTTTTCCTTTTTTTTTGGCGAGTCGAGACGGTTCTTCTCATCCTCAGCATTTCATTGCATCGTTGACCTTGTGCTGCTTTTTGCATATGACAAATTAACCAAAATCTGAGTTTGTCAGAGGAGGAAGCTGAGTTGCAGATGTTTTGTTCGTTTGTTGGAAACTTTGTGGGTGAAGACTTTGGGGAGAGGTTGCTCAAGGAGACACCAGGCTGAGACGTGGAGACACAAAGGAGTATGTAACCCAAGGAGCATTGAATCGAGGACCACTAAGTTAAGTAATACATACTTTGGCACATGAGAATCTCAACTAGGCTGCCATACCTAAAAATCATAATCCATACATTAATCACAGCGTATAACCACAAAATCACAAGTTTAAAGGCATATGATAAGTCTGTCGACCTGACAACAAAGAACAATTTAGTTATTTTGCACTGTGCAAAGCACTACCTGATATTTATTTAATAAACCATCACCCTTTTGAATGTAGCAAAGTTATGTAAAAGTAAAATCACCCTTTTAGTGTCAAGTTTTATGCGTTTTATCACTGAGGATCATTGTGCACATTATGAATTTGGAAATGACCAGTTAAGAACTTTCTTGTCCAACATTAAGAAACACACGATTGGTGATAATACAGGTGAACAAAATCCATACAAACTGTAATTTTTATTTCATATTTGATCATTAAATTCAACCTTCATACAGTCTGCTTCCACATCCGAACAAGTTTAGCTGGTCGAAGTTCATGATGAGCAGCTGCTGGTGAACTCCTCTTCCACTCAGGTGCTAAAAGAAGTGGTTATGTGCAGAATAAAACTGGAACACCCACATCAGTGACATTGACTTTCTTGCATTGTTCCACACAAAGAGCTCAGTTTGCAGAAAACGGTATTGTGTAAATTTTAAACTTTCACCTGCCTCTGACTGCATTTTAGTTTTGTTTTTTAAATAGAAAAACTTTGTAGAGACTGATGTTTACTATTTAAAATCATAGTAAATAGTTTTTCTCCTGACTTTAGGGAGGTAAGAATAATGAAGGTAAGAATTTACTTTTCTTACTGCCCAAATCTGTCCAAGCGATGTCTGCACACCTGAGACAATAATGACCGAGTGAAAATAAAGTTATTAAGCTGCTCCAGTTTGCCACCGTGATGAGCCTGTTGGGAGGAGAGGAAGAAAGTCGACAAAGCGAGACTCGCCCTCAGGGCTACAATCAGTGAGTGTGGGATAACATTTGGCACCTATGTGGTTAACAACATGGCTGGCTGTGATTCAAGTAAAGCAGAGGAAAGGAATGATCGCCCGCAGAGTTAGACCTGTGAATTCAGGGTTTTAGTTCCAGGTGTTTTCTGAAAACCCTCAAATCTTATGACACAATGAAGTCAAGGTCTGTACCAGGAACCACCTACTTTGTGCAACACAACAGAGTAATTACATGTTCACCCCCGCCTGACACTAGTCGTCATGGCGTGTTAGCTCAGTTGTGTCACAGGTATTTGAAGATTTTCCAGGTGAGGCTGGAGAAGATAATAAAATCCTTTCTGTTGCTGCAGCAGAAGAGGGATGCTGCTTCTGCACACCAGCTTAGTAAAGATGACAGATTGCTATATGATTTCCAGCGTCCAATTAAACATTTTTTTGGCACGCTTACAAATAATTACGTGCATCTAAGATAGACATTAATTAGACCAGATGAATTTCAAACCTTGGACAGCATGATGGTTTAGTGGTTAGCACTGATGCCTCACATCAGCCACCCTCATGCTGCACGGGAGCTGTGAAATAAATTGTGAAACAATGAATTGTTTTTTATTTTAAATAAATATTTTCTTGAAAATAATGTTTACATATTTAAAAGGTACATTTATTTATTTTAATGGGGCATATAATTATTGTGTATTTCATAATTTAATGGTATATTTTAATAATTTATTACTTTTTAAATTATATTTTTTCATTATTTAATAGGACAATTTCATGTTATATGTATTTATTTTATGATGTATTTTTAATTGAATTGTGTATATCATAAAATAATTGGTATATTTTAATGATGTATTATATTTTAATGACATATTTAATTATTTAATAGGACATTCCATGGTACATTTATTTATTTCATGATGAAATTTATTTATTTATTTGTGTATTTAATAATTAATTGTATATTTTAATTAATTATTAAATAATTTAATTATTTAAAAGGGCATTTCATGGTACATTTATTTATTTTATGAAGTATTTATTTATTTAATTGTGTATGTCATAATTTATTTGTGTCTTTAATAATGTGTTACATCTTTATCAATAAAAGTCCAGTTGCTTCTGTATTTAACCTTTTTTTGACTTTATCATGTCCTGGACGACTGAGAATCTTCACCAGCATGTTACATCTTTATGATATATTTAATTACTTAATAGGACATTCCATGGTACATACATGGAGGGGGAGTGGTGGCGCAGAGGTTAGAGATGGGCCTGTGATCAAAAGATCAAAAGATCGCCGGTTCAAGCCCCGGCGGTACCAACAACATCAAAAAAATGTGGGTGGAAAAGGTGAAACACCCACACCTGCCTCCACCCTCATTCGCCCCACTCTGGGCCCCTGAGCA
>JARVLU010000599.1:5041969-5065159 GCA_031762415.1 Simpsonichthys santanae | reverse complement strand
TTTTCTACCTCCTCCATGTACAGGTTGGCAACAATAGGAGAAACTGGAGACCCCATAGCACACCCATGTTTCTGCCTGTAATATTGCTCCCCATATGTGAAGTAGGTTGACTACAGGCACAGTTTCAAGAGTTGACACAGTTGTTGTGTATAAAGTGTGGTGCTGCTGCTCAGAGTGGTGTCTGATTTTAACCTTTAACAGACCACCTCTACTGCCTCATCAACAGGAATGCACATAAAGTGATGTGACATCACATTTCTTTTTTGTTTGCTTTTATTTTTTTAATATCCAGAGGACCAGACTAGCTTTTTTGGATTATTGAGCATGCATCAGGATAACTACAGAACTACAGAGGAAAGACTCTTAAACCTGTTGTTTATTATCAGTATAAAGGAGGTTAATGTCACCTCAGTAACAAGAACATTCAAAGGTGTCTAAACTGCTCTGCTCAGATGTTTGGATGGTCCGAAGCTGACTCAGACTCCAAATGAAACTTTGAAATATCCTAACTTTTCTGAGCCACAGCCACTAATCTTCCTGCTGGTGATCCTGACTGAATGAAGCTCACTGATTCTTTGTGTCAGCATGAATAGGGTTTCTCTGACAAGAGACAAACTCAGAAACCGCACGGGAAAGTCAGACTTACCATATTTTCTGGAGTATAAGTTACAGTTTGTTGCATAAATTTGCAAGTCCTGCAACAAAGTGACTTATATACATGTACAGTACTTTTTTTTCCCATATTTATAACAGAATTTTTGACTGACGCTTGAAATGTTCATTCATTCTGACATGAACCAGAGTGAACATTAACATTTGCACCTGCTAGAGGTGTGAGAAGGCTCCGCGGCGGTGCACCATAAAGCTATCCATTGTGGCTCCGGCTGCGAGCTCTACAGAGTTCCTCCACCGCCGAAGTGGGGAGGAAGGGGGCAACGAGGCACGTGATCCACGGCACCGGGAAGCAGCGAGGTGCGGGCAGGGGGGATGCTGTAGAGCCGCGAGCCACCTTTGTCCCTGCTCCGGCAGCCAAGAGGAACATCTGGAGCAAACTGTTTGCTCAGGGTCAAATCAGCTTAGTTTTTCTGCACCGCCCAGGTGAAATGCAACTGTTTTGACCATTAAATTGCATTTGTTAAGGAAAAGTTAAACCTTTACTATAATATTGAGGAAAAATAATTGTTTTTAAATGTTAATCTTGTTAAATTTTGAAGAATTGCAACAGCCAGTCCTCACTTGTGCACTCACTTCACTCAGCTGGTGCAGGCGAGGAACGCTGGAGAGCTAGCAGCTCCAGCCGCGATGCATGGATGGATGGATGGATGGATGGATGGCGCCGCACCAGCCAGGCAAAATGAAGCTGTTTTGACCATTAAATAAACGCGATGGGTCAGCGGTGACGCATAATAAATGCAACTTAAACGCCGAAGCAACTTACACATGTTTTTTTCCTCTTCATTATGCTTTTTTTTCTGACTGATGCAACTTATACTCCGGAAAATACGGTAATCAGCATCTTCAACTTCTGTTGACGTTTGCTTTAAAACGACAACTAAAGGTGAAGATTTTGGTCACAAGTAAATTTACAGAATAACAAAGAGTGTTGTTGGGTTGTTAGCCTTCATTGGGCTACGGTTTAAGTGCATTTTTACCTGCCGCAGAAATGTAAAATGGGGTACGAGGTGACCACGCAGACGACAATGAAAGCTCTTGCGATGGCCACGGCGACGTCATCAGAAGGGTACGACATCAGCACATCCTGACTCACACTGGAGCCAAAAGTCAGGAAACCACAGACGCCTGGTCACAAATAAATCACAGGAAGAGGTTAAACACTTGAACAGCCACTGTCACTGTCAACATAATCTAAACTCGAACCCATTTGTTTATAGGGTCATGTACCTGTCCCCGTGTAAACAAAAAGACAGATTATCATGCTGAGTGTGACCACAAATCCCCACGGCTTGATCTCTCTCCTCCTCATGCTGTTGAACACCGGCACACAGCTGACGTGACACTGCAGAGAGAAGAACGCCTCATCAGAGTTACAGTCACGTCAGAAAGTCAGTTTACCGTGGTCAGGAGATACCTGGAATCCAAAGCATATGGTGGGCATTGCGTTGAAAACCGCAGTCCAGGAAGCAGAGCTGTAACAAAAACAACGGTTTCAACAACTAACGCGAGCTAACGGTCATGTCCGTGAAGGCAGCCGGGCTGAAAGATGTGCAGCCTTACCTGCTCAGAACATAATCTGGAGACATGCTTTTGCTTGGCCAGATGTACTTCACAATGACCACAACAGTGACGTAAAAGGTTCCCATCACACTCAGAGCGCTGCAACAGCAAACACGACCATCAAGTGAAAAAGGAAAAACGCATTTTCGTGTCAGAACCTGCTCCGTGGAAGAATCCTGTACCTGGCATACTTCTGAAAACCAATCTCTTTGGGGATGGACAGAGGAAGAATGACCAGGACCGCAGTGACGACGATGGTGAACTTTCGGTCCGCGTACCAGGGACCGCCGGAGTCGCCGTCAGTGTCATGAGCCACGGCAGCGATCACTGAAACAGGAAACACACGGTCTTTAGGAGGCGGTAAAACGTCGCAGATAAAATCTTCTGTAAACGACGTGCAGATGACGACTTGTTTCAATAAACCATTAAAAGGTAGAATTCCTCGGAGGACGTCGCAGGCAGCCTTGCATGCGGAAGTTTGAAACAAACATGTCCTGAAATCTGCGAGTCCTCGGGTTACACAACGTGGATGACTCTCAGCTACTACCACACCAAGTTTTAGCTCCTTATCTGAAAAACTGAGTTTTGTTTTGCACTTTTGTTCTCTGTGCGTTCAACGAACACCTTCTGAGAGTTTCACTGGGTCATCCATTGCAATGCATGGCAGGCAACTATTGTTCTACACCTTATAAGAGCTTCTAGATTTCTATTGCTGTTAATGCAATGTGGACGTATCAAAATGAGCAGCTCGGCACCAAGAAGGGAGCTACGACTTTTATTGGCAATCATACTTACAATGGTGATGTATTTTGCTAACAAAGACGCCACATGTCACCAACTCCAGGAACTAGTTTGAGACTAGCCACTTATTATTGTACACCTGATACAGTAAGTGTTTCTCTATCACCGTTAATGCGGCTCGTGTACCCCCACAAAAGTTATATCAAAACGACCGTCTCGATCTTGAGATTAGGGCTATTACTTTAATGGCAGTCGGAGTTACCATGGCGACATATTTTGCTGACTTAGACGCCATATTTCTCCATAGAAATGAATGGGAGAACGCTCCTCACACTAACGGCTGCTGTCGAGTCACATGACTTACAGAGTAGAGGTCCCTGAAGAAAACAGAAACTCACTGTTGGACATGTTTGAAAGTCACAGAAAATAATAATCAGATAAATCTCTAGAACTGACTAACGTTTGGAGCCATTTTAATTCAAGATGGCCGCCACAGCTACGTCAGCAAACATAAAATTGACTATACTTCGGTTACTCTTTGACATACTGAGCTGAAATTAAGTATGGTTGTAGCTGAGAGCGACTTGTTTTACATTTCTAGTGAAAAGCAAATATCCAAGATGGCCGCTTTACCAAAAAGAAAAAAAATACGATAACTCAGCCATTTTTAAAGATACTGAGCTGAAATTTGGCATATTGGTAGCTGAGAATGATCCCTAATAGATTCTGACTGAAAAACATACAGTAAATCCAAGATGGTCACCTTAGCTAAAGGAGAAAAAAAATAACAGCTCGGCCACTTTTAGAGCAATTCAGATGAAATTTGGTATAGTGGCATCTGAGAGCGAACCCAATCATGTATTACTGTCAAATGAACAGTTAAAATCAGCAGCAGCCTGGCAGTCCCTGCCAAAGTTTCTCCAGGAACTTTTTAGTTAAAATCTGTCCTGTAGTTTGCAAGATATTTCGCTAACAGACAAGCAAACAAAGCATTTACATAATGGCTCACCTTTCATGACGGCAGGCATACTATTTAATTTATTTCAGTCAAAACAAAAAAAAAAGCAAACAGGAAACAGAAAGAGCAGGATTTCTTCTGAGTCAGCATCTCAGAGGAAGAATGCGTCAGAGTCACATGAGAGACGCTGACAGAGAAAACGCTGAGCAGACTCATTCCTGACGCTCTTTGCCCTCTTCATTGACTAAACCACACTTTTTATGTGTTACACTAAACATCGACACACCGTTTTAGTAGTTAAGAACACAAGCTGTGCTTCCCCTCTGAATGGGACCAACAAGACGTCTTTCACGGCTCAGCGAAAACACTTACAGCGATCCAGCTGGTCTCCGATGACGATGAAGAACGCGATGCATGTTCCAAACGTGTAGACAGCGATGGCTACTTCACACAGAACGCCCGTTACTTTCCCACAAGTGGCTCGAACAACTTCCTGATAGGTGACTTCGTTACTGACCTGAAGAAACCGGAGAGGGGATTCAAATCGATTTGTTCATGTTAAAAACAAACACTTGAAGAAAAATCAATATTAATACAACAAATACTGTATGAGCACACCTGCTCAGGTGGCTTTTAAACACCAATAAATGGAACTTCACACAACAACACTTACTGAAACTTTGTTTTTATTTAACTGTGATTTTTTTTCAAGCAGTCTAATTTATTTGGTGTTATTATAAATATAAAGGTGTTCCTCCAAAAAGCCTTGCCATTTACTTTTCATTTGTAGTTTTATTTGTAGCTTTAAGATTATGTAAATTGTCTTTTAAGGTAATATTCTACTAGGCCTATCGCGATAAACAATAAATCAATTAATTGCATGATAAATGAAAATTATTGACCTCATTTTCATTTATCGGCTTTATCGCTTCTTCATGTCTCTCTCTTTCTACTGAAGACACTGGATGACAAAATACTCAACTATGGTGCTCTTCACTGACCCCTCCCTTTCTCTTTTCTTTAAAATCTGTTTTAACCATCCAAAATTGCGTTTTTGGATGGTTAAAAGCAGCTAAGCTGAGAAGCTAAGCTAACAGGCTAACCTCAGGTAAACAAACTGTAAAACAAGCCAAGAACTAGTTTACTGTTTTTGTTTCTTTAAGCTTTGAGTGAAAAATGCTATGCTAAAGAGGTTAAACCACACAGAGCATCCGCAATTTTGAGAACCGAATAAAGGAAGGAGAGACAGCCCATGTCACGTCAAGGGGCCTCCCTTCCATTTTTCTGAAAGAGACACGCTGCTTGCTCCCTCACTATCTATCCTTTGGTTCAAACAGTCATATACTGCCATGTGGTGGTCAAAAAAAGGTACTATACACAAAACAAATTAAGCAACATTTCTTCTTAAATTTTACAATAATTACTAATTATTGTCAAATTTCAAACAATATTATCAAATATTGCAATAATTTCTGAGACAATTAATCGCCCAGCAAAATTAGTTATCGTGACAGGCCTATATTCTAGTGATATTCATGATGTAGGGAATGTACTTAATCATCTGTTTTAGAGTGAGCTCAACCACTGTCTCCACTTTATGTTTTAGCACGTGAACGTTTGAGTTATTTGGGAATTGAAAGTCCGAACAGCTCAGTTCTGCATTCGATCAGGAGTACAACAGATTGAAGAGACAATTGAGCAAGAATGCTGCTTTGAAATCTTTTTTCTTCCCACAAGTGGAGTAAATAAAAAAATAGCTAGTTTGCACCAAAACTGGTTGGAGTCAGACGGTTGCATATCTTATTCTCTGAGCTGTAAAGTGTATGAGAATAAAATAATTACATACCAAGGAGCAGTAGGCGAGGATTACAAGCCCAGTGATGATGAAGATCAGCATGAACTGAAACACAAGCGCAGAAACATCATGTTCTGTGTTTGAGCTGGTCACAAATATACAGAGAAGGAGAGGGTAGAACCTTAGCTGTGATAAAATTAAAGATCCATATCAATTTGATAACCAAAAACAGTTTCTGTCAATAACAAACATAGTTTTTTTTATTATTACAGTTATTATTTAACTTCTCATACCAATTAAAGCACTGATTTTTTTTTCTTTAGGGTGTTTCTAAAATACTTTGAACATGATCTGTTTGTCTGAAAATAAAGTAAAAATTCAAAAACCTGTTATGGCTTTGAGATTTTATCCAGCACTTTTACACCTGCAGTCCAGCTGTTAATTACATTGTTCCTGTTGTTTTAAACAAAGAAAGATGCAGCAGCACAAATATCTCCTCACCATCTGAAGCATCACTCCTGCAGTCACTCCTCCGGCCATGCTGAAGGCTGCAGGGAAGTTGAGCAGACCTGCTCCCAGTGCTGCGTTCACCACGATGAAGACAGCTCCCACGGGCGACACGCCTCGCCTCCTCTCCTCCGCCTCAGGGTGACGGGCCGAGTCCACGCTGGGGCTCTGCAGGAGCCACGCTCTTTCTCCAGAGTCGCTGCTGCCGAGCCCGGCCCAGTCCTCGATGCCAGTGTTTATCGCCATGAGAGAATGGGCCTCCAATGAAAACAATGTCAGAAGATGTAAATATCAGTCGACTGAAGCTGAAGATTACGGTCCGGAGTTGTGGGGAAGCAGTTGAAGTTTCTTATCCAGAGTGATCAGGTAACAGTGAGACATTTATATGCAGTGATTGATCTGTAAAAAAAAAAAAAAATGTTACAATTAGTCCTGAAGGCATTGGCAGTGGATAATAGCATCATTTTTATTATTTTTAATTTTTTCTTGTGTATATGTTTGCACCATGACATGAGCTGCTTTTAATCTCATTGTACATGAGTAAAGTGGCTTCCATTAATTCATTATGCAATAAATCTACTGTATATATGAAATATAAAGATCTCCTTTTTGCAAAACAGACTGTTTACTACTTTCTAAAAGTATTTATTTGTTGATGAATAACTTTAAGATCCTTAAACACTCACTGATATGTGAAAAGTCCTCAATCTTTATTAAAATAAACTAAACTTTGGACCAGCAGTGATTCCAATATGTTTCAGAAAAAAATGTACAAACAAGTCAGAAGAAAAAAATAAAGAGCATTAAATTAAAAAAATTACGTGAATTCACAGTAAACTGTTAATGTGTTTCTCAAAGATTAAAAACAGTAAATAATTTTAACTTTTCTCTGCCTATCACCAACTAATAACGCTATAAAATAGATTAATTGTACAAAAAAGGTAAAGATTTTCAGAAAATCAAAGGTTTGTCTTTCATTTTACAAACATACAACTCTTTTTGGGGTCACTGGGTGACTTGGATTAAAACAACACAACAAAACATAAATTGGTGAATAATCTCAGAAACAGCCGTGAATTAAACTGCTCGGTTTAATTTATGTCAATAAAGGGAAAAGGTTACCTTAATAGGAAAACTCTTTGTCTGCACCCTACAAGAATCACGGCTCCAGTGTTGTTCTATTTAATTTGATTTAATCAACGAAGAGCTAACATTTTGACAATAACCTTTTGTTTATTACTGTCCAACAACAGCTAGCTAAAAACAGCGCAACTATCGAAAATAAAACGATCATTTTTCACCAGAATTCACATTTGAACACGTCTTTTTCCGTCAAATCGACTAAAACCAACTCGTTCATATAGAAAAAGAAACACAATGACTGATATTTACCTTCTGCTTCTATCGGAGGAATCGACTGAGCCCCGCCGGTGTTTTCGCCAGCTTGTAAAAAGCAGAGCGCCCTTCAACGTGACGTCACGTGACTGACTGGTGCATTGTGGGGGATGTAGTCATCAGCTGAAGGTTGTGACAATTCTTAGTTTTATTAAAATCTCTGCAGAATTGTAAGATTTGAGCAATTAAAATTTTCACAATAAGGGTCATCTGTCCCCACTTCAACTACGAAAGGTTCCTCCATGTCCTCTCTTACTGCATCTTTTCTTTGGCCTTCCTGTCTTTTTTCTGGCACCTGCATTTCAAACATCCACTGTCCCTCCTATGGACATGTCCAAACCATCTCAGGCTGGCCTTTCCAACTTTATCTCCCAGTTGTTTGTTCAACCTGTGCTGTACCTGATTTTTTTTTTAATCACCTTTATTTTATACAGGTAGTCTGAGTCACAAGAACTCATTTTCAAGACCTGTTTAAGGAGCAGATGGTGGGGGTTAAGGGCCTTTCTCATGGGCCTAGAGTGGGGCGAAGGAGGGTGGAGGCAGGTGTGGGTGTTTCACCTTTTCCACCCACATTTTGATGTTGATGGTACTGGGATTTGAACCTGTGACTTTCTGATCACAGGCCCATCTTCTAACCTCTGCCCCTCCACTCCCCAATAATTCTCATTCCTAAACTTATCCATCCTAGAGAACCTCAGCATCTTCATTTCTGCCACTTCCAGTTTTGTCTCCTTTTTGTCCATGGTCTCCAGACCAAACAACATGGCTTGTCTCACAACTGTCTTGTAAACTTTTCCTTTGACCTTTGCTGACGCCCTTTTGTCACAAATCATTCATAACTTTTCTACATCCACTCCTGCCTGAACTTTATTTTTTACCTCTTTACCACACTCCCCATTTTCCTGTACTCCTTCCCATCACACCCTCCTCACACCTAGGGACAATTTAACTTTTTTTATATAAATGATCACTTTGTTAAAGTCTTGAATAACCTTTTTATAAAAATATTAATGCATCATTTACCAAAGCAATTTGCCTTTATTAAACCATCTATTCAAATACAAACTAAGCTCAGAGCATTTTGGAGCATAGTGATGAAACGTGTAAAGAAAAAGCAGCAACAAAACAACACTGTAGAATGATTTATTGATTATTCTGTCAAGTACATAACCCACAATCTTTGGAGTCACGTAAAATGTAGAGCATGGAAATGAACATCCACAGGTATGAGCGAACGTGAGCAAACCCACATTTCTAGATGTCATTTGTGTCTCAGTCCCAGTGAAGAAGAGGTCAAAGCACTGACCTGGCACCTGAGCCGTCGACCCCACTCCCCCTGAGGAGGCACCTAGGTCATTATGAAGCCAACGTTTAGAAGTAGTGCTGTTGTGTTCATGGCTGGATGGCTCATGAAAATATTCAAATGTATATATATTACTTTTCAGAACTTAATTTCCTTCTTATTTCCACTTTTGACTTTTGTGCTCGTCTTTGTAATGAGGACCAACTGCTGCCCTGTGACCACTTAGGCTGAAATCACAAAACCTGCAGGAAAATTATTGAAAACAAGGGAAGTACCCGGTAATTGGAAAGATACAAAGCAACTAAACACCAGAATAATTTATCAAATTGACTAAATAAATTGATAACCTACTAAATATCCAACACAACATCCATTAAAAAAATGGCAAAATGCTTTTCCTACAGGCTTTCATTAAGTGAGAGATCTCAACATGCGCCTAAAGCTAACATCCATAACTCCAAAGCTTTGCTTGATGTTTAAAGCTGAGAGACCTGAGGGCAGGTCAACAGTTGACATGTACTGCACAGCCAGCAGCTGACTCAATTTAATCAACAGGATGGTGAGCAGGGGGGATCTGTTCAATGAAATGTTGAAGAATAACCGGAGAATAAACCGTTCCAAGATGAAATCATGAGAAAATCCAGATGAGGAAGACAAAATACCGAGCTCCTGTCTAAAGGTGGGATGAAGGAGTGACAGGTGAAGCTCCTCATCACTGCAGCTTTGATGTGTTGTTCTCCTGGCAGGACCCGCTCTATTTGGTGACCGCATGGATGGCCTCTGCAAGATAGCCAACGTTTCCAGAGGACACGCCTGCCATGGAAATTCTGCCATCCTTGGTCATGTACACGGAAAACTCCTTCGTCAGACGCTCAACCTGCAGGAAAAAGCAGGTTCACACACACAGCAGAGCTCAAATGACAGATCGCAGGTGTGAAAACCAACACAAACAGGAAACTGTTGCAGAAGTTTGTCATTTTATTTTTGACGTGTGGTCAGTTTGTGTCAGCAGGGAAATAAACTACATCAACATGTAGAAATATATAAACACAATGAGAATACTGCTGCTGCTTTATAAATCTCTCCTTAATTGAGCCCAATTAGATGAACATAGCTGTTGTTGTTTTTTTGTTTGTTTTTTCTTTCATTTTTATTGTAAAGAAATGAATGGTTTATTTAAATCCTGATCAATAACAGAAAAGCAAAGTAAGCCGAAAAGATTTCAGTGCAAAATGATTTTTGTTGTACACCTGGATTAAGAACAGGAGAAATTTTTAACCTTCGGGAGTAAAAATCCTAACAGGATCATCTTTATTTTACAGTAAGGATGCCCAACTACAAAATGGGAGAAATATTTTTATTCCTTTACAGTTTCTTTAGATGCACTTTAAATATCTAAATTGATAATACAAAGAAAACATATTATACACTGCCTGCCCCCCCCCCAAAAAAAAGTCACCACCTGGATTTAACAAAGCAAATAGGTACGAGCCTCCTGTTGGATAATTACTGCATGGATGATTATCTTTCAGCTGGAAACAAGTTATTTAACCCAAACTGGTGTAATAAGTTGCTTCTCACTTCTTAAACAACCACGTTGAAAGACACATGGCGTAGTTGTGGAAAAGATGTCAGTCTGTTTGAGAAGAGTCAAATCATTGGCATCAAACAGAGGAAACATCTAACATCACTTAAACGTTTGGTGAAATCAAATGGAAGAAAAACAGCAGTAGCACTCAGGGCTATGTTTAATAGTGAACATAAGAGCATTTCCACATGCACAATGTGAAGAGAACTCAAGGGATTGGGACTGAAAAACTGTGTAGCCTTAAGAAAACCACTAATCGGTGAGGCTAACCAGAAAAAAGGCTTCAATTTGCTGTGGAGCATAAAGATCGGACTCTGGAGCAATGGAAGAAGGTCATGTGGTCTGAGGAGTCCAGATTTATCTGTTCCAGAGTGATGGGAGCATCAGGGTAAGAAGAGAGGCAGGTGAAGTGATGCACCCATCATGTCTAGCGTCTAGTCATCAATGCAAGAGCTTGGTGAAAAATTAATGCAACACTGGATGGAAATTCATTCATTCAACCTTTATTTTTACAGGTTAATCCCATTGAGCATCGAGGATAGATCGTGTGACATTGCAGAAGCTTATCAAAACAATGCCACAGCGAATGCACGCTGTAATCAAACCTAAACACGGTCCAACAAAATATTAGTGTGGCCTTATTTTTTTTTTTATTTTTTTTTTGGTGACTACGTTCTTTTGAGCCAGGCAGTGTATCAGATATTCATTCATTCATTCAACCTTTATTTAGGCAGGTTAATCTCATTGAGTTAATCTCATCTCGAGGACTCATTTACAAGAGACACCTGGCTACAAACTAAATATACTTACATATAAATATACTAAATATACTTACAGCTAAACAAGTTGCAAAAAAAAATGCAAAATAAATTAGTAATTTTAAAACACCTTTTAGTGCATTACTTTGCAAATAAAGATATAGATATATATTCTGCAGTCAGAAAGGATATTTTTTTTGTTTCTTAATGAGATTAGACTCATGTTAATCTTTGAGCTATAAAGTTGAGTTATTTACATACATGTCTGCGAGGTATACATGTTCTTATTAAGATTTTGAACCTAAAACATGTGCAAGTACCTGTTCAGGTTTGAGGCCCGTGAAGCAGAACATCCCAATCTGATCGATGACGTGCTGCCAGTTGTGGGAGGAGCCCTGTTTTTTCAGTCCCGCCTCCAGCTGTTCTCTCATCTTAATGATACGGTTAGCCATACCATGGACCTCCTCCAGCCTATCATCACAATCACACAGCAGGCTTGAACAATGCCCCTAACGTTGTGTGGAAAACCAAGGAGCACTTTGGCTTCAGTCGTACCAGAGGGAACGCAGATCTGGTGTGTTGAGAATGGTCGAAGCGATCCTGGCGCCGTTCATTGGTGGGTTGGAGTACATCGGCCTGATGAGGATCTTGAGTTGAGATTCGACCCTCTTTGCCTCTTCTGCATCACTGCACACCACAGTGAAGCCTCCCACACGTTCACCTGTCAGGGGTCACGTTAGAGTCATCGGCTCATGAATGTCAAACTGAGAGCTTGATAAACTGCAAATACTCAGGAGTTAAACTGAATAATTATAACTTCAGCATAAAGACAAAATAACTACTATAAAAGCTGAAATGCAGAGTAGGTTAACTCATTATGTAATGACCAGTAAAGGATAATCAACCTTTTCACTTCAACTAAATCAGATCCATGTTTCCCCACTGGGTGGAGACAAAACAACCACAAATAAAAAGGTTTTATTAAAGATAAGAAACATAAGAAGCTGAATCTGACTGACCATAAAGTCCCATGTTCTTCGCAAAGGACTGAGACAGCACAATGTTGTTGCCCTTCTCGATGAAGTGGCGTACGGCCCAGGCGTCACGATTGATGTCGCCGCTTGCAAAGCCCTGATAGGCCATGTCGAAGAACACCATCAGGTTCCTTTTCTGCAAAGGTGAGAACACAGTTAATGTTTAAACTTGACGACACGACAGCCAGCACTTATCAGTTCTTTGTTTTATTACAGGTTTACAGCAACACACTTTGTCAAAATGTTCCTCGACTGTTACCTAGATGATTCTCGCTCACCTTCACGATGTCAGCGATCTCCTTCCACTGCTCAGGACGGGGGTCTACGCCCGTGGGGTTGTGGGCACACGCGTGCAACAGGATCACACTCTTTTCTGGGATGTTCTGTCAACAAAAATATTAGGCTTCAATTCATTAATACCACGCCTATCCACACAAACGTTCATCTAAATTCCCAAAGTTTTGTATTTAAAGACATGGTCTTGAATATCTAGCTCTCTGCAGGACGCCCCCTGCCCTGAGTCTTACAGAAATGTCTTCCAGAGCTCCTTTAAAGTCGAAGCCACAGGTGGAGGGGTCGTAGTATCTGTATCCTTTCAGCTGCATGCCAGCGTCTCTGAAGATAGGTGTGTGGTTTCCCCAGGAAGGTTTGGGCAGGTACACATCAAGTGGGCCTGCATGGAATCGAGCCTGTGACAAATAAAGATACAGTATATTTATAAAAACAGCCGAAACCTAAAGATGCATTTCTTAATTATCTTAAATGACCAATAAAAGCAACGCTCACCAGAAAGTTGGCCCCAACACGCAAAGATCCAGTTCCTGAGATAGTTTGAACAGTGATGCTCTGTTGGGAGAAATAATATCACTGGAATCATTCGCACTTGAACCAGTTAAAAAAAAAGTTTTTACACTGAATTTGCCGACAGTCCCAACTCACCCTGCCGCTCTTCAAGACCTCACTGTCTGCACCAAGCGCCAGCTGAGCGCAGGACTTGTTAAATTCAGCCAGACCACCAATGCCGAGATACTCCTTATCCAGTTGTTTGGATGCAATCAAAGCTTCTGCCTGAGAAGAAGGAAGGGAAGATTTTAAAATGGGATTTGCACCGTTTTGGTAAAAGGTATAAAACAAACACACAAAAACACTCTTAACTGTTATCGGCTGGAAATTCTTATTCAATTTTTTTGCTTCATTATACCAAAACTACTGCTCATCTTTTTTGACTTTGGTGACTCAGTGAAGATAAAAAATAAAAATCTAACTTCCTGTCTCATCAATGCATTTCTAGATTTTTGCTTATTTTGTAAAAAAATAGAATAAAATAAAAACATTAAAAAAAATCCACATCAGTGACTTATTAAGTGTTTGCAGTGTTAACGTAAAAAAACAATCAAACAACTGAACAATAAGGTTATTAAAGCGTGTGCATGTGACTGACATGAGAACAACGGAACAGATTCTAGTTTTTATTGTTTTACAGTTACCTTGCGAACACAGCTGAGAACAAAGGGCTTTCCCTGGTCATCTCTGTAGGCTCCCACTCCCAGGTTCATCTTCTTGGGGTTGGTGTCCCTCTTGAAGGCCTCAGTCACACCCAGGATGGGATCAGGGGGACCCATCTGCACTCCAGCCCACCATGAGCTGCAAAAAATATACAGTATATACTTTACTACTGTTGTTTTTTCTGCTTGCTTTAGTTTTAAATTTATTTTCTTTTTATATAACTTTATTCTTTTATTATACTACATTCAATAAAGTTAAAATCAAACTCCCCCAAAAAACAACAACATACAAACTCTATTACTAATGAAGAGGCTATGAACAACAGTTGGAAGCTGTCTGCACGCAATCTGACACTTTTTCAGCTCTGTAGAGAAATTCAGTCCAATTAGAAGTTTCAAAGTCTGAAAACAAGAAAACCAGCTAATCTGGATCTAAAGGGTAGATTTTTATTAATTCTCACATTCACTCGGTAATTATTCCCACAACAGGTACCGAGTGCAGTGTTACAATGACTGCTGACAAGATAAATTAATACCACTGAGGAATTGTAGGAGATTGGTGTAAGACATTGTAACATCTATATGAACAGAGGGGAAGTTTTGAAAGGTGACTATTTTCTAAATCTATAAATACCGGTACTTATCACGTATGCTATTTCCTTTAGATGCGCTTTTAGCTGCATTTCTGTTTCTTTTATTTTTAGGCATGAAGCTTAAAAGCTGCTTTTATTCTTGTCTCCTATATTCATCTAATTTTGTCTTATTAGATTACAGTATATTGTTGTATTTTATATTATATATTTAGTTTCATACTGAAAATCATGAATTGGCATCTTAGAAAGCTTCGCTAAACTTACTTTGTCAAAACAGTACGTTTATAATATTTAATTTACATTTAAAACATCTTGGGGTTTAAAAGGTTACAAATTTAAGCATTTCTTACCAAAACTTTTAAAATAACTCATGTGCTAATTAAAATAAATACCACAAGGGTTAAAGTCGTTAATGTCATATGAATCAGTCTGACCTGCTGACCCTTCTGACCGTCTGAAGTGCATCATAAACATCATGGCAGCATTGTAGGCAGCGACTGTTCGTAAATTATAGTGAAAACTACAGAGATGTGGGCTTGAGGAAAACATTTAGGCTGTTTGATGCGTTACAGTACTGCAAATGAAAGTTTGTTGTATGTTCTGACATTAACGGCACTCCTCTCACCAACTTGTCACGTCTCAGGTTCAAAACAACCGTCCAAACTTTGCAGCTAAATTTAGGACCAAACACTTCGTAAAGGGCAAAAGTATCAGACTCTTGGGTATTAATACACAGAATATTTTATGTCGCGAATAATGACTAGAGTGTATTTATTACATGAAAATCAAAGAGAACAACGTAACAACTACAGGTTTGACATGCAAAAGAATCATTTAAAGTGCTAATGAATTTAACAAAGAAAGTTTGTAAAATACAAATATTGCTAAACCTAAAGGCAGTGTTCAATTCTAGTAAAATTGTATTTTGTAAGAATATAAAATTTGTGCACCACATATTTTCATGTTTCCTGCATATACAAGGATGAATGAAATGTTTGTGTGTATTAACAAAATAGGTTCCTATAACATGTGCCAAATAATGTAAAATTTATTTTCTTAATAGTGCAAAACATCAAATGTACTTTATGCATGCATGCAAACTATGATACAGAAAAAAGATGTTTGCACAGTATTCTTTTCTTGTGCTATTAACTTACAACTATTCTGTATTTCTCAATCATAGCACCTAAATCTCCCTAAAAGAGGGCATTTTGGTTTCCGTAGATTTGCTCTTTTGCAGCGAGTTTGTAGTCAAACTTTGAACAACTGTTTATTTAAACATCCCAGAATGGCTGGTATCAACGATCACTGGACCAAAGGCCTTCTGGCATGACACAGGGCAGGACAGTTTGTCTTTTTAATCTGTTACGAGATGCCACATTTAAAATCAGGCAGGCAGCAGGTGATGCACACCGGTATATTTCAAGAAGATAGACTGAAACTAAAATATTACTAACTAATAAATGAGCTCATGGATATACCTTATAAGAACAGAGTGTGGGGGCTTAAAGAGTCATGAATAAAACTGTAATGAAACACTACAAACATGCAAAGCAGAAGACATAAATTTGCCCTCCAAGCAGACATTGAAAGGACACAAGGCTCTCCAGTGCAGCTCGTAATTAGCCAGTCAGCGACTAGGTGAAGGAGTCGTCAGCCAATCAGCACACAGAATGGATTTACAGTAGCCAATCAACACGCTCGATTCATCCTACATGGACAAGTTGCAATGCTCAAACCAAGTGAGATTTACTGAATCAGTTATGGAAATCGTACATTATTATAGGGTTTAAATAGTTTAAAATATAAGGAATAAATTAACCCATGATTTTATTCCAGTTATAATTGTCTCAGGTTGAGATGTTTTTCCACACACACATACACACACTGGCTAGGTCAGGTGTGAGCTGCATCATCACTGTGACAAGAAGAAGCGTCTGCAGCAACACGGTTTGCCCTCCAATGTGAGTTATCTACTAATAGACTGGTTTAGCTAAAAACACTTTGACGGGAACGAACTTCAGATTGCTGAAACATAAAACTAGAATTCTGTATATAATAAGAGTACTAATCTACTACTAACCACTACCACGTTATGGTTGCTGATGCTAACCTAAGCCGACAGCACACTCCGCGGCCTGCTGAAACCATTTGACCCCTGTGTCCGTCTGTCATTAATTAACCAGCTGGTAAGACGTCACTAACTAATGAACAACTACTAAGTTACTCCATAAAACACCGGCCTGACAGAACCAGGTAAAGTATTAATTTGTCTACATCTTGTGCTAGCTAACGGCTATAACACACCGTCCCGTGCGTGAACATGGCTGGCTTCAGGTTTAAAGAAATGCGGGTGTTCACCTGTAACGGGTGGACAGGACTCCCAGGACCGGAGAAATGTTCCCCAGGCTGGAGATCACCTTGTTTGACTTCAGCAGGGCCATGTTAGCGGCTGCAGTTGGGAGTGGAGCCTAGCAGGATGAAGGAATGTGAAGGGCAGCCGAGCGCGAGCACGGAACGATGACGTACGTTTTTACGCGCTGACGTCATCACGCAGAACAATAACGGGCTATTATCAACAAAAACAATGACATTTTTAACGTTACAGTATTTAAAATATCAAGGAACAAATTAAAATGACAAAAAAAAAAAAAAAGAAAACAATAAAAAGTGGCAAATCTATTTGCACATGTTAAGATGCTGAGTCATAAGAAATCACTAACAATAAGGGTTTAGTTCACAGTATTTGCCATGAACATTTAAAGTAATAACTTAAATACACACATGTAAGTGCACGTCCAAACCACTTTGAAAGCTTAAAACTGACCCGAGTTAATGCATTCCATAACATTCCAAAAAGTTGCTGGATTTTATGAATATTTTACCCTCTATTGAAAATATTTTCCTTTTATCTTCATTTTTTAAAGACACACCACAATACTAGTAGCACTTATACCATTCTCCTTGTATTTCTCATCTCTTTACTGTCTCATTGTGCTTCTCATCTTCACAACTATTATTTTATTTATGTTTTCTGTAATATTTCAAAAAAGTTTCCTTTCAAACACACACATTAGAATGTATGAGATTATAATGTATTATTAGACTGGTAATCCCCAAAATAGTGTGGCATGCTTAGGGCAGCCAATGAGAGCGTAAACACACAATGACACATGCACACACAGAGAAACACATAAAATCCACACAACAGCCGTGCAATCTTCAGGATAAAAGCCATCTGATGGAGTGGCGGCTGTTTTCCAACACACTGAGTTCACTGGGTTATCCATTTAAACATTATGTAACTCCAGCTGCTTAAATGTTAAAACTGCATCAGGTCATTGTGAATAAAACCGTAAGATATTACCAAAACAGTCCAAATGGAAAGACTATAAAATTAAAATTGAACTAGCAACAAGCTTAGTTTTTTTTGCTACATCTTTATCTGAAGCTTAATGTCATCCTCATGCAGCAGCATCTGTTTGACAGTCCACCTGAGGGCAATATTGTCTCAGAAATAAACACAGTTACACTTTCTGATCTTAGTCCCTTTGTGTTTGTTCACCTCCGAGGTGGTAATGGGGAATTTCACCTTTACTAAAATATCTGAGCATCATGTAATGTTAGAAAATAACTTTAACTCTGAATTTGACTATATAATATGGGCTCTTCAAATAGAGAGAAAGTAAGATTTTTTTTTATTTAATTACTCAGAAAAAAAACATAATTTCACACCAGATGGAGGATTAGTTTGCATTTCATATCACAAAACTCAATTTTATTTACCAACAAAATAAGTGAGATCAGAAATACAGTATGTATTTGCAAAAGCATACAAATTGTTGAAAAGTCAGTTACTGTATATTTAAGTAGCATTCAACATTTATTGCCTGCCACCATAATGCAATGCTTTTGCACCTGTCTGTGTGTCTGTTAGCAAAATATCTCATATCTACACCATTGGAGTCAATTTAATTCAGTATGGCCGGACAGCTAATCACCATTAACCAACCCAAAAATGGCTGCAGCTCAGTGAATTAAAAATATACTAAGCTAAAATGTGGTGTGGTAGTAGCTGAGAGTCACCCACAACAGAGCTCAGATTCTAAAGATTGTGTACATTTGAATGGTTTGACCAAAACAGCTATGATTTTGTCCGTTGGGCTCTGAAAGAAAAAAAACAGATATGTGTGTTTTTGTTTAAACCTTCAAAACCTTAAAGCTTTCTCTGGGGAGGCGGTGCAGACGAACGAGCGTGCAGTGATTAAACACTGTCTCTCTTTTAAACAGCAGCATGTGCATGCAGCTGCACAACTGTGCGTGTTTTCGGCTCACGTGTGGCTCTGCGTGCAGAAGATATGGAAGATGTTCAACAAATCCATGATTTCCCATAGAGGAGGCAGGAGGCTTCAGTCTAAAGCAGTTCATCCTGACCTCAGAGCTGAAATCGTCATTATTTTTATGGTAAAACTCCAGCTGGGAGAAAAAGGATGACAGTTTAATATTTAGGCCACAGAGCAAACAGAGCAGAGGCATCCAACTGACAGGAGACGTGTTTCTGAGTTTAATGCTGAGTAATCTGTCGCTGCTCGGAGGCTTTAGAAACACGTTTTTTTGTGTACAAAAATAATGCATTTGTGTACTTTATACATTTGATAATGCAGTAGCTCCTCAGAGGATTTGGGTTTGTGTGTCGTTGTAAAGCAAACTGCTGACACGGCGACATGATTCAAAGCAGCACATATCGCATTTTATTTATTTTATTTTCGTTTAGTCTTTATATATGTGTCATATGTGAGCCAAAGCTGGGTTTAACTCTGTGTTTGCTGTTGCAGAGTTGGCTCCATGACATCAAGTTTACTTAAAATATGTGATGGACACTCAATTTATCTGCTTTACATTGGCTTGGTGCTTTAGATGAGTTTTAAAGAAAACTGAAATAAAAGGAAAAGAAATACAGGCGTCCCTCGCTACTTCGCGATTAATTTATTTCATTTATTTATTTACTCCCTCTATCATGGTTTTTCAAAATAAGATTGGACATGACACACACCTGGCTGATTGATGGATGAGCCGCACGATTGGCATGGAATTTTTATTTAAAATAAATTATTTTAAATGATTTAGCACCTCCTGCACCTTTGTGTAGCCCACACCGCAGGATAAACTTCCTGCTGCAGCTGATCAGCTGTTCTCCCTGCAGAGCGGAGAAGTGGGCGTGGCCAAGAGCACTTGCAGTTGAGAGCAGAGGAGGCAGGGAGCTGAAATCATAAAAGTTTGTGCTCTTTTAGAGTGTTTAAAGTTTAGAAACATTGTTTAGAATATTGCAAGAGTACGGGGTTTAAAATGCATATCATATACAGTACTTTATATATACTGTGTACACAGTATACTGTATATTTTTATATATATGATAAAATATACTTCTTACAACTTGTACTACTATTCCTACTTCACGGTTTTTCACTTATCGTGGGGCTTCAAGATCCCCTGCGATAAACAAGGCTCTACTGTATAACCAAAAAAATTTATTCTGCAAATGTGTGTGGAGGACATATCAAACTAAAAATTAAAACATTCCTGTAAGAAATGCATTTTGCTTCTCGCCTGTATGCCAGAGTTTTATACTAAAACCAGTGCTTAATTTGAGCCAGATCCTGCCAGAACAAGATCCGGGGACTCTCATTTTGATTGCTCCGATCCGGCAACTCAAATCTCCGCCCATAAAAGACCAAAGTCATTGTGCATTTTTATTTTGATTATTTATTAAAAAACACAACAAGAGGAGATGTTGCCCAGTCTGTGGAGTGGGTGTTCCAGCCTCACAATGCGCACACGCTCCTGCCCAGCAGAGACGCTGACCTCATGTCCCGTGGGGATGAGCGTCTTCATCCACTTCAGCTGTGCGCCTTGAGACAGTGCGCGTTTTACGCACAGAAGCATCTCCAGGCAGCTCTGCAGGGTGCGCATAATGTGCCTGACTCCTGCATACATTTAAGAGATAATAAATAAAAAAGCTTACAGCAAAAAAAAACAAAAAAAAAAAACGAGTGAAATGTTTGATGAGTGATCAAAATGTTGAAAAGACGGTCCAGTTTATTATCTAAAATAAATGGATGGATGGATCGTCCTTAGCCGGACAACAGAGAATTGAAGCACCAGAAGGAAGTGGTAATAGAGATTGGAGCAGAACGACACGTAGGACTGCTCACAATTCAACCTTTATTTGTACAGGTTGTTAGTCTCACTGAGCCTCGAGGACTCATTTACAAGAGAGACCTGTTTTTAATCCATGTAATTTAACAACCTGTTAAAATACACCAAAATGCAGGAAATGGCATCTCTTATTCCAAATTTTCTGGGGGAGATTCCTCGTGTTTAGTTCGATTTGTTCCTCAGTGTTTCTGTGAGTCGTTCTTACCTTCAGGTAACTGATCACACCTGCTCCTCGTGTTCATCGGCCTCAGCTGTTACCACTCTCTCATTCCTCCTGAACATTTACCGCTTGTTCTGCTGTCCGCTTCATGTGGACTTCTTGCCACTTTGGTTCCTTCTGTCAGCTTTTTGGTTTGAATTTTTGACCTGATGCTGCTCAATCATACAGGTAGATAAATCTAACCAGTGAGTCAGGTCCTCTGGACGGATTCTTCTTTGTTGAAACGTTTTGAGTCTTTTGGATAAAAGACGAAACGTTTCAGCAAAGAAGAATCCATCCAGAGGACCTGACTCAACCTGATTAAATCTTCCACTCTTTCACATCCTCGTGAACGTCTGCATTATTTACAACGCATCTCGACGGGATCCAAACATCACTTTCAATAAAAATCCTCCAGTGGTTCATGAACTACGTTGTTAACAGTCAAACACAAGCGATAATTATATTAACTTTAATGTAATGCTGCAACAAAAGTTAATAAGCATTGCATCAAGAAGAAATGAAGCCGTGTCCACGATCCGTGCAGTGTGCAGACTAATCTCATCTGCCTGCCTGGGACTGATGTATGTGGAGGAATCAGAGCAGATAAAACCATCTTCTCCCTTGTTAACAGCTTGGTCCGCAGCCCACAGTCCCTCCGTGTCCCTCTGCATCTCTGTGGGCGTATTTACTGCATGCATATGTACGAGTGTGTGTGCACATGACCATGACCAAACGTGTGTGAAATTGAGCGTTTGTTTTGAGGGGTCGCACGTGGCCAGTCATGGTGCACGTAAAGGGGTGTGCTGAGTTTAATTAAATATGAAAGTGCTGATGATTAATTGATGGAAGGTAGAACGTTCCATCACGCTGAGCGAGGGGGAAGTTGTAGATGAACCTCAAGAGGGTGTTTGGATGGAGTTTTGCTGTAGATAATAACAGAAACATCCCCATGTCTCTTGATTGATTTAATCACATTTCAGTCACTAAAAGCAGATTATTGTTTCAGTTTCTTATCTTGGGTCACACCAGCCTTTCATTAGGTCAATTTTTTGTTGTTCTTTACTCAGCTGCTCCTGATTTTATACACTTTAGCTCAAAATGTCTCACAAAAAAAGAGTCCCACATGTCCTCAGAGACCCTCATTTATAAAAAATGGATCAGCACAAGCTCGTTCTACATCACGCTGGTGAAGAAAGTAACGTTTGAGCACTTTGGGTAGGAAACGCTCTTATTCTGGTCATCTGGAGATGAGATCTAAACTCAGGTGTGTGTTACCTGCAGCAGCTTCTGTTTTTTTTTAATGCTTTAATTAAAATGAATAATCATCAGGCCAATGATTATCATGTCATGTTTATTCATTCTCTTGGTAATATCTTTAACTGAACAGTACAAGCCTCATCAAATGAAACAAGCTCTTAATAAATAAATTAAGCAGAAATAAATAAACTAAAGCAACGCTACAAAACAGGAATGTTCGTCATAGAGGGAGAGTAACACGTGGCTAAAAATACAAATGCATATTTAAAACAAGATTTCAAATAAATAAAGACGATATTTTCTTGTCTTGCTAGATGTTTTTTTTAAAAATGAACACTTTATAAGGTTATAGGTAAAACAGCGAGCCAGCAGTATACTTTGTGCTTTCAGGAGCACTTTTGTCTTCACTTTAAAAGTGTTGTGGGGGAAAGGGGTCATACATGCATTTGGAGGCAGGAAGCAGTGCAGGAGGATGAACAGGTCCCAGGCAGGGAGGTCACAGCGTGGAGTCCCGGCAGAGGACGATCTCCATCTCCGTGCGGTACAGCTTCCCCCCGTCAGCCAGGGCCATGATGCTCTTCTTGTAATCCACCAGCCCGATGTGGTCCACGTCCTGCCACAAACCAGACACACGCTCTCAGGCTCGCTCAGATCTCTGGCCAGCAGAAGAAAAAAGTATCCAAACCGAGCAAATCGACGTTACCATTTTCTTCTTGTCACAGAGGTCCTTCAGCAAAGCATCCAGCTCCTGCTCATCGATGTAACCGTTACCATCCTGACAGAAGAGACAAAGCAGAAGATGTTCCTTCCACTGGTTTAATCCTTGACTGTCTGAATGTTTTTACTTAACATCCCTCTGAAAATGATCAAATACTTGACTGAAATATTACCGGAAAACATTTCTGTCACCCATCAAACCCATTGTTTAATCAACTGACGTTATTGAAGTTCCATGAATTGGTAGATTATATTATTTTAACTATTATGTATAAGGCTCATAATACAGTAATTCATTACCTTTAAATTTTCAAAGTAATTTTGTTAAAAGACAAAGTTGTTACAATCTTAAAGGGACTGAAATATATTCCAAACCAAAATTCAGA
>JARVLU010000599.1:4946483-4956866 GCA_031762415.1 Simpsonichthys santanae | reverse complement strand
GGTGAAGGCTGCACAGAAGATGGAGTCAGGCTCCCCACCATCAATGACATTTACACCTCCAGACTCAGGAAGAGAGCCACCTGCATCATGAAGGACCCCACTCACCCAGCACACACACTTTTTGTTCCGCTCCCCTCAGGCAGGAGGTTGCGGAGCATTAAATGTAGAACCACTAGACTGAGGAACAGCTTCTACCCTGAAGTTGTTGGACTCATGAGAATCTCTAACCAGAATAATCACTGTGAAAAAAAATCATCTAATGTTGATGTGTTCATTCGTGCTCATCTGCTCACACACTCATGTTTGTGCTGCTGTTCGACGTATTGTTTTTGTACAATTAGTGCTTAGTGTATTTTTAGATAACGTTTTTGTTAGTTCATATTTTAGATCTTATGACTGTTTTTTTTTTTTTTACATTTTATACTTTTGTTGGATGTAATGGGACCCTGTGTACACAATTTTGTTCCACTTCATCTACCACATATGGTGCGAATGACATTGAAGCACCTTGGGTCCTTGAATAAAGAGTCTATAAAAGGTATTAAAAAGTAACAAAACAAAGTTAATGAAAAAACACCCGATTTGACTCTGAGAAGAAAAAAAAAAACAAATATGGACATGTTCAACATGTAAACAACAAATTAGCAAAGCTAAAATCTTCATAAATCTTAATAGTGAGAATGTTTGATGAGTGTATGTTGTAGAGTAAAAGCAGGTGGGCTGGGACTATATGTTTTTTTACCCTTCTATGTCAAAACTACAATGAGCAGGCATCTGGGAAATACATTTAGCAATTGAAAAAGCAAATTTTGTGCTTGTTATGTGCCGGTATCTCAATTTTGTGGAAGTGTTGGCCATTGTCTCATCCATGAGGATCAGATGTGTTGACCCATGGAACCCATACAAGGTTGCAAAACAATGAAGGGGCTGTTCTTTTTGTTTGTTCCCATGTATATAGAATGTTATTACACTTCAGGTAGAATGACATCAGGTAGCAAAAATGTGCTCAGTTTCCAAAACTAAAGGAATAAATGAATTGTTCCTTGTGAAGGAAAGTCTTCCTGAATTATCTTTTTAATTCTCTGCAGGGTTTTCAGGCACACCGTATCTATTTTTTTTAACTGTTTGCTTCCAGAGAGCAAGGTAAAAATACACATCATTAAAACGTGCTCTGGTGAACAATACCCGGATTGTTTAGTACTTCCGCTTCCTCCCGGTGGTTTTCCGGTTGCTACTGAAGCTAAGCTAACATTAGCATATGGGCATAGCCCCGGCTGAGCGCCTCTCTGCGGAGGACGTTGACCCGGCTAACAGTGGGTACCTCGTGTGTTATCCGTGCATGTTTCTACGGCATGTGTGTCGTATTTAATTTTATGCACCATTAGAGAATTAAATGAGGTGTATAAAGTGCCGTCGTTTATCGCGAGTGTTTGTGTTCGCCTAGCTTCTGTTTGACCGGCTAGCTGCCAAATGCTAACTGACGTTATCATAGCCTCTGTCCGACTGGCTCGGTGTGTTTACGTATTATAGAAGTAATTACACATAAGATCGACGGGTTTAAATGTCACATCCACGCCCTTAATTTTAGCAAAGGCTTAATGGCACGTAATTTTCTCATGTTCAGCAGTGGACACGGTTTGAGGGTGTCTTGTCTGTTGAAAAGGTTGGTTTTATTCCAAGTTTGTTTGTTTTCCACGATGTCTGATTCCCATTCTGATATAGATAGATAGATAGTAGATAGATAATAGCAATAGAATGTCCAGAGGACCAGACTTAGCTTTTTTAGACCCATTCTGAGCGTTTTCTGGTTACAGGTCATGCAGGTGCACAGGTAGTTCTCTCAGTACAGTGCATTCACTCCCACACAGATCTGTGATTAATTTAACATATATATTTTTTTTATTGAGGCTCACTTTTTGCTCTTTCATATAGACACTTTTACCAGCCTGCCTTGTCAGTCTCAGAAATGCAGAACGTTGTGGGTAAGGGCTGCTGTCCATCAAAGTCCAACAACAGTTGTAATAAAGGTTGAATGGAATTTACTATGAAAAACAAGCCAGCATTTAGATAAGAAAACCAGCAAGGGGGGGTTTCTGACAAGTTGAGCTACATAAACAGTTTATTGACATAATTTAGTGTTAAACCTGGACTAGGTGGCTATTAGCACTTGTGTTGGAAGAAGAAAGGGTGTTCACATTTTAAAGGTGTGGACTAGCATCTGAGGAAAGTCATGTTAAGTATGCAGCGGGTCTATGTCTGATGAGGAATGCTGGGCAGAACCTCCATTTGACATGTTTGTCCTGTTTGTTAAGACATTCACTTACAGTCGCAGAGAGAGGTGTCCTATATCAGTAGTGACTGAGATAGGTGTCTTCTTGTTTGTCAGAGTTAGTTGCAGCTCAAAATTCAGAAACTGTTTTACTCACTTTTATTGTGAGTTATTTTTGCAGGCAAAAATTGGTGGAAATAAGGAATGTTTGATTTTGGTCAGTAGCACCCAGCTTTACAAGGTTTATTTTTTTTTTTTCATCTTTGTAGGTAAACTCATCCAGGCTTGCCAACATACAGCGCAAGCCTTGACAGATAAACAGACGGAGACATTGAAGAGGATGGCTGCAGTTCACACATAAAATCCTGCTGAGAGGCACTGCCATGTTGCCGGGAGTCGGTGTGTTTGGTACAGGGAGCACAGCCCGAGTGCTGGTCCCGTTGCTGCAAGCTGAGGGCTTTGAAGTTCACGCACTGTGGGGAGGAAGTGAAGAGGAAGCTCGCAGCTTAGCGAAAGAACTCGGTATCCCGTTCCACACCAGCCGATCTGACGACGTCCTCCTGCACCAAGATGTCGACCTGGTTTGCATCTATATTCCACCCTCAATGACAAAACAGATTGCAGTCAAAGCACTGGGTAAGTTTTTATTTTAGAGATTCATGAAGTTGTTTACCTTTACTTGCCTTGATTAAAATAATATAAACCTATATTTATTGTGTATAACCTTATCTGTACAGCCTTGTACCAAGTCTTTTACCTTTAAATCAGTATTTGTAAATATAAACTAAAAGACAGAAACTCAGTTTAATAGTTTATGTCAGTTGCTCTGAGTTTCCTCTGAACACCATATCAATTTATCTCAAGTCTTTTTCCCATTTTTCACTGCTTTATTTGTCCAAACTCACATTGTAATCTGATCTGGTTGGGTGTGACGCCGCAGATGTCAAACATATTTGCATAGCTGAGCTGTTAGTCCCTTCTGAAAATGTTAATATTAAAAACTGCCTTCCTCTGAATCATAATTTGTATCTGAATCAAGATAAGCAAAATGAACATTCTTAACATTAGACATTACTGTTTATTATGTCAGAGGGGAGTGGATGTGGTATCTTATCTGATGGAATTCTTCAGCGTTGAGCTCAGTTTCCTGTTTTAGCTGCAACTTCCTCAATGTTTTTCTGCTGAAGGACTTCTCAGCAACTCAGATTCCACCTTCTACTGAATGCATATACTGTATAAGAATGTGCTGATATCTTATGAAATGACAAGTTGGAACATATAGTTCTGGTTCAAGTCAAGTTTATTGTGATTCGGATCACATGTGGTACATGTAGTGGAACGGAATTACATACTCAGGGTCCCAGTTACACCCAAAAATAGCAAAATATAAACTGAAAAAAGAAACAGTATACAGTATAAGGATCTAAGATGCACTAAGACATGTGCTAAACGAACACCAAACGGCACGCTAAAAGATCTAAGATACGCTACATCGTGAAACAATATGGCGTGTCAACAGCAGCCCAAACATATAAAGCATTAACCAACCAGATCTATCCACCCTTAAATCAGGTTTATTACACAGTAATTTCCCACTTTATCAGGCAACCTAACTGATGTATCTCAATATCTGTGGCGAAAGCAACTGTTATTAACTAATGCAAAATCTGTGAACTGTTAAATGTGCATAAGCACATCCTTGAGCCTGACAATTGTTTACTTAACAGCTTTGTTTTTCCTCTCTCTGCAGGTATAGGTAAGAATGTTGTGTGTGAGAAAGCTGCAACAGCTGTTGATTCATTCAAAATGGTGACTGCAGCCAGATACTACCCCCAGCTGCTCAGCATTATGGGTAACACCCTGCGCTTCCTACCCGCTTTTGTTGCAATGCGCAAGTTGCTGGTCGAAGGATACGTTGGGGATATCCAGGTGTGTGACGTTCGAGTCTACGGCCCAAGTCTCCTTGACGAGTCGTATGGCTGGACCTGTGAGGACCTGATGGGAGGAGGCGGGCTGCACATTGTGGGCTCCACCATCATTGACCTCTTGAGTTACCTCACGGGCACCCGAGCCCATCGTGTGCACGGTTTACTACGGACTTTTGTACAACAGAACAACTTGATAAGGGGCATCCGCCGCGTAACCAGCGATGACTTCTGTTTTTTCCAAATGCTGATGGGTGGTACTGGATCTGCTGATGTGTGCTGCACCGTCACCCTGAATTTCAACATGCCTGGGTCATTTGTGCATGAGGTTATGATAGTTGGATCCACTGGAAGGTTGGTCGTCAGGGACACTCAACTTTACGGTCAACACAACGGCAATAAAAGTGAGGAGTTGTTGCTAGGTGACAATGGGTGGGTTGGACCTGAGGCGAAGGAGATGCCTCTTCCTTTTCTGCAGGGCCTGAGCTCCATGGTAAAGGCACTGAGACAGTCTTTTCAGGCTCATGAGGAGCGCAGGTCTTGGGCACATGGACCAGTTGCTTCGGCGCCGACGTTCGAGGACGGTCTGTATGTACAGACGGTGGTCGAGGCGGTGAAACGGTCCAGCAGCAGCGGAGAGTGGGTGTGCGTGGACGTCATGAGTCAGGAGCCGGATCCAAATCAGAATCTGTGCGAGGCTCTTCAGAGAAACAAAAACTGAATTAATTTATTCACAAAGTGCAAAAACTACATATGGGACAGAACAGGGCTTTGAATGTTGTTTTTAAATTCAGCTGCTTTGGTCGTTTACGTCAAACACGACTACTTTTTCACAATTTTCACAATTTATCATGTTTTAAACATTAGTCTCATTTAAATGAACACAGATGCATCCTGTGCTTTCCCTGCACAACTGAAATGAGTTTACACTAAATTAACATTTGTAAACCACAGCTCCATTATTTGGATTCTGACCAGAAAGTGTTGAAGAAACAGTATAGATGAGGTCAAAGTCTCCCTGAAGATAAAATGAGCCTCAAATAAATGCTGCTTTTAGTCTCACTGTCTTTTGAAGTTAAACTGAGTTTCAGGCTTTGTGAAAATCATCACATGTCAGTAAGGCACAGCACCTGCATTAAGTATTTGATAATGATAAAATAAATAGCATTGTCAACATATAGAATGATAAAATAAAAAGTTACGAGGAGTTCAGAGATAATGCAACCAAGCTGATTTATTCAAACTTCATCTCTGTAGGATACAGCAAGATAAGGGCACATGAATCAGTTTTATGCATAAAACAAATGCTAGTTTATCTAAAAATGTAGAAAAAGAATAATGGAGCTGTGTGCAGTTTGCATCTTTTGCTTTTTTGTGTTTAATATGTGTAACGTTATGTGGCACAAAAGACGTAATTACGGTATTTTGATTTCTAAATGTTACAGTTTGCCACTACTTTGAAAAAATTAAGTAGGGAGTGAGTAACATAAGCTATCTGGGTTTTGAAAAAAAAAAAGTAGTTTTGTTCCTTAATGTGATCAGTTTTTTTTATTTAATTTTTTTTTTTTTTTGTAATAGTTTAGTGTGCCATATGCTAGATGCTTATTTTTGGTTTCATGCATTCCTTATTTTATAATAATACAGCTGAAGTTGTAAAAACCCTCTAATTCTCTCAGTCTACTCCTACATCGTTCACACACTTGGTTTTTATATTTGTTTTATCAAAACCTAACACAAATAATTTATTTTCTCTAGAGCTCTGAGTAGTGCAACACTGTTCACTTAGTGATTTTGGCTGAAATATCAATAAATTTAAAGCAGATAATTATGTCTCATGAGGAGGTAGAGATGTCTCGGTTTTTGCTTCCACTTTGAAAACATTTTACTTATTTCACTTAACTATAAATCTGGGAAAACTTTAACAGCTGCTGCACTTGGTAGGCTTTTTTATTTATTAAAACGATAGCAGATAATAATTTTGTCATGAATATTAGAGGTTTAGATGCAATAAATTGTGGTTGTTTGGCATCAAATTAAGTTCAAGTTTCAGGCACTGTTTACATTTATTAACCAACAGTTATTTTCTGAGTTTGATTATTGGTAAGTAAATTTATTGTAGTTGTGCAAATAAAGAATTTTAAGTGCCATCTTCTAGGTAAAAATCACCCATTCTGAAACTACAGTTTATTTTTGTGAAGTTTATATTTGATTTTATAATGTGTCTGAATAGTTTGTTACAGCCGTTTACTGCATCCAACATCTGAATACTGATCCTCTAACGGTTGCTGTCACTGTTGACATCACTAAATCAGAAAGTGTTGAAGACTAACAGCAACTTTCATTTGATCGGTCTGGAATCTGCAAAACCCTGCATTTTACATGTTTCTTCAGCCGTGCTTTACAGTTTATATTATGTTGAGAAAACACTTTGCATTTTTCTGCCGAGTTCATCGCTACTAAAATACATTCCAGCAGAGTTTTTATTAACTTGTCAGATTTTTTTTCCCTTTTTGCACTGATAAGGTGTCCCTATTTAAAATGTAATTTGCTTGTTGCAGAAGTGACTTGTATCATGTGTTTGAGGAAGACTTTATTTATTTATGTCAGCTGGAAATTTAAAAAAAGTTTATTTTTGTTCTGTCCAGTGTTTGTGTTTTGAGCCTGTGAATTTCTGTTTAAAGCCGTAATATTTATCTTTTTTAAGAATAGTTTTGTTTCGACTGATATGGCATTTTGAGCACTAATCTGTTGCCTTAGATTTGGTAAACTGTATGTTTATCTGCGTGTCAGATATTTCCTTTAATAAAAAAACAAACAGCTGCTTTCATTTAGAATCTCTGACCTGAGTTTCTATTCTTTCATATTAAAAGTGCATATGCATTTGTAGGTATATCATTGTATCAAGATAAGATTAAAAGGAATAAATTACCAGAAAAGGACCATAATTTGATTTTAAATACTTTTTGGATTTAAATAATTGACAATAAAAACTTGGAAAAACAAATTTGCAACTGGCCCGAAAACCTGAGGCCCTCAGTAATGGTCCAAAAGACACACTGACCAGTAATGTTCATATCCAACATTTTGAGAAAGGAATACAGTATTGCTCTACCAGTAAAAGAAAATTAAATTTAAAATACAGGTATTTTAGAATCGAATGTTTTTTTAACAGCTAGTACTCTAATAAAGTTGGTATTTTGTTTTTAAAAATTAATTATAAACTGGTTATGGTGGGCCTATCGTTTAAGACACAGTCGCATTTTAAACAAAACGGGATAATGTTAAATGCTAAATAAAACTGCACGGTACATTTTATTTATCGTCCCTAGTACTTTAGGGGCGTTCAGTTGCTGTCAATCTGTGACGTCACAAAACAAAGTTTTAAGAAGAAAAAATATCGGCCGTCGCAATGCATTGTGGGATAGCTGTAACCGAATTCAGCTAAGTTAGCACAACAGCTAACGTTCATAACGGCAGATTCTCCTTGTTTTGGTTCACGGCGGCCGTTCGAACCGGTCTGAGAAGGAAGGACAAGATGGACAAATACCGTAAGAGTGTCGTGGAGCTGTTGTGGAGCTATTTCAAGGACGTAGACGACGTGTCGGTCCAGTGTCTGCTCTGTTCTCAGTACCTGCACAAACAGGGTCATGGCTCCACCACCCAGATGCTGAGACACCTGCGTGTCAAACATCCCGCAGAGGTGTCAGGTAAAGTGTTCTTCCTGAACGCCGAACGTGCAGCGAGCCAGGAGGAAGACGAGAGCCTGGAAACGGATGGAGACCAGATCATCTCAGGTACGGCTTTCCAAATAATCTGAAGGCACAGGTTTGTGAAAACTACACGCATTAATGTTTACATGCGCGCGTTCAGGATCCACGTGAGGAAAAATACTATGGTGAGATGCTGGTTCTGCTAAAGGTTTCTTCCTCATGAGGGAGTTTTTACTTTCCACTGTTGCATCTGTGCTCACTTAGGATGGGAGACAGCGATGAAGTTAAAACTCGAAGCAATCTGCAGGCTCCATACATAAATATTGTTATTAAGTAATTTTTATGTATTTTAATGTTTATGTGCAGTGCACTGAGACAACTTCTGATGTGAATTGGCACTATATAAGTAAACTGAATTGAAAATTAATTAAATATTAACTCGTAAATGTTTGGAAGGAAATCTGCAAATCAGGCTTGATCATTTAAAATGCTGTTTGGGGTAAAAGAAAAATCCAGAGACTTTTTAGAAACTTAGTGTATACTAGATAGGTCTTATCTACTCAGGGCCTGTGGACTGTGTCAGTGGAATATAGACGGGAGAGGTGACATCAGAAGATAAAGTTGGTTTATTAATAGTGGAAGGTTCTGGTTACTGCAAGGTTGAGAGTTGGTATTGTACATTTATACAGTAGAAGTCTAAAAATAAGATCCTGCTATAAGTTCAAATCCTTATCATACCAGCTTTTAGTCTTCTCCAGAACACATCTTTTGGATTCATATGTGCAGCCGTACATGAACCTTTCTTCCCCCTTTTTCTCCAGTGGTAGTGGAAATGGAGGACGGAGTCTCGGACGTCAAGACCCCACCTAACGATTCTGATGCCAGTCCTGCCAGTGGCTTCCCAGAAACTTTCCAACAAGTTTCGGCAGAACAGTTGCCTGTAGAGCCGAGTGACGACAATCCTACCAAAAACACGCGCAGGCGTAGTTTGATCTGGAGGCTGTTTGAACATGTGGAAAGTTTAAACGCTGCCCGTTGCCTCATTTGCATGAAGAAGTTGCACGAAAGCGGCGGTGTGAGCAACCTTCGTAGGCACTTGAACAAGAGACACCCAAAGGTGCTCTCAGAGCTACTAGCCAGCAGCCATCAGCGTCCTTCACTGGAAGATGGTGCTGACGTTGGCATGCATGAGAACGAGCATGATCCAGGTAAGCTCACAGACCACCGTTCACTTTTCAGTCATGCATAGTTTGTTTTTTTGTTACTCTTAAATAATACTGCTGGGATGTAGAAGTACCACGTCCTTACAGTATCCGACGGTAACAAACCCAAAAAATAGATTTTGTGCAGATCTATTCTTATCTAACAAATCAACACAAAGCAAAGTGCAAAGTTTCAGGTTTGTGAAGCATTTTATCTGTTTGTGATTGTTCAATCATAACCTAAACATTAACAAGTGAAGTCTGAAACACCTGCTATCTAAAAGTGACATATGGGTAAACAGAAAATAAGCATTCTTGAAGTTGAATTAGAGGCTAAATATTTAACAAGTGTAAAGGTTTAAGCAGGAAGAGTTCAAACTATTGTGGTTCAACAGCTGGTTCCCAACAACTGTTGATGTTCTCAGTCTGCAGTTGTGCTATTTCAGCTTCAGCTCTGTTTGATTTGTCTTTGTTGCATCTGGTGCAAGAAAACAGAAAACCCCTTTAACAGACTAGAAACAATATGCTTACTGATACCATAGCCAATAACTTGGATGGTTATCTTCAGCAGATTAAAGCAGTCTTGGATTCTCAGTAATTTGCTTTGGGTCAAACAGAACGTGTTGTGTTGCACGTTCAGCTTTTAAAGTGCCTGTGACGTGCATGTCCTACAAAAACAGTACAGTCCAGCGGCTTGAAATTAGTTTTTTGCAGTTTTTTGTGTCAATGCCATCTTTTCAAAAAATGCACTCATGTTCATTAAAAAATGTATGTCACAGGAACTTATTTTTCTATGTCTTGTAAACAGTTAATTGTAAATTCTCAAACCTTTTGTCTTATTTAGTGAAAGTGGTAGTTGGAGGGGACACTGGAGTTTTGACTGAGCTGACAGAGACTGCAAACAACAACGGCCTCTTGAACACATTACAACAAGGTTCAGCACGGATGATCACACCTGCAGAGGAGGCGAGTGATTTCTGCCTTGAGAGGCGGGTTCTTGAAGTTGTTCTCTGAGCTGTATCCAACCTGCTCTAACTTAAATTTCTTTAAAGGGCTCGAACGTTAATGCTGGGACCGGTGAAACCTCGTGGAAGGACACCCAGAAATGGATTCCAGGTAAGTACCCTGATGCATGCTCAATAATCCAGGTAGAAAAATCTAAAAAAGCTAAGTCTGGTCTGCTAAGAAAAAAAGCTAAGTCTGAGGAAGTCTTTCGGACGAAAGACGAAACGTTTCTACAATTTTTTTTGCTTTGTTTTGTTTTGTTTTTTGAATGT
>JARVLU010000599.1:4890820-4903236 GCA_031762415.1 Simpsonichthys santanae | reverse complement strand
GTGTTTAAAAAGACGTTACCGATCGCCGTTTAGTTTCGGTTTCGTTTTACGGCCGAAAATCCGCGTTTACGGCCGCCGGGGGGAGCGGTTTCGGTTTAAGGCTGAATCGGTTTAAGGCCGAGCCGTTAGAACGGATCTCGGCCGTAAACCGAGGACTACCTGTATATATATGATACTAAATGGAGCAAGTTTAACCTACAGTTTCATTAGCAGCACTTTAACGTCAACCTTCATCCTAACAGCTGTTGATTTTCTCTGTGAGGATCCATCGTGCGGTTGGCTCAGACCAAACACAACGTTGTGGCAGTGAGGTGTGGTTTTTGCTCAGCTGCAGGGGAAGAAGTGGAGCAGATTGGCTCAGGGAATAGAGCCAGGTGAGGTTAATTAGTGCATCAGCAGGGCATTGTTTAATCAAGCTCTCTTGTCTTTATATGCAGAAGCGAACCGAGCCCCCGGAGACCGTTTGGACGGCTGCCTGTGTGCTCGTCGTCATCGTGGTTGTTGTATTGGTTTCGGGGAAGAGCTTGGACGTGCGCTTCTACCAGACAGGTACTGCAGAGGGTGCACTAACTGTATATGTTCCTTATATTTCCTCAGGCAGTACCTGCTCCATAGGGAACGCAGGGTGGCAACGATTGCTCCACACCCTCACACACAAACCCAAGCCATTTGTTGAGGTAACGGCAGACATTTAGTCATGAAGCAGCAGAAAAATACAGGCGTTATAATTCCAATTGTCACTGTTCCTAAATGAACAGAACCTTGATTATATCATTACTGACACGGTGTATTCCTATAGTTTCATGTCAGTACTGCTACTTTAAGAGGCTAAATGATTATGCAATGAACAGTTTATGTAAGCGCAACCCTAAAATAAAGACATAATCAAACTTCATGTACCGGTACTGCTATACTGTATAGGCCTGTCATGATAACAAATTTTGCTGGGCAATTAATTGTCTCGGAAATTATTGCGATAAACGATAATGTTTGAAATTCGACGATAATTAGGAATTATTGTAAAATTTAAGAAGAAATATTGGTTATTTTTTTGTGTAGTATCTTTTTTCGACCACCGGGTGGCAGTAGAAAACAGTTTGAACCAAAGGATGGAAAGTGAGGGAGCGAGGAGTGTGTCGTAGCTTAGATTCTAAGCTTAGTAGTAGAAAGAGAGAGACACAATGAAACGATAAAACCTATAAATTAAAATAAGTTCAATAATTCATTTATCATGCGATTAACTGATTTGTTTATCGCATCAGGCCTACTGCTATATGATAAAGGTTTAAAGAACCTTCTTGTTTACAGTTGTAATGCTGTAAAGCACAGTGATGCAACTGTTCCCCTGAGGTTTGCAATAATAGATTAAAATGTTTTAAGCTTTTTTACAACAAAAGTTTAGTTTTTAAGTTTATACTCAAATTTATTTTGCTCATAACAGGGTAAAAAAGGCATCGACTTTTTCCTGAAGAAGGAAAATTAAGCAGGTAAACAAAGAGAACAATTATAGTTTAAAAAATAAATAAATAAAAATAAATAAATATTAAAAAAATAAAAATAAAAAAAGGAACAGGAAAAAAAAAATCCATGCACAAATGTCAGATTTCTTAAAGCTTTTTAAAAAATACTTCCCAACCAGAAGTTGATTTCTAATGTTCTGTCCTGCAAATCGTATTATTAAAATTTGTACAGGTGGCTAATTATCGATTAAACCAATGTGAGGCTGGAATATAGTTACAGCATCTGCCCTGTTTTACATCCCTACAAGTCTACCTGAAGAGAAATACTGTACACAGTATCTTCGTTTCAGACACGAACACACAAATCTGTAATCTGAAGTGTTTCCAGTTGACATCTGGAGAGCGGCGTGTAGATTCACTGGATTTCTAAACTCAAATCATTACGTCTCATGTTTCTCACAGCAGAAATGTCATCCTGAAAGACAAGACTCCAAACCAAGAAAAAGTTTCATATTGGGATCACTGGATATCACTGTGTTGAATACCAATGACTTTCATGCTTTGTTTTTTTTTTTTTTTAAACCAACTTGTTTGCGATAAGGTACTAATGATTGGTTTATCTAGTGCAAATGTCATTTAAATTAAATTTAAAATTGGACTTTACTAAAACTTAATTTTGATTTTTACTAACACCATTTTAAAAAGGTTGCCTGGATTACCTGACAATTGGAAATTCTCATTCAATTTTTGTATTCCTCAAAGGGCTGCTGGGCATCTGGATGAAAATCTATTTCTGCGCTGGTCTGAGGAGTTACAATGTCATGTTGATACAAGTTTGTTCGTAATATTGTTTGAGGTGATTATGTTTGCAATATGTTTCAAAAACATAGCAATAATAAGGAAATAATTAATATACACCTACTCTGTTGGTACATAAGAAAAATTGATTAACCAGCTGATCAGCACAGGTTTTTAAAGGGTCCTGCTGTGTTGTGACACCACTTATGTGTCTGAAAATTTAAATGCTCGTTCTCCAGTCTGAGGTTTGACTGAAAATCAATAGCATTTTGTTCATTCCCAGAACCAGACTCAAACAATAGTCACATAGCCTAAGTGGTGGTCACTAATCTGTGGAGCTGCCGACTCTTAAGAAATTGCATTAGTTTTTATCACTACACAAAACCAGTTTTCTCACTGGCCTAGTTAGTTAATCAGAATAATTGTCTTTTTATAATGCGCATGCTAAATGCTATTTAATTGTACTGTAATTAAGAACATGGCTCCACTAAGGTAGTTTATAAAAGTGCTACATCTTGACTATTATTATAATGCCTCAGGAAAACGGGACAATACATGTAAAGTCAAGATGTTGAACATCTGAGCCAGTAAATTTAGGTTGTCTGAATTTATGCCGTAAAGTCACGGTTGCTATGCAACCGACACGTAAAGCTACAGGTGACTTGTGTTACAGCTCAGGTTATGTCGTAACCTGCCGCTAGGGGTAACTTTTCAACCAAGAATTAAACATAGTTCAGTGTATTCGTCCGACTTGAGAGGAAAAAAAAGCCGCGTACTTTACATTTTTGTGAACTTCGTTTTAACGTCTTCAGGGGGAGAGATGCACGGCTCGTGCTCGGAAACGTCACGTACGGTCGTTGCAACTGCCGCAAAACTTCGCTCGCCGTCAAAAAGTTTTAAAGCACAGCTCAAAGACGGAAAAGCAGACGGATGTGGCTATTAAAGAACCGCTCTTCTGGTTCACTGTCAGGCAAAACTTTACCGTTAAAAGAAACTTACCTTTAAAAACTTTCTTTAAATTTGTTCGGTGAGGCTTCCGCCTGACAAATCACACCCACTGACATCGAAATGCCTTCTGGGTTCTCATTGGCTGAGCAAAAAATCAAACCCAGCTCTGATTGGTGGAAACTGGCGAGAAGACGGAGGAGGAAAGTGACGAACAGGAAGTAGTTTTTTTTTTTTTTCATTTCCCCTCTTTTTGATGTGGGTTCCGACTATAGTCGATTCCTTTCAATTATATTTTACAAGTAACTCCTTTATTAATAATAAAAAGGCTCTATGTATTTAGACTAAAACGATACTTCAGCAGAAAGTGTAAACGTCACATCCTGTTTGCTTTTTCTGTGTCCTAGCTTTTAAAAAATCAAAATAAAACTTTGCTCCCTCTGTGTCCTAGCTGTAAAAAATCAAAATAAAACATTCAATACAAAAACAAAGTTGTTAAAAGCCAAATGCGATGTTTTTAAAATCATCTCATCTATTGTGTCTGGCCAGAGTAACACTTTTTACTCCAGTTAATTAGATGAAAAGCAGAAACTTAGCACTTGACCAAGATTTTTTTTTTTTTTTTTTGTAAAATCTCATTTTGAGTTGATTTTGAGTGACAATAAGATAAGAGAAATTTATTGATCCCGCAGGAAATTGTTGTACCAGTTTCAGTATACACAAGGAATCACAAGATATAAAAAATATATACTGTACTGTATATAACAATATGCCTTATATTAAAATGTGTTTGACACTGATTTCAAGCACACGCCCAACAAGTCATTTTAGAGACTTTAATTTTCTACCACCCTTTTACTCGTTTATGTATATAATTGCATTCCATGTGTTTAATTTGTATCTCTGTTGATATTTTTATTTTGATTAAACCTAATTTGTGTAATCTTTTTTTGCACTGCCACCTTTGGGGCTTGTAGTTCAACAGACATTTTGGCCCTTTTAAGTTTGTGCCACTTCGGTGATCCCTTCATAACACAAAGGTTGGAAACTGTAGAAACGTTTTTGTTTAATCAAAACGTATTAGAATTTGCTTTAAGTAAATGTGGACTCAAGAAAAGGTGAATTTTCTAACAAACCAAATCAGTAGCAGGAATAAAACTAAAGCACTTGGCTGTCCAGCTTCTTTAGAAATACTGTAGATGAAAAGTACATTTTTGTTGTGGCTTCGCTCATAGCAAACAGATAATTTATTAATAGTTTATTCATCAGACCAAACTTCAAAAATGTCCTTTAGTAAAATCGTTGAACCTCAGCTGTAAATGACAAGTTTAACAAGATGTGCTGTCCATTTGTCTTTGTAAATACCTTAACACACACAAAATATATATAATTAATGACAAATTTATTCATAGTAGACAAAAGAAAAATCGTAAAACCCTCTGCTTGTAGAACTGCCCACAGAGGAACTCTTGTGATTGATGTGTTTCACAAATTTCAGCGTTTCTTTGTCTCTGTAGACGAGGGCGAGAGAGTTGTCTTCTGGATACACGGTCAGAAGCTGTGAAAACAAAGTGATGATTAACTCTACTTAAAAGCGACGCTACGCAGTGTACCGTTGACTGGAACCATCAACACTCACCTCTTCATCCTCCTCATTAGCAACATAACACGTGAAGCCTCCAAACTCCGACCGCCAGCCTACAAAAATACAATTTCTGTGTGTTACATTCATAGTTTTTTTTTTTTTTTTTTTTTTATAATCAGTTTATTTCTGTTCACCTGAGCAGCCAAAAGGTAAAATCAGGTCCAGGGCATATTCTGCCTGCGCTGCTTCACCGTCGTGCAGCAGAGTGTAGCTGCCATGAGTCCAGCGACGCACTTCCCCACAACACACCGGTGTGCTCAGCTCTGAAGCGTTCAAAGATTACCGTAAAACACACATACACACAAAAAAAAAAATTGTTTTTTTAAACTATAGGCTCAATCATCCAGGTAGATAACAACAAAAATGTTTAAATCATGTCAGCTGGACCAGTTTCTATAAGTGAAGAAACGTTTTGTCCCTCATCCAGAGGACTTCATCAGTCTGCGGCCTGCCAACCAGATCTGTCCCATAGGTAGCCTTCACTGCTTCATTTAGACCATCTGGCCTAAAACACTTGATTGCTGTTAATGATGATTGATGGTTTCAGATGGGTGCACGTGTTAAAAAGCCTGATTCTGAGATTCCAACAGGAAGTTGGCTTGAAACACAGGAATGAAGGCAACTTCAGTCCTCTGGATGGGGGACGAAATGTTTCTCAATTTAAAATAAACTGGTCCAGATTACACGATTTAACCATTTTTGTAGCTCACTCTTACCTTTATCTCTGCTTGCATTTGCTGCTGTTGATGATGGTGATGCTTGGGTTGAAGAGCCTGCCATTTTTTCTTCTTCGTCCTCCTTTCCTTTCTCCTCATCATCAGCAGGGCACAGGTAGTGCAATCGAAGGCCGGTGAAGTTGGAGAGGAGAAGGAAAAACGCCTCCGAGCGAAGCAGCTCCCAGCAGGAACTCACACACTCAGGCAGAGAATCCAGAGAGGCCGCCTCATAGCATCTGGAAGCAGAAATCCTCAAGCATCACAACATCAGGGCAACGAACCAAAAGACCTTTTGAAGATCGCCCCCACCTCTTATTGGGCGGACCTCTCTTCATCCACTGAATCTGGGCCAGTCGCAGAGCTTCACTCACCTCCCTGAACTTCTCCTCCTGAAGACAAACGCACGAACGATCGTCAAGATCAGGCGAGCACAGGAAGTGCTGAGAAGAACAGATTAGAAGTTACCTTGAGAAAATCCTTGAGCTGAATTTCAGAGCTTTCTTCAAACTCCTCCTGGATCTGCTCCTGATAGGACACGTCCAAGTACGAGGGGTTGATCCACTCAAGCAAAACTGTCTCCTGTCATGAACACCAGGAATGTAGCAGGCCGAAAGAGGAAATGATGAGCATCGGGTCATTACTAGCTACATCAGAAAGAAGAGGCCCAGTCTGTATGCTAAGCTAAGCTAACGGTCTGCAGATGGTATCACTACATCACCAAGAAGAAGCTTCATTGCATTTTACCGAAACAAAAACACTCACATCTCTGGGTATGTGTGGACTCCTCGGGACGGACGGTTCTACGTGTCGAGGAGGTCGTTCCAAAGATTGTCCGTGAAACCAGCCGCTCAGGGACAGACGACACTTTTCCTGTGATAAAACTTCTGAAACCTAAAAGATGAAAATAAAAAATCAGAATCTAACACAGCCAGTGTTGTCCAGACCCGACCTGGAGAAACCTGTCCGTGCCTTTATCACGACCCGTTTGGACTACTGTAATACACTCTGGGGTCAGCCAGGCCTCCATCTCACGTCTTCAGCTCGTCCAAAATGCTGCAGCTCAGCTCTTAACCGGAACTCGTAGGTCTGAGCATATTACACCAGTTCTGTCCTCCCTTCACTGGCTCCCTGTGCGTACTAAAAAAGATTTAAAAATTCTTCTGTTGACCTTCAAGTGCCTAAATGGCCTCGCACCCATTTATCTCTCTGAGCTACTGGAACCGTACGTTCCCTCTCGGGCCCTGAGATCATCCGATCAGCTGCTTTTGACTGTTCCAAAAACGAGACTGAAGCTCAGAGGAGATGGGGCATTTTCAGTTATGGGCCCCAAATTCTGGAACAAGCTGCCCCCCCCCCCCCCCCCCAACGTCGAGCAGGCCACCTCCCTCCCTGAGTTCAAACCTCTGTCAACTACACACCTGTTGCCTCTGGCATTTAAACACAGTGTGAGTTGATTTAGTATTTTTTGCTCTGTGTTCCTATGTTTTTAATGGTTTTAATTAATTTCTCAGTATTATCATTAGTGTGTGGTACTTTTCATTAATTTTACTCCCATTCATGTTGTTGTCAAGCACTTTGATAACAGCTTCTGTTTTAAATGTGCTCTATAAATAAAATAGACTTGACTAGATTTCCAATGAGATGTTTTTTTGTGCAACAGGAAAACAAGAACCCAAATGCTCACTTGATGAAACGAAACCGGAGAAACTTCAAAGAGGACGAGTGTGTTCCAAGAAGGTACAAGAGATTTCACTACGGTCTGTGGTTGGAAACTGCCTGTTGATGGACAACACACATTGTTGCATTAAAGAGCAATCACTTCCGCACAGACACAGAACGAGACGCTTACCGTCCGTTGCGTAAAGGTCGAGGGTTCCCCCGTCGCTGCTCTGCCACGGAGGCACAAGATACAAAATGAAAGCGACTCGTCTCCCCTCCAGTTCATCGTCGTGACACAAAAGGACATCTGGAAGCACGAAACGATGTGATTCACAAGAAGAAATGTCTACATGACAAAAAATTCCTAGTTTGCAGACTGTTCTCACCCGTTTGCTCATATTTGGCACAAGAAATATCCACTGTGGGCTCCAGCTCGACCCCCAACACGTCCCCGAGCCAGGAGCGGAAACGCTCAAACAGAGCCGCCCTGCAGAAACAAACACGTCCGCTGTGAAGACCCTCACTGCACCGTTATGGCAGTAACACCTAAATACTGATACTTCAGCAACCCCTCCACAAACACGAGTGCCGTGACATTTTCAGCAACATGAATAAATGATCACAAATGGAGGGGGGGAGGCTGTTATTGTGTATTTAATGACAATATTTAATCCCCAAAGCTGCAGTTCATCTGTAGGTGTGGCGGCTTTTACAGCCACATTTATCAGCCGTCGTTTCATCAACAATCAGCCGAAACCACCTCGAGTTGAAACAGAGTCTACAACACCGATTATGACAGACGATACGAAAACATTGAAATTTTAAACTTGACACCTGATTATCTCATTCACTTTGTCCAACACAGATTTGTTTGTACGTACGGGTTACAGAGCTCATTAACTATTCATTTATTTTTTAAATGTACTCAAACATCAGTGTAACCCCATCTGCAAAATCTCTTGTAGGTCTGATTTTTGCCATTTGTGATTACGTTTTCTAAAATAATTATCATCTGCAACCACAGCTTTTCTACAGTACAGCCTCTAAAATAAAAAAAATGCAGTGTTTTAAATTAAAAGTACATGTTTCATTTCAAATGTGCTTAAACCACAAATACAGTCACTAACACCACAAGTATCTGAATAAGTCTGCCTGCTGTAAACAGTTTGTAATAAAAATAAAAATGAATGGAAAACACATTAATTCACTTTCAAGGTAACGGAGAGCTTTCACAGGCGTTGAATAGAATTTTCTCTTAACATACAATTCATTTATACAGTTAAGATTTTATTTGACAGGACTCAGCTAAAAACAGGTCTGATACAAATCGTGTCGATTTACAGCCCAACGATGACGTGTTGACAACTAAAAACAGTGGAAGAGCAAACATCTTTCTGCTTCTGGGAGCGAGAAGTTGATTTTTGTTTTAATTCTTAAATCAAACTAACTGCAGTCACATCAAACGTTAATCCAACTGATCCAGTAAGGAGCAGTAATCTTTGGCTCCCCCTGATGGAGATTATTAAAAGCAGTTAGATAAGACCAGCTCTGGGCTTGACCCAGTGCAGGTGGTGGGAGACAGAAGGACTTTAGCTAAAATAACATCATTGTTGGACAACATCTCCCACCCCATGCATGAAGCTGTTGCAGACTTGGCGAGCTCCTTCAGTGACAGATTACTGCATCCTAAAAGCACAAAGGAGCGTCACCGCAGGTCCTTCCTCCCAGCAGCTGTTACTCTACAAACATCACTGCTCCCAACAAACTCAGTAAGGATTAAATACATGCTGTCCTCTGCTCAATCACCCACTCTGCCTATAATAATGTACAGTCAATATTCTGCCCTTCGCAGTAGCTATGTTTACATGTGCAAAATTCTTTGATCGGATTGAAATGTATTCAGATTAAATAATCCAAATGTATCACTTACGTGGGCACAATCCGATCATAACGAGCGTTTACGTGCAGCGGGTTTTTATTCTGAATAGAAGTACTGACATGCACAAAGTGGTAAACTATCCTAAAAAACACACACAGAAGAAGAAGTTCTACCTCCGGGATGAACGTAAACAAACCTGAGCGCCCAAAATGGACCCGCAGCAGGTTTTAATGACAGTGGCGACGTCGCTGCACTCCCTGACTGACTAACACTTTGTGAACAGTGTGCACTAAACGCACAAAACTGGCAATAAAATCAAGACATTTTTTACAGTCTGATGTGTCACAGGCACAACGACAGATTAATCAAAATCTGTTGGGTTTTGTTAATTCTCTGTGCAGCAGAAGCCTTGAGATGGTTCAGCACTAATGCTCCTGCTTTTAGATCCAGGTTTGAAAAGTTTCCCCTGGGAGTTAGAAAACGTTGACAGTAAACGTATGTTTGTGTGTCTGAAAGCAGAGATAAGCTGGTGGAACAGAAGAGATTAATTGCCTGTTCATTGCTGCCTCAGTGGCTCTTGATTAAAACAATAACCTAGAAATGTGCATTATCACCTGAGTCCTGCGATATGTGGCTCTTTTCTCCTCCTCAGATCATCAGACTGCAGAAGAAAAACAAAATTATTAAATATGGAGTAACTGGGGAACAAAACCCACCGTTGATTTGGTCTGACGTTCACCTGTTTGAATTTGTACAGGTCATTTGACTTCTCGTTGAAGTTGAGTTTCAGCAACTCTCCCTGCAGATTTTCAACAAAGCTTTCACTCCTGATGAAGTTCTTGATGGTGCAGTGAGGGAAAGGATCGCAGTCGAGCTCTAAAACCCCTGAACATTTACACACACAACACGCAAAAACAAGTCAAAACTGTTTTCATAAAACAGGGACCAGTGTTTGAAAAAAAATGGGATCCAACAACCAGAGCAACTGCAGCTTCAAATCACAGTGCAACAGAAGAAGAACTTCACTCAGGATGGCGTGCTTTATCCAAAGGACTTCTTCAGTCTGAGGAGCCACCAAACTGAATCCCACAAACAGGAACTCCCAGAGTGGAGAAAACTAAATAGACCAGATGACCTGACTGAACATTGTTGGATTTATACCAGTGGTGTAGTCTACCTTTTTGTAGTGGGTATACTGTGCTTAGAAACCAAAGTGCAACAGTTGGTTCAATGTAATCATCAATTTACTTTTATTTTTAAGTATATTGAACATTTCTAAATTTCTCTGATGCTTATATTTGAATAAATGCACAACAAACTTTGTGCAACAGTTGGCTTTGTGTTAAAAACATGTTACAGTTTGTAAAATGGTATCAAAGCGAAACATGTTCAAATATTAATTATACAACAATTCGCTGGATAAGCAAATGTAATAAACAAGCGCTGCACATAGATTGTTACGGACGTGTTTAACTGCCGTTTAACATATCAATGACACGTGCCTGATGACATGTCATGCATCACTGGGCACTTTTAAATGGTTATACTTGAATGCTTAAGCTTTTCTAGTGGGTATACTCCATATGCCAGCATATCGCACTGATTTATACTTGGATTATTGAGCATGAACTTTGGTGTTTTGAACCACTTTGGCATGGCTGCCTTTAGAGGAGATGACAGGGGAGAGGGCAGGCCCCGGGGGCCATCTTATCACCAGCACACTGTTTTTTCCACTATGGGAGTGTCCTGATTGTGGGATTCAGTTTGTTTTGGAGGCTCCTCAAACTGAAGAAGTCCTTCGGATGAAACGTCTCAGCAACAACTTTATAAAATATTAACAAAAGAACCCGTCCAGATGACCTGACTGAACATTGTTGGACCTGGATGCATGAACTTTGGTAAATGTCAGATAGTTTCTGAGGCGATCAAAGGTTAAGAGTAAACTTTTTTTTTTTAATTAAACATGATAAATTAGTTAAACAACCCTGCGATGTACGCACAGACCCATAACATCTCTACGGTTAAAGTCACCGGTGAGGACAGTTTTCCTTTACGGACCCTGGCTGTAGTGAGTCCCGCGGCTCCATGCCTCCTTCATGGCTCTCTTCAGCTGCTCGTCCCCCACGTCCACACCAAACTCCGGTGTTTCCACGCAGCTCTTCGGCCTCTTCCTCTTGCCGGTGGTTCCGCACTCTCCCTGAACTCGTTTGGATGTCATATCCAAAAAAAATCTTGAGACTAAACCAACTTTAATTTAAAGACCTGGCAGGTTGTCGCGTGCGACGCGACCAACGTCTGCTACGTCGCGGAAAAGTGACGTATGAAAAACAGCTGTTCGGCCCGGAGTTTTGACTGTCAGGCGTGGAGAACGCAAAATGTACTGTACGTCCTTGTTATAATTAGAATTAAGCTTATAATCTTTGTTTTATAATAAACCGTATTTTAAACTTGGTTGATGTATATAAATATTTGAAAAAAAGTTAAACTTACTGAGCACAAGTCTCAACAACCATGACATTGTCACACAATTAACATTAAATAAATCACAAAAGCAATTTTTTTTAATTTAATGTCTGAGATCATCTCAAGAAACCCATCTTAGTATTTTTGACCCAAAGTAGGTCCTGACCCATCACTTTGGGAATTACCGTTTAGCAAAAATAGAAATTCAGATAATAGGCTACATCTCAAAATAATTTTTTTAATAAATCATCCAAACGTTTCCAAAACTGATTTTTTTTTTTTTTTGTTATACAGTACTTATAAAATAATTGAGGCATTAACTGCATTGAATAAATGTTTTTAAATACATCATGTAAAATAAACTTTAATCTAGTAGTGGTGATAGCATCCAAAACTTTAACATCTGTTGGACACTGACACAACAATGAATTTCTGTGTCTAAGATTTTCAGTTGAGTCTTCAGAGTTCAAATCCAAATGGACTGCGTGCCCATTTAAGTTCAGTAATGTCAACAACGCTCAGGACAAGAACAGTCTCGGTGTTGCTGATAATGCAGCCAAATAATAAGTCTGGAGTTTAGTCAAAGTAGAATTAATAATAGTAAAAGACAGAAAACAGCACAGGTTGATTTACAAAATCAACTCTATATTGGATTCCGATGGTTGTTTATATTTTGAGCCCAAAACAAAGAAAAAAGTCACAAATATGGAAAAACTGTCAAGTTTTGTGCACAAATCACTGTGCACAGAAGATGTTGGAGTCAGTCTCCCCACTATCACAGACATCTACACCTCCAGATGCAGGAAGAGAGCCACCTGCATCATGAAGGACCACACTCACCCAGCACACAC
>JARVLU010000599.1:4863623-4874168 GCA_031762415.1 Simpsonichthys santanae | reverse complement strand
AGTTTACGACCGAATCAGTATCCGACCGGGTTGTTGGAACGGATCTCGGTCGGGAACCGAGGACTACCTGTATTTTCAGTCAGAATGAATGAAAACAGTCATATCTCAGATGAAAATTGGTTTATGAATATGGGGGAAAAACAAATAAGTTGCTTCGGTGTATAATCGCAGGGCCTGTAAATTATGCACACAAAAAATGTGACTTATATGCTGAAAAATACGGTGTATGTGTACAGTATACATACACACACATCTAAGCATACATACGCATGTGTACATACATACAAAAAGACATTTAAATTTAAAGTTACCACTTTGCTTTAGCGTCAGTTTTATTTCAAATGAGCACAGAAATAAGGTCTTTTGTAAAACTAAATTTTTAAAAAGTTTTGTTTTACTCTTTGGTGTAAAATTTGAAAAAAAAAACTTTTAAAAATTTAGTTTTATAAAAGACCTTATTTTTGTGCTCATTTGAACTAAAACTGACGCTAAAGCAAAGTGGTAACTTTAAATTTAAATGTATTTTTTGTATGTATACATGTACATGCGTATGTATGCTTAAATGTGTATATACATATATATACCATATTTTTTGCAAATTTCACACCAAAGAGAAAATTTTGAAAACTTTCAAAATGTTATTTGCTTCATGTACACATTTCTCATTAAAACATGATTCAAAACATATTTTGGTTTATGTCTTTTTGTGCAAGTTTATCACATTACTAATGTAAATTTATATAAAAAAAATGTATATTTGTTAGGTCCAATAACATTATCCTACTTCAACAGGGTATATTTGTTGCTTTACTGCTGTTTTTTTTTAACCAGCCAACACATTCACAATAAGGTCCTCTGTGTGTTTCATTGCCAAACTTTAAGGGGAACTCGTGCAAAACTAACTGCCAGGAAATTACTACTTTGAAATGTCTAAAGATAGACATCGTTCCAGACGTCACTGTAAAGCCAAAGACTTCAGGCTCATGAAATACTAACAAAATACAAGTTCTGCAACATTTTTCTTCTTAATTTAATCCTCAGATGTTTAGTTGTGTGAATAATAAATTCAGTTTTGTGTTGGTTCTTATTGGTATCATTTATAATAGTTATAATAGTCAAATGCCCGTTCCAGACATCACCGAGCTCAGAGAGATTTGAAGATAATGAAACAGAGGATGTTCTCAAAGCTGTCGGACCTGATGAGTATGGAATGAGGAAGGCGGGAGCTAATCTCGTCCATAGATCAGCGTGTCTGGAAGGAATGCTGCAGAGCCTTCTCTGATTGGACAGAAACTACAAGAATCTTGAAAGACCAAACAGGTTTGAAAGAAACTAAATAATTTATCCATAACTTTATAAAGAAAAAGCATCATTCTTGAAGAAGATGCACTTTTCCAAACTGGTTGGATTGTACAAAAGTAATCTGCTGGGCAGAGTTGAGCTCCTGAAGCCTGCCAGTGCAAGGTTACTACAGATAATACGTTTAGAAAGGGTACAATTACTAGGATTGATACCAAAAATACTACAAAAAGTCCAAGTTTGAGGCCATTAAGTGTCTCTGTGATGGACTGGAGACCTGTCCAGGGTGTCCCCGGCCTCTCACACAGTGATGGCTGGTTATGGGCACAAGTGACCCCAGTGACCCGAAAAGTTAGTGTCAGAGGAATTTTGGTAAATGTTTATGGATGTTTGTCACTAACTAATCTTAAATTAATACGTGAGCTCAGAGAGTTGTTTTTCCTGCAGGTGCTCCTAGTAACTCCAAGGACGCCTCCGAGTCTGTTAGCTGGGATCGTCCTGATGTCTGATAAGCGCATACAGTATTATAAAACACTTCCTGCCTCACTGTCTGCTGCAGATATCCATGACTGGGAAACAAGCATGGAACTTCACCTGCCCTCCCCTTGCAAGTTAAAGACCAGTTAAAAAGCTTCTCGTGTCCTCAGAGCGGCTTATTTGAGTAAGCGGATATTTTTCATCCAACATTTTTTGGTCCTTCGAGTCCGGCCCCAACATCACCAGTCTCCAACAGTCAGAAGTGGGTAAAAGATTGGATGGATGGATGGATGGATGGATGGATGGATGGATGGATGGATGGATGGATGGATGGATGGATGGATGGATGGATATTTCCTTCTATAGTTCAGTTGTTAAAAAGTAAAGTGAGTTTATTATTCATTAAAACTAGGTTTCTTTTGTAAATGAGTGTTTGAGGATCAGTGGGATTAACCTTTTATAAATAAAGCTTGAATGAATTAATGATTCCTTTTAAAACGTTTTATTAAAATCCACCCCTTGTTCATGAGATATTTTGCTAACGGACAAAACCACCAATAGGTGATAACAATAACCTAGAGGTGGAAAGAGTACTGAAAAAAATGTAAAAGTACTGTTACACTGCTTACACTGCACTCAGTTACAAGTATAAGTGCCGGTAACACTTAAGTAAAAGTACAGAGTGCTCTTCTCAAAAACTACTCAGAGTATTAATTACTTTTTAACCAATTGATGTTGTATTGTGTTGTCAATAGAAGCCATCCAGTTTGATTTACTGTAACAGCTACATTCAAAGCACATTTCTGGGATGAACAATAAAGTATAGAAAATTACACGAAGGCCATTTCTTTTGTAAATAAATATATGTAAAGTAGGAATTTTGTTTCTTAAAATAAAGACAAAAAAATGTTTAAGAACTGGAGTAGAACTGTTTAAACTTTTCCAGATACACCGTGAGCAACAGGCAGGTACGTGTGTTGAACTCTGACGTTTCTCTTCACTTTCTGAACCTTTGGTTCAGCGTCAGCAGGAGCTGCTTTTCAAAGTTAACAGAGTCTGTCCGGCTTCGTTTGGCCGCGAAGAGTCGACTCTAAATGACCCTCTACTCTGCGGAGTCGTCCTCTGCTTACGTCAGGGGTGACTGGTTTGTTCTCCACCTGAGAGTCTTATTGGATACAAAGATGCAGATTTGAATATTAATTCAAATTGCAGCTGTGCTCAGAAGCGACTTCTGATTTTAAAAGTAGTGAAGTAGATTACACGGTCTAAATTGTACTTAAGTATGAGTAAAATTACACACGTGAAAGGAATATCCAAAAAAGTTCATGTACCCAAAAAAATAAACTGTACTTAATTAAGGTAACGCGAGGATTTGTAATTCATTACTTCCACCCCTGTTAGAGACAAACAACCATTCACTCTCTCTCTCTCTCTCTCTCTCTCTCTCTCTCTCTCTCGCTCACCTGGGGACAATTAGAGTTACCAGTCAGTCTAACATGCATGTTTTGTGTCTGTGGGAGGGAGCACCAGGAGAAAACCCACGCATGCATGTAGAGAGCATGCAAACTGCACCCAGAAATGCCTCGGGCCGGGATTTGATCCAGCAACCTTCAAGCTGAGAGGCAGCAGCAGCTCTACAAACTGAGTCACCGATGGATAAATTAAAGAATCTCACATAATTCTTATTTATTTATACATTACTTTTAGTCAAGTTTCTGCAAACTCTTAAAATATCCTCTTCCTTCTATAAAAACTGCAGCATGAGTGTCTTTTTAACGGGTTTTAACGTGTTTTGCATCATTAAAAAAAAAAAAAAAAAGCCGGACTGCAGCCTTCAAAGCTATGGAGTTGTCTTTGCTGCACCTCTTGTGTGCACGCTGTGTTTGAGGTGTGACGGATGACTCAAGCAGGAAGGTAATTCCAGTAAAGGCGACGCAGGTTAGTGACTGACTCCACGTTTCTAATCCGACTGTCGGACGTGAACAAACAGCTGCCGTTCAGATTTCCTGGTGGAATATGTTGCCAGTCTACTTGAAAATTAGTCATGACGTTTAAGAATGTTTACACGTGCGTCACACTTTAGCGCTCTCGTTTTACGTCACGGCGATCATAAACAAGATGTGTAAAATTAAAGGGTGAGGCGGAGCGAAACGTTTTTTTAATAAGACAGAAACCAACACAAGAATGATTCAAGTGTTGTTTGTTGATTTTACGCAGTGGTTGGGAAGTGTGGTTTCAAGTGAATCAGAAGAGTTAAATTATTATTATTATTTTTTTTTTTATTATTATTATTATTATTATTAATTACTGTTGGTGGGAATCAGTTTGTTTGCGGCCCCTCAGATTGAAGAAGTCCTTTGGATGAAGGACGAAACGGCTCAGCAAAATAAGAAACCGTCCAGATGACCTGACTGAACATTGTTCGATTTGTGCCTGGATTACTGAGCACAAACTTTGGTGTAGAACAATAAAAGTTTTTCATTGATGAAATTCGAATTAATTGAGTAATTAATTAATCAGTATAAAAATATATGTATATATTGTCCCCCGGTCGTCGAGCGTTGAGGGGGAAATGGAAATTCATCCATCAGTCCATCCAAACATGTTGTGAGCATGATAACATGGAAAATAAGTGAAGTATCAACTTTCGTTTAGGCGTGTGGTGACGTCTAGGAAAAAAAAGGTGCCCTTTGTAAATTGGGCGGCCATGTCAAAATCCAAGATGGCCACCACCATATGTGTAATCTGGACACCCCAATCATTTGAAGGAACTCCGCTTTCTAGTTTTTTATTTATTTATTTATTTAAAGTATAGTTTCCTCAAATGATTGGGGTGGCCCAAAATTAATCTGTGGTGGCCAAGGCCACCAGTGGCCACCCCCTGACTCCGCCATTGTGCCAGGTGGTGGGTGAAATTGCTCCCTGATCAGGTCCTGTCTCTCTGTGCTGCGTCAGACGAGCAACAAAACAAAACTGCCTCTGTTCTTCTCCACAATGTAACTCGTACTCACTTGAATATCTTGCACCGCAAACATTATGGTTCGCTTGTGTTCTCTGCTCAGTTCCAGTCCAGAAAAACTTGAAAAACTCATCTCACAGACTTCAAACATTCACAAAGCAAATCCCTCAGCGACAGCGGATGTGGGCACTTTTACAGTCAACGTGATCTGCCATAAATCAGATCAGATTACTGCTGTTTAAATGCAAATCATATCTGTAAACAGAAGTGCTCATTTGTGCACGTTGCAGTGTGCTGGTGGGCAGAAAGCAAACAAACAATGGTAAATGGACTGTACTTATGTAGCACCTTTCTATCTGATCAAGACACTCAAAGCTCTTTACAACAATCTGTGCTTCATTTACCCATTCATACAACATCTACTAGATCTGTACAAAGACTAACCAGAGCTTAGATCACATTCATACACCGATGACACACACTGGAGGAAACGAGGGGTTCAGCCCATGACTGCTGGTGGAGTCCAACCCCCAACTCTTGGAGGACGACTGCTCTAACCACTCAGCCACAGCCACCCATTTCTTTAGGATGACACACTAAAGAAACAAATAGACCCATTATTGGCTGATTTCCAAAGGAAAAAGAGGGTAAAGATAATGGATGGCTGGATGGTGATGTTGGAAATTCAATTCAATTCAAAAATATTTTATTAATCCCAGAGGGAAATTATATGTTGTAGCTCATCATTCTGGTTTCCTTAGAGCTGTTATAGATGCTGATGGCTATGTGCAGGAAGGATCTCTTGTAGCGGTCCGTCTTAGAGCAAACCTGAACAAACTGGTTGCAGATGTTGATCTGTCTGCTTGGACTTGGTGGATTGCTCGTCTTCTTGGGCAGCAGGACCATCTGAATAATGGGCAGAACTCCTCCGTGAGCAATGGCCACTCCTCCCAGCAGCTTGTTGAGCTTCTCGTCATTGAGGACTTCCAGCTGCAGGTGACAGGGGATGAGCCTGGTCCCCTTGTAGTCACGAGCCGCATTTCCCACCAGCTCCAGGATCTCGGCGGTCAGGTACTCAAGCACCTCTGCCAGGTAGACGGGGATGCGTCCACGGCACCTCCTTTTTAACTCATTTGTGATTTAGGGCTGTGGCTGAGGCGTTATTTGAGCTTTTGAGATGTTAATCAGCTGCTCTCAATAGTAAAAAAAAAAAAAAAAAAAAAAAAACTACCTTGTTGTCATATGCATCATAACAAATGTCCAAAAGCAAAAAGATTTCAGTAATAATCATTCAAGCTCACAACATCTGATATCAGAGGAAATAATCACCCAAACAAAGTGATTTACATCCAGAAAAAAGAGGAATTAAAGTTTTCAAAAGCAACAACCCTGAATGAACATAAGAGAGCTGCTCCAACATTTAGCCACAATTAGCGGCGCAATTCTAGAATCCTCCATTTGTGCATCTTAGCCCAAATCAAGTGTTTACTATCGTACGCTGCTTGAACTACCTGAATGGACAGCATGTTCTGCTGGTTGTGTAACAAATACATTATTTATTGTGATAAAGATGCTCTGCTGTTGTAATAGACAGACAGACTTCTTTCATCACTGAAAAAGTACAGAAGCGGTTCACTGTTCGTGTGAATTTCAAAACCAAGTGCCTCCAAAGTGCTACAGGAAACTGTGCTGAGAGGTCCTGGGAGGGTTGTTGTAGGACGTCATAACGAGCTGTTTGACTCGTTCAGAAACCATAAATCGTGACACGCAGCCACAAGCACCGATTTCTGCACATTTTAGTTACCGGTACATGAATCCGTGGAGGATGTGTGTCTCAGGTTTCACGAAAACTGCTTTGCCTGACTGAACATTTGATGTTCAAACAACAGGCAAAGACGTTTAGTTGCACTGTTTCTAAGTCACATCTCTGAAACTATCTAGATCTGTCAGGAACACACGGTGAGCAACGTCACAACTCAGAAATAAATTGTTTTCGTCTATTGAACCCCCACAAGGAACGGATATGACATGAGCTAGATCAGAAACTGTTGGTTATTGTAACCTTAAGGCAGCGGGATCACAGGTGACAATGTTTTCTGAAGCTTAAATATCTGTTCAGTCTTAATTAGACCTTGTCTGTGCCTGTAATCCCTAAAGATTAAATATAATTAAACAGATGAGACTACGATTTATAACACTGAGCAATTTCACTTAAAGATATCAGAGGACATTTTGAAAAATAAGTTAGTATATTTACACAAAAATGTATCTGGGGCAAATATGAGGTATTTTGTGCTTTAAGCATTTTAATTTTTCCTCACATTTCTGCTCAACTAAATTTCAGCAAAATTATTATTTTGTTCAGAAATTACACACTTCATTAAAAATATGATTGAAGAGATTAAACTTGAAAATATTTACAGGTACAATAATTTTAATTACTGTATAAATTTTAATTGGTCTTCCTTAATCAGCCTTAAAGAAAGTGAACGAATGACTCAGTAATAAATAAGGAAAATTGTAAATATTTAACTTTTCAGCTAAAATGCTAATATATTCACTTTGTAGATTAATGTCTCTGAGATTAATCTACAAAGAGTGTAGCAGCTAAAAAATAATGCAGTGAAGATTATATTACTGTAGTTTTAAATATTATTAGGTGAATTATTTTGGTTGATTCTATGAAAGACAAATGTGTATTGCAGTGAACAAGGCGTCACAATTTTCAAAGACCAAAAAAATTAAAAAAAAAAAAAAAAGATCTTTATCTTAATGCCCTTTTTTGTCTCAATATCTAATTTTTATTTCAGTAACAAAATGTTTATGACCTACGTGTCCAAACAAATGTGACATTCCAACATTGTGAACAGATTTTTTTCTTGCATTTTAAATGTAAAATAAAATTACTTTATTAATTAAGCAAGAGTTCTTGATTTATAAATCTGTACATGTATCTGAGCAAATGTGAGCATGCATCAGGATAAATATCGTCTGAAAATAATTATGCAAGCTGTTGTCTTTATAATAAAATAAGTGACTTAATTAATGACAAGAAAACAAAATACTGCTAAATGATTGTTTCTATTTATGTGAAGAAATAAAAGTTCATGAGTAGAATACATAATTGACATTACTGTATTTTAACCTTCACAACATGAAGTGCTTTAAATTATAAAGTTGCCTGTTTCCCTGTGTATTTATTAAAAATGTAGAGAATTTACAAGCATTTTCCAAATTAATAATAGGCTACCCCATGCAACAAAGTTTCCTTGCCATACCTGAACAAACACTTGGTTCATTTATGTTAATTTCATTATTTTTCATTTCTTAGTGGAGGGAGAGCTGTGGCGCAGAGGCTATAGAAGATGGGCGTGTGATCGCAAGGTCACTGGCTCAACTCCCTGGACTAACAACATCAAAATGTGGGTGGAAAAGGTGAAACATCCACACCATCTGCTCCCCCAGGCACCCCAGACGGCAGCCCCCTGCTCCACACAGAGGGCTGTGGTAGCTCGGTGGTCTAAGGGCATCTGGCATTTTGCCAAGGCTTCTGTAAATTAGCTGTGGTAACCCTTGAGGACGGGAGCAGCAATTTTCTTTTCTCTCCAAGATATTTATTATCTTAATCCTTTCAGACATCCAGATCACCTGATCAATCTTGACAGTTTGACAGTCAGGCCTGATGATGTGTCAGTCGTGACCGAGCTGATTCAATGTACTGACTCATTTGAACATGTTAAAATGGCAGTTAAAATGTGCATTTCACATTGAAAAGTTTATTCACATATAAATATCAAATACAAAAACTTGGCTTTAACATGAACACCTGGAGATAAAAGAGCCTACGCACTCAAAAAAACAGTTTTGAAGTCGAACTTGTCAGATTTTGTGAACTGAATCAAATAATTTGAATCCCAAAAAGGAGCTGTAATTCCCACCCCTAAATCACAGTGGTCGTGCTGCCCTCTCGTGGCTGATTTTTTGAACAGCTTTAATCTCGTGTGACATAATCTAGACTGAAGAGTGACTGCATGTTTAAGGTTTGAGAATCATCAAAACTTTTAGTCAGAAAGCTGACCTATGTATTTGTTTTGTTAATCATCGGGATCCGGGTCGCCACCGCCCGCGCTCGATTTCAAATCTCGCGCTCATTACCCACAGCTGTGGGATTGGCCACGCCCCTTTACTTCCCCGGAGCGATGCGTGCGCGCAGCCGCGTTAGCGCTAACGAGCCGCCATTTTGTGTTAGGCCTGCTCATCCAAAGCGGGAGAAAATTAATAGCTCTGCGCAGAGCACACGCGACCGTCCGCAGCAAAACTGAAAGGATCAACCGCCGGGACTGAGGTTCCGAGTGAATATAACGGAGGAAGAACCAACCGAGAGTAGGTCCACCCTTCGTTATGTTTCCAAACAAGGGGAGGTTTTTGTAGGAGCCGTCGCCGGCCTCTAGGTGTCACGGTAGGGCTCACCGTTCAGGCGGCTGGCGGGGGGTGTTTGTCTCCCTCTATCGTTATCCAAAATACACTAAATGCGACTATAAACGGCAAGTCCCAGCATCAGCCGAGCATTTTAAAGCTTTTTAGACAATATTATTTCGTCTTTTCCAGGGGATGGTTAAATTTATCGGTATTTCTGTTTTAAGTTTGTTTAGGCCCTGACGTCCATCTTATCGTGCCCTTTGTTTCCTGTTTTCAGACGGAGTCGCGCTTCATCACTTAACAAAACAATGTTTAAGTTGGTACTTCAGACTACAGTGTCTTTTTTCAGTCGATCGCCCCGGTTTAAATCAAAGCAGATAAAAAAAAAATGAACGTTTACAACAAAAGAACGAGTGACTCTGAAGGATCGACCGAGTGACAAACGTCAATCTTATCACGCAGGAAGACGGTGAGCTAACTCCGGGCTGTTCGACGTTTGAATCGCGGTTATTGACACAATAAATGACGAACTAACTCTTATTGTATCCCGCAACTCATTTTAAACTTTGCCTAGACTTTATTTTACTCTTCTCACCGAAACCTCGGCTATCTATGGATATATTTTACACGGTCTGAAGTCGGGTTGTTCTCCATTATCTTCAACAGTTTGGCGCGGTACAAGTTAATGTTGACATGACGTCTGCATACACACACACCATTCCTGGGACAGGTCGTTACATTAGGTTTTCTATTCACTGCAACAACAAGTAAATGTTGCATTTTTTATGCTTATATGGTGCATAATATAATAATAATTCATTCGACCTTTTATTTACAGTATTAGGTATTATTATAATAATACATAATCAAAATAATACTGTATACGTAAGACAAATTTGTGTTGATCAGTAATTCTGGTTGTAGGAGAGACCGAATATGAGGCTTTACATCTATGATGTGGCATTTTTATCCATACCTGTTAATTAAAATGTTGTAATAGCAATATGTTGCCATCCATCATGTTCCCATACAAAGGCGAAATTGGCTCTCTGCATTTATTTAACCCATCCACCCTCAGGTGGAGCAGTGGCAGCTATTGAAAGCTCCCGGGGTGCAGTTAGGGATAGAGTGTCCTACTCAGAGACACCATGAGATGTGCAATGGCAGGGGATCGAACTGGGACTTTCAGGTCCCAAGTCGGCTGCCCTGCCTCTACCTCATGGGTTAGGGTTGCACGAAATATTGGTAATTTATCATTATCAGTAAAGACTGCATTACTCGGGCTGATATAGTTCAAACATTAATCATTGTATGTAAATATGTATTCATTCAACCTTTATTTAGGCAGGTTAATCTCATTGAGCCTCGAGGACTCATTTACAAGAGAGACC